>JYDV01000027.1:0-375140 GCA_001447645.1 Trichinella pseudospiralis
CAACACCCAACTGTAAACCTAAGCGAACATCTACTGTCGGGGAGGGTCACTAAGCGCACACCAACACCCAACTGTAAACCTAAGCGAACATCTACTGTCGGGGAGGGTCACTAATGGTGTCTTATAAAGGTGACTTTCAAATGAAGTAAATATTATGTACGTTTTGCAATAAATGCATCACAACGTCTATTTCAAGAAAACAATTGTGTGTCTTACCACATTCATTGAACTTTATGCTGCCGTTACATATTCTTCAATTATTTCGCTCAATGTCTGAATTTTGCTTTTACTTGCTTCATAAATGTTGCAGCGTGTCTTAGCATTCATTTCATTTCTTTTTGTTTTTCTTCATGTTTGAGAACGGAATAACTTTGGAATTCAGCTTTTAGGGTTTCAGTATATTTTCACGTTCTATAAATTTTGTCTTTCGGCTATTGGTAATATAGTTTACATTACTGAGATTCATACTTTTCCGTGTTTGTATCCGCTTTCAGTAATATATGAGCTTTCTTTTCCATCATATTTTACATTTTCGGAGAAATCGCTCCTTCTTTTTAGAACCTAGAAATAAATTGGAATAGTTAAAATTTAAAAATGTATTCATTTTATAAAGTTGTTTTCCAGTTTTTATTGGCGTTTCGGTACTTGTAACGTTTCTGGTGCTCTCTTCATTCTACTTTCGCAGTTGCGTTCACATTATGATTTAACTTTTAAACACTGACGCTTTTAAGTGAATTTGAATTTTGAAAAATTGAGGTTACCGTGTGCCTTTTTGCGTCGCTTTCATGTTTGCGTTTCGCAAAAGCTTAAATCTATGGAGCGCACGCGTTTCGTTTGCAATTTTAATTTTCTTTGTGTATCTTTCAGACGCTTCCTTGAATGACTTTTTGTCTTTTGTTATTATTCCAAATGTTCATTGTACAGTCTAAATATTAATGTTTATTTGTGCCATCTTCGTTTTCCATGACGTAACCGTATAGCACTGTTTCTGCTTTATGCGTGTTGTCGATTATTTTAGGTGGTTTGCAATTATTACAGGTAGCTTTCCGTCACTGTTGATGATAACGCTCGTTTGTTGACTTCATAATTTTTGCATTGCGATAACAATGCAATAACATGATCTGCTGCCGGGCACACTGATGACGTCACCGATTGCATTCTATTGCTATCTTGATGATGTTAACACCTTATTGCAGCATTTCAGACAATTCCATAACAAAATCGTACTATTTAGACAAAAATACAAATTGCCCATTGTGAGAATGTGCAGTTACCTCAATGTAATGAAGAACAACATTACCTTCTTGTATTATAAAATTTTCTAAATGAAAGCATTGTAACCAATGAATATTTTTCACTTTCTCAATTAGTTGATAGCCTTTATAAACGTCAGCATAGTAGCATTACAACACAGGTTACCAAAAAGCACAAATAAGCTTTAGACGTCAGAATAGGCGATTATAGACTACATAGAAAGGAATACATTACTGGCGTGAATGTTAAAAGTAATTTTTTCAACATTGACAAATTTTAGATTTTTGATTTGAAAATCATTAAACACTTATATAACTAAGAAGGAAAATGAATTGTTATAATTTTTTTATCTTTAAATTACGTATTTACTAGCAAACTTTGTACTAACCTTGTTCAAATTATTGCTTATGGGAAACTTGGCCACAATCCTGATTTTTCGTTAAGTACAGCAAGCTCGTAGGAATGAGTATGAAAACGCAATTGGAGCGATGAATTGGCCCGTTGCCAACTGCTTACCGACTATCACAAACGCAGCCATCATTAATGGCTGCTCTTTCATTTTGTTAGCATTCTGGTGATCGCAATCTTATCTTCTACTGCTTTAGCGCAGCATTATTCAAATTTTTCTTCAATAACGCTTACTTAATGCAGCTTTGCGTTTTATAAGATCTCGATGAATGACCTGATCATTGTATCATTTGTTCTTTTTTTACACTTTTTGCCAGGGCTTATCATTTTTTATACATAATTTTTTATGGACCACAGCTGTTTCCTAAAAATTAATTATTTCACATGGATATAATTGTTCATGTCATCTTTCGACTTGCGCTTACTGTTATTTGCATTCGAGTTTTAAAATACGCCATGTTTTGCTTGCAACTCAGATGGTGCGAATTTGCGTTTTGATTTCTAATTTGTCAACTGTGAAGAATTTAAGTGCGATCATTATGTACTAGCAACAAGTGATTAATATAACATAACATTTAAAATAATAGCAAGCTCAATAATTTTTTGGGCTGGTAATCAAAGTTTTTTGATTATCTGTATCAATTTTGCTACAATGAGTCTTAACGAAACTGTAAATTATATAATGTTCAAAATTATAACAATAGAGTGGTACCTAACAATGGCCCGGTAAACAGCTAGCGATTCATTTCTACTGTGATAGTTATCTGTAGAAGCTAAAATTAGATAACCCCTGAGAAATTTCAAAAAAATACTACATAGTTGAACTGCTGCAGTATATAGTTGATGAAACAATACATGCGCTGTTTAGAATAACAACTTGTGAGTTTGTTTCTCGATGCAACCTACTGACATATTTGTTGGTTCATTAGTGAAAATGAGAATAATTCCCATGTTTGGATATCCAATGTACTAGTCAACAAACTTTGTTTGGTGGCAATGTAAAGAAAGCATCGATTGACTCATGGCTGACTTTGGAAACCATGCGCTGTTTGCATTTCAGTGATAACTCGCAAAATATATTGGACAGCATGTGGATGAAAAAATTCGTCCTTGCAAACAGAACCTGACATATAGATGATCAAGCAATATCTACCATATAAGCCGCATAAATTGGTCTTTAATCTTTTTTCTCATTGTGTTATGTCTAGTTTGATTTGTATTTCACAAAATAAAAAATCTGACTGTCTTCGAATCACTGCCTTTTCAAACAGACAACTTTGTATTGAAACTATGTGAACAGTTACCGAATACAGAAAGCATAAAATTCTTTGTGAATAGTATTACATATTTTTTGAACAGCATTTACAGGTAAAGACAATGGAATTCTTTTCTTCTGGAACGCCTAGAACAAACAGTCTGTATTATTGTTCTCGACTTGAAATCACGTTCATACTCGAGTGGAGTCACATTCACCATTCCATTCTTTGAATTTCGCCTTATTGGAATTCATATGACTGGGAACAATTTTATTTGTGTTAAAAATTTTCTCAATCACATTTGAAAGTCATTCTTACAAACTTTCCAACATGTAAAGTCTTTACAACAGCCTTTGTGATATTACTTAACATCAGCACCAATGATATACTTTTTTTCATAATCAATATTTTGAATAACATCAAATTAAAATTTGTTTGTTCTAAGATAGAGTTGATAGATTTCTTATATGTATAATACATGATCAAAATTAATCTTTTGCTTTTAAACTCTTGCTTTGTTTAATCATAACTTTGATTTTTTTGAATAATTGCAATTTTGAAAATTGAGAATATAAACACGCAGTTGATTAATAGATTATCAATGCAATGTTTTGATAAAATGGCGTTTTGGGAACAACTGCAATAAAATAATTATAGAACGTCATTGTTATACTACACACTGAGTTTGATTACTATAGGAAAAGGCATCACATTTCTAACACTAACTTCTGGAATTTGAGAAACAGAATTGATAAACTTCACAGTGCGCTTCATTGCTTCTGAAAACAGCTCTTATCTTAAGAATATTTTTTCATTGTATATGATTATTGGCTTACTGGTTTATTTTTTAACTGTTATTTATTGAACGTACAGGTGCGACATGCAAAACAGAACAAAAAAAAATAGCAGTTCCAGATAAGACAAAAATGAACAAAACCTCTAGTAGTGACAATTACTACCACAGTCGGCAGCACTTTATTAAGTGCGGATTATTTCATATAATTGTGACAATCAAAATAATTGTACATTTATTATTAATAAATTTACATACCATATTGCGACAAAATTTCAAAGCTTCCAAAAATACCTGGAACCAAACGTCATCTCATCAAGGAAGACGTACACTGAATACTTGTGAAAAAGAAAGGAAATAAGCAGCTGTGTGTTGCACTTGAAGTAAAGAGGAGGTCGATAGCATTTCAAATGACATTTCTTATTTCTAGAGCACACTGCTTATTTAAATTACTTTTGAAATATTAATAATATAACGAGATAGTGAAAATTTGCATAGCACACCTATTATTGTGCTATTCTTTAAAACTCATTGTTCTGCATATTCTAGTAATGCAAAATTTCTTTTGTTACTGAATTACTTATGATAATTTTATAAATCAAACAGCTTTCTATTATTGTTTCTTTGATAATAAGAAATTCTTATCGTAAGAATTAATTTAAAAATAACCATTTTTAAACAACATTCCGTTTGGTCAATTGTCAAATTAAATCAAATCACATGTAATTAACAGTAAGTGCTAAACATATTTCAAATATACAATGCATCACAATAATTATTTGTTAAATGATAGACGTCCTTGTTGAATTATCAGTTCATTTTTAATTACCTATTGTGTGAAATCCAAACTTGCGTACGTGCAAAGTTTTCTAAAGACTACCAAATAATAAATATTTGCAGTTGATATAAATAAAAAATTTTATATCATTAGCCAAAGTATGTTGAATGTGAACAAACTTCAAAAGTAGTGGTAATTCACATGTATGAGATGAACTTTCTTAGACAATTTTTCAGACATTTTCTTCAGACAACAACAGCTGCGGATTGCATTCACAACTTTCCTAATGAAACTAAATTACACTAAACCGCAAAGTTGCTATCATGCGATTATTTAAATAGCAAGTAAACTGCTAAAAAACAGCAACTAAATAAAGACATGATTAAATACTTCAGATCAACTTTTTAGACACATTAGGCTGCCATCAGCTGTTCTTCATACTGCTTTAGAAAACATTCACCAACGGGAAAAAAATCCCAGCAACGTTTTTCATACAGTTCCCACACATATGTTTCTTGTCCAGTATATTCAGTGTCATCTTTGTTTATTAAGTGCATTAAGAAAAACCTAAAATGTAATATTTTTATTTCTTCTTTCAAACAACCATTCTTAAATATTGCTACAATTCCTTAAACAGTGTCACTTAGAAACACATTTTTTTCAACTTAAATCTGTGTCCAGAACTTTCAGTTATTAATTTATTATAACAGTGGTATTAACATTAAAATAATGCATTGCACTTACAAATAATATGCTAGGTTGTGTTCCTTTGTAGTATGATGATCAAATCCATGGGGTAAACGTTCAAAAAAGTCTTTACCAATGTCACAAATGAAACAATTAGACTAAAAATAACAGATTTCACAATAATGTGACAAAATTTTACTTTGTTCATTAGTTCCCAAGTAGGAACATTCATTTCGTGTTATATTTTTATTTTCAATTTCAGTGCTGTTGGCATGCAATATGAAGAGGTGCTTGAATAGAAAGAATGAATAGCAAACGTACTTCGAGTTTATCTTGCGCAGATTCTTGCTGGTCTCTCAAATCACCAAATGCATCAATAATAAGACCTAAAAGCATTATTATTATTATTATTATTATTATTTTATTATTAAAAACACTCTCAAAACAGAACTATACCTTGCATTATAGCCAAGAGAATAATTATTATGAAAAAGTGAAATGTCATGTCGAACAAAATTCGCCATGCCTCTCTTTCATCACCGTATGGAGATTGCAATTCATCACCAATACCGCCACCCGCTCGTATACCAGCATACACATTGAATACAAAACACTTAAACAAATTGTACAATACTTATTTTAACAGTAATTATCTTCATTCTTCGCGTAATATTAAATACTGAATAAAAAATCAAACATGTATAATCGTTTAACATATATATTAACATTTTTGATATAATGCAATATTTGTTTTTAAGAAAATGTCCAACATCATGTTGTGCAATACTGAAGTTCTTGAATGCCAAATTACCGATATCATGTTATTGCACTTGCTATCAGTCTCCTCGCCATCGTCGTCTTGAACATAAAACTTTCGAAAAAAGTTAAACGCCAAAACAGTATACAAGTATACGACAACCAGTACCATCATAACGGTTAGAATTAACTAAAATAGTCTTTTGAAGTGTTAACAAACAAATTTTCTTGCTCTGCATACATTACCTGCTTTCCATTGTGTGTTACTGATTTTAATATTGTTTGAAGCATTGGAAATGATATTACAACATCTATCAGATGACCAGCATAAAAAAACGGATTCCAAATTCCAACAGCAGAAAAAAACAAGTACATCAGTAAATACTGAAACGACTAAACCAAAAAAAAAAAACAAAGAAATTACTCTACATATCAACAAATGCTAACGTGAATGCTCATTTCTAGTCATACATGAAATTAATAATTGTATAGTAATGTCACTGACTAGAAGATTGTCTTTAATAATGCAGTTTTTGCATCATTTTTATTATAACAAATTTGACATGCTAATTTCATTATAAATTGCTAAACTAGATTAATATTGTTCAGTCTACTTTTTAATTTAAAGTACAATATAAAATAATTAAATTATAAAAGTAAACTTTCTTTTACTTACTCCATCTGTAAATATGACGCCCAATTTCCAAATTTGATAACACCAATCCACACCAGAACTAAATTCAATTCGCTAACTTTTATTATTTGAAATGTTTATTGTTTACCTGGAAGAATTAGAACCATCAACTACTGTTTTGTCTAGACCAAGCAATCTGTTCAATTCTTCTTCGTCAAACTGATCTTTATATTTATCTTTAACCTTTTTTTTCACAAATTTATCCCAGTATTTTTCAGGAAATGATCTGAATTTAGAAAATTTATTAGTAGCAACAATAAATGCTTTATTAATGACCAACTTACGGAGAAGAAATTATCATACTGTCCCATTTTCCAGAAACGGCATCCTCAGATGGCATTTCCGTAATCCACATTCCTTCAAACTCTAATTTACGAGCTACCAGCTTTTCTCTTTTAAATATTATGAGCGGCACCTGCAAAACAATATTTAACATAAACATTAAAAATTACATTTAAAGGTAGGTGTTTAAAATTTAATTTTTGAAGTGCTTAGCTTTGAAAACTCAGTTGAAAAACAAGTCTCAGTTAATAATTGTCATTTCTTCTTCATTTTTCTCTCTAATCTGCTTAACATGTATGGTAGAAAGCATTAATAAAAAATAAAAATAAAATTTCATAAATTATTTTATTGACTTCAAATTTTTTGATGTTTTCTTTTAAAGAATTTAATTCGGTGCATAATATTGCTTCCACAATGCATCACCTACCTTCAATTGATAATAAGCAATTAGCAATGCTAGTGAAGCTGCACAATGTGCAACTGATAAAAATATTAACATATGAGCCAAATAGTAATAGTTGTCATGAATTGCCAATTCTTCTTCAATTACATTTTCCATGTGTTCATCATTCTGCAGTTCACCGTTGGCTGCTTCCAATACAACCTTTTCATCATTTGACGTATTGTCAGCAACCTAAACGTTTTTCGTTTGTTTATGATTTAAGTATTATATCAATGTATTACAGTTAAATTTACGTTTATATTTCTTGATATATTTAAATAATGTTCCATTAAACTGCAATCCTTAATACAATAATTACTAATCTAACAAACAAACAAAAAGCATTTCATTTTAAATCTCTCCATAGTTACTACTATTCCACAGTGCTTTTACAAAGAAAATTTATTGCCTTTCTTTCAAATTATATTTTCTGACCGCTGAATATGTCATGAATAATTAAACTGACATTAATCTTAATATATAATAATTATAAATACATGTAATTTCCACTAAAACTTCATTTACTATTCCTTGTAACAGAAGTGTATAATACCACCCCTGACAAAACGTAATATAAAGTTAAAAATTTTTTTAATTTCAGAGTTATCCTTACCCGGTAAAACAGCAAAATTGCATTAATGCAAAACGCTAATGCAAGTGTGATGTACTTCAGCAAGTAAAAGTTTCTCGCCAAAAAATTCTAAATATTTACCAATAACATTCATTATGAGCAACTACAGAAAGATTTCTCACAAAAGCTGAGCCTTTAGCACTAGATGTAGTCTCCGCAATCTTCGGTTCATAAATTTCCTTCGCAACAATATTGCTGTCATCATTGCAGACGTTAACTGCAGCTGGTGTGTAACTGTCAGGTATTTGGTTACTAAAATATTCAAATAATTCACTAAAAGCAGAGGCATTAAAGAAAAAATTTTCAACTGCATAATTAACAATGACATGCAGTTCCATCTGTGTATCCATTTATTTGATTACTTATGAACACTGATCATTTATAAATTTATTGTTATTATCATTAACATTAACTTAAATATTAGAAAGTCTTTGGAAATATTTATTTTTCACCATAAAAACTGCAAAGTTTCTGCATAAAAGCAAGTCATCGGTCATTGAATTATATGATTATTATAATTAAGATTATTGTTATTATTATTACTGAAAGACAATCTGATACCTGTAAATCATTAGTTGCCGCTCATTTTGAACGGACGCTGATTCAGCTGAAGCAGTGGAAAATGGGACAGAATTTCCAATGTGCAACGAAAATGATTTTTCAAGGTACGGTTGATTGCTTGATTGTTTCAAACACAATCCTTCCCCAATACCTTGTGTAAGTTGTATACCAAATGCTTCATAAACTTCTTGTTTTTCTGGCTCATATAATTGTGGAGCAATATTAAAATCCTTTGGCAATGTATGATGAACAGCATTCTCTGTTGTTAATTTTGAAGAAGCTTTTTCTTCTTCCCGAACACCGTACATCATAAGCAAGATAAATCGAAAGAAGGTATTCATCAAGTAAAATGCACCACGAAACATTGTAACAAAAATGAAGAAGACAATCTTTAAAAATATCAACATTAACTGTCCATAAGTCATTGAGCTGAAACGCAAAGCGGCGCTGTGCTTTAATTTGCGTAATTCTGAAGGGCGTAAGTATCGACAAAATGACACAATCGATGTTCCCATTTTTTTCATAATTTTCAAAATAATATCAAACATAGATATTCTAAAAAATAATTAACTTTGTTTGCATATGAATCAAATACTGGAAGTGCAGCATACGTGTCGGTCTTATCTGTCATGCCGGTAAATATTTCTCGTTGCTTTTTTGCTCGTTCTATTCTTGAATCCCTATCTTCAGAACTAATCTCCGCTGCATGCGACATCTGAATATGCGATGATGGTATTATTTGATATTTTTCAACATTATTGTACATTTATTTCATCGAAACAATCCCAATATGCTTCACCATACCTCGAATATGGTATCTTCACAAAAATTGACAAACGCTTCTAACTTGCCTTGTTCACCACCGTCGTCTTGTAACACATTGAAAAGGAAATCTTTCTTCGATTGCTAAAATATAGACATATATATATATATATATATATATATATATATATATATATATATATATATATATATATATATATATATATACTTCAATCTATATTCTATATAAATTATATATATATACAGATTTTTAAATTAGCCTTAAAGCGTCCTATTATACCTTAATTTGAGGTTTATTAAACTGTTCAAGCCATTCTTCTTTTATTTCAAAATAAACCTTTTCAACTCTTTTGTTTGATCCCATAATTTCAATTCTTCCAAGATATGGGTCAAAATATTCACACATTGAACTGGCGGTTTGTAAAATTTGATCCAATCTACTGTCTCCTGTTATGTGCTCTTTCAAATTCATCAACAGAATAGCCAGGTTAAATCCTAAACAATCAAAATATATACATTCACAAAAGATTAACAGAATTCAACCTATGTCTTTTGCTGGATTATGAAAACGTTCTGTAAATTCCATGTAATCAATTTTTCCATCGTTATTTACATCTGTGCACATCATTAAATAATTGATTTCTTCAGTTGAATACATCTTTTGGGCTTCCATTGCTCTTAAAAACTCCTTTGGTGATATCCATCCGTCTTTGTTTGTGTCAAATTCTTGGAAAGCTTGACTAGTTGTTAAATCTTTCAACTTCAAAAACATATCAAAAAATTTGAGAATCAGCTGAACATTCTGTTGTGATTCAGCTAATGTGTCAACCATTTGTTTTCCAATAGAACCGTTCAAAATATTTCCTGAAATCATATCGAAATCAGCTAGTTGCAACTCTAGTTTTGTGTTTCGCTTTTACCTTCCAGCATACTCAGCATCAACACTATCATATCTTTTTGTAGGCTGAGAAACTCTCGTAGCAGCTCCAGCTGAGTGTGATTTTTGCTTAGCTTATCCATCATATGTGCAAATAAAAAGAAGAATCCATTTATAGCATCCCATAAACGACTATTTGCCAAAGCCATCTGGTTTCCAACGCATGGTCCCTAAATTTATCGTTCAGCATCAGCTGGTGTAGAATTATGCAACTGAATTATAAAATTGCACATTACATTTACAAAACTGACCACGTTTTGTCAACTTATCTCTGATTAACTCCGACTTGACATGCATAATAAAAACTGCCTCACATTGTATACTTCTCATTTCTCAGTTCATTGTATACTCATTATACAACAACTATTCAGAACTAAAAACTGCATTAAACTACCTCAACAATTTCAATATTCATATATTTCAGATCGCACCACAAAAAAAAACATTTAACATCGCACATTCCAAATGAAATAATCACTTTTCTACCTATTTTCATATTTTTATTACTGTGCATACGGTATAAAATGTGCATTTTAAAGTGAATTCATTAATGCCAAAAATTAACTTCATTGCATTTTTATAAATTCAACAACAAAAGCTTTTTCGGGGTACCTGTATTGATTCAGTAAGGGTGTTAAACACTTGACTGCATACTGAAAGCGCTTTCAAAAAATGTGCTTTTCCAGCTTCGTCAACTACTTCTTTGCTTGAAAAATGCCAGTAAAAATCCATTATCGATTCTTGTAGCCGAAGAAGATAGTCGACAGTGCAAATAATTAAATTTATACTAGTTGTATTTCCTGGCTGATTTCGCAAATAATTTTGAAATTCTAAAAGTTAATAATTTTTATTTCAATATTCCCATTCAAATCCAAAGCTGCAAATAAAATTACTACTAAAAAGCTTTCAATATGATTATTATCAGAAAATTCTGTTCTCTGAATAGAATCGTTCCAATTTATCATAAAAAATTACTTGAAAGCACAGCAGCACAATTTTTCACTCGTTACATTGAAGATATTAAAAGATAGAATAAAAAAAATTACCTGAATTATGTCCTTCACAGGTTAACTGGATAAATCGAAACAAACTGCATATGAATTCAGAGTCATTCAGATTTTGATGCTTTCCAACTGAGAGTTCAGCACCCATACCAAGACCTTCTGCTTTTAACTGTCTTTCAAAAATTTCCAAATTCAACACACTAAAAACGTTTTCATTTTACAGTTTTACTTCAACATTTCATTTTACATCATTATTTCATTTCATTATTCAATGCTACCATATTCACTATATATGAACAGCAGGAATGCACAAAACAACTGATATATATTTTTCAAGTTAAAAATGCACAATACAATCACACATATAATGTAAAATGAAATTTGTCAATTTTCTTACCTACATCGATTCATCAAGCCAGAAATTGAAGAAAAAAACCGAACATCCTTTTTCTCTTGCAAATAGTTCAACATTATGTTTTGAACTTCACTATTTCCGCCATTCAATATATGTATACCAAGAGCCAATGTTTTCTCAACCATTACGTTTGGCTCACCATTACATGCAGACAGATACATCAAGACCATAACTGCGACACCACGGTCGGCCAGACGAGACTGTTCATGTAAAAGCTGCTGCTTTTCTAGTTCTTGTGCCTGTTAAAAAACAACCGCAAACTGCATATTCAAATTAATCTATTTATATTTGGTTAAACATAATCAAAAATTCCTTAATACTAAATAATCCTGTATTCCCACCTCTAAATTAATTTGTCAGCTCATAGCAGTCAAATTCTAATTCACTGTCTTGAAATAAACAAGTTATATAAGCAGACAGCATTTGTTTACAATGCAAATACTGGTCAGTTTGTTGAAGTATTTTTCTCTGTATTTTGCTAGTTTTCTGAACTTACTTCCATCGAAATCGCATCGTCTTCTGCATTGTTTTCTTCGTCTTCACTAATATGAATACTAGATGCCATAACTCTGACGTATTTAATGTATAAATTGTCATCAACAATTGGAACAAGCTGTTTTCTTTCAGAAGTAGCAGCTCTTTGAAAACACTGAACTAATTGTGAAAGGGGATCTGGTGGACATTGCTCATCCACTTCTTCAACATCCTCTCGCAGACGCTGTATTCTGCCTTCCGAAGCTACCTGTAAAATAACATCGTATTTTATTTCATATTTCAAATTTCAGGAACAACCATAATTTCTAAAGCAATTAATATTTCATTATAAATTTGTAAAATCACATTTACTTCTCTGCAATAACATCATTTCACTCCAGTTTAAACATCTATAATTTGTATACTACTGAAAATTTCAAACAGCTCTTCAAAATTAAAAAATTCTGATATTATACATTTTTCAACACATTTTCCTACACAGAAATAATACACAAAACACCTACTGTTACTTCACTAATTAATAAATCTTCGTCCACTTTTTCTGATTTCAGCCATTTTTCAATGTATGCACTGAGAAACAAATTCACACAACGATGTCTAAAGTAAGATCATATAATTCTGCAAAACTATATTGCACATTGGTAACATGCTTTGGAATGCTGTATAATGCAACCATTCGGAAACATGCAACAACAGCACGCTTTCTTTGAGACGATACAATCTTGCGCCAAGCATCTGCTTGAAACGTTTGCGGATGTTCAACCTATTCTCAAATCTGTTACATTGAACGGCTGCAAATAATAATGTACTCACATTATGTAAATTGCACAATGTAACACCCATAAAAATTATTTTATCAACAACCATCTCTTGGCTCATGGAATCAATTCCTAGCATCTGCGCCTTGCCAATTTGTTGATACAACTTTCGTTGCCAATGGCTTTTATCAAATACATTCTCCTGAAATAAATAAATCTTCTTGTTATTACAGTCGACACCTTTTCAAACTTACTTGATCTGGAACAGCAAGACTGGAGAAAATATATTCTTTTATTCTTTCATCATTTTCTTTCTGCAATAATGAACAGTGACAATGAAATAAAAGAATAAACTTTGACTTGAGTAGTTGTCATTCACTTTCATATATTTTTCTTTAACTTTTTGCAATAAATCCAACTCTCTACCACCAAAGACACTCAAACCAACAGGAAGAAGCCGTTTTAAGCAAGCAACTACAATGCTGCCAGAATCTTTTTCTCGCCTCTTGCCTTCGCGTCGTTTCTTTTTCCGAAATGCAACTGCAGCTTTGCCCGTCTTTCGACTTGTTCCAGTCATAAAATCACTTTCAAATTGCGTTACAAAATTCAACTCTTCCCTTTTCATGTGCTATAATTAAAAAATTAATTACAAATCATCAAATAATTCTACAAGATTAGACACTGAAAATAATTATCATTATTTTAACTCCAATAATAAATTAACGTCATTACAATTAGCTATAAAATTAACTAATATCTTAATAAATAGTCATAACAATGCAAAATAAAACCAATTTTAAATTTGTTTCATTTCATAAATTAATATTTTACTCGTCTAAAATCTTACCTGAGATGTTGTCCAGAGTTTAAAGACAAATGCAACATGTTCAAATAATGCATTTGTTTCCCAGCATGGATTTTTCAGCCAACGTGCCCTAAATAATAATGAACTTACTAAGCATCTAAAAATCTCACCTGAGTAGCACGATCCGCATGACAATATAAACCTATTCACATAGTAATGCACTATTCATATTTAATTTATTTTTCAATTTAATAACGTTAACAGAATGTACAAATTATGCAAATTGTATACAGCGAGTTGCATAGTAAAATTCTATACGTTAAAGTCGCAAATAATTCATAAAACGCAAATATTGCTTTACAGTTTTATATTGCACGACCTGTGGTGAAATTTTTCATCATTTATATTGCTAATTCATTTTTCTTTATTTTCTACCTGTTTCTAATTAAATGTTCGTATTTAAATTTTATAAATTTAATTTTTAAAGTCATCTTGTTTGAATTTTGATTGGTTCAAATTACCTGTGTAAATCAGTGAACTTTATAAGAATGGGATACAAGGCATAAACGTCACGTATAAGTATGGAATGAAGCTAAAATCAAATAGTCAATTAATAAAAACGGCTTATGAAGTTTCTGGTCATAAAATTATCAAACCACCAACAAAAATAAATAAATTAATTAATTAATGAAGACCATAAATTAATAACTATTATGCTGGTGTAACAGAAACAAATTGATAAAAAAAGTATATATTATGATAATTAATAATGCTTCGTCATAAAATTAAAGAATTACATGCAATATTAACCAGATTAATCAAATATACATATTATGCGTATTACTTCAATTACTGCCGATTCATCAAATACATCAGGATGCATGCGGTGTTTTTCTTCTTCTTTAAAAGCAAGATCTGCTTGCATTCGCACTTTCTCAGCCATGGGTAACAAGTAATCACGCACGGGTTCAATTGTCACGTAATTAATCATTGGAGTAATAAAAGCTAAATGATAGTCATGGAAAATCATGTGCTGCAGCTATGATGCACTTTCAAAAATATTTATCTAGATTTTTCCTGCATTTTAAATAAACTAATAAATGATTTACAATTGTTTAGGTTGAAGTTCTCAATAGTTACATTTCACATATGTATATTACATGTACACATTACAGTCAATACAATATTATATAAAATAAAAAATGGACATAAACATATTTGTAATTGTAAAATAAATTAATTAAATAATAGAGAAAAATAAAATTTCAGTCTTACGAGCTAAATGGCATATCCAATCCGCATGCGCAATGCCGATGTGATTACAAATTAATCTTGAACAAGCTGAAAACAATCTATTTATATGGTCGCTTGAAACTGCAGAAAGTTTCTTTCTAAAATATATTTCATACAGCATCATAATACACACAAAAATAAATTTTATTAACTCCTGGGTATTATTTGTTGGACCATGTTGCCACCAAAAACTCATATAGCTGCAAAGCATTGGTATATCAACATCAAATATTGCTGGGGCATCTTGGTATTTGCCATTTGTATTGGAAAGTTGTTCAATATTTGACAAAAGATTGCCCAAGGAAGGAATGTTTACTAATAATGAAGTGGAGGCATCTAAAAGAGACAAATAATCAGCATTTCCTGTTACAGCAAATATTAATGCTTTGATGACAATTTACTTCATTCCATAATGTTAGCAGGAAAGAAAGCGACAATGATTTCAAAGTTCAAATTACTTTCTAAACTTTACATAGCTGATGTCTGCTATTTCAAAGTTTTTAGTCATTTAAATGCCACCATATTGTAAAAACTTATTGCTCATAAAATGAACATATTCAAATTATTTATTAAATGTGATTTGATAAAATTATGGATTTGAAATTATTAAACATAACTTGACTTCATGTTATATAAACCCTAATAGCATTCAATCACACCGTGCACTGTATATTATAGAGCAAAAGTTTCAAATAAAACAAAATACCTTTAGATTCTGACAGTAAATGCTGTCTATCGACTGTTGAACAACGGCTATTAGCATTGAAATCAGCTTCCAAAAATGCTACTGGAAAACAACACGCAAACGCACTGAGACATTGACCAATTGATGATCGATGTCTAAAAAATGAATATGAATAGTCAAATAAGCAATTCTTTGCACTACAATTCACTTTTCCATTTCTTCTTTAACAGATTTCCTAGTGATCGTTATTGGAGCAGCCAACATATACAGACAGTCAGCAATTTTGTAACACCCAACTTGAATGTCGTTTACTAAAATTTAAAAAATTTTTCAGTCCTCCTAATAATTGCATATGCCTAAAACTTAGCGTTTGAATTAGTCAACTATTGACTAATTCTTACATTATAGATAAAACACATAATAAACAAAAGATAAAACATTGTGTTCGTTAAATTATCAATAAGCAATAAATAACTCTTGTAACCTAAAAAATCTTGTCCATGACCATGTTTTGAAAGATGACAAAATAACGTGGTCAACAGTGGAAGCATTGCTTCATACAAAAATAATAAGCTTGATGTACAAGGAAGTGTTTTTCCTTTAATTTCAGCGTAACGACCATTGTTTTTAATTTCCTTAGTAATATTCATTAAATCTGAAACCATATTGGTCAAAAAAATTTGAGCACAGGTTCGCAGTGTGTCAGAGTTGATTTTCACAAGAGACCTAAAACAGAGTAATGATGACGTTGTTGTGACAATTTGAAATAATCTTATATTTATTGCAAATGTTCTGCAAATGAGCATTTATGTTCATGTATGGATACACTGAACTCTTTCGTTCATACCTGAAGTCTATAGCTTGAAGCAAGACTTGAAGACATCGAACAGTTGATTTGACGTGACATCCAAAAGCATTGTGCTTGGTTCGGAATACTGACATCAAACGATGAAAAAGCCTACAATTTCACATAACACTGATCTTGCTGCTACGTATTTGCATGTTAAAGTTGCGTAACTTCATACCCAGCAACCATTTCCTTTTCCTTTATTGAAGCAACCCCACTTAGTGAAGCACTGCTTGCAGCTGTGAAATAATTTCGATGAGAACGAAAGTAAGATTCCAGCAAAGGCAAAAGTACCTTTAACAAACAAAATATTCAATTTATGGCAAGATTTATGTCAACACTAACCTTTCCAAAAAATTTCACGTCTTCACTGGGCAATGTGTAATTTCTGTAACGTGAAAACTGTTTGCTTGGTTTTATCACGTCCATTTTCTGGGCAGCGTTTTCCAAATATGCTAGCAACTTTTCTAGTAAATTGCATGCAAATCTTTTCTCGACTGGCCGATGTGCGTTTGAATCGACCACTGTCTGTTCGTATTCTTCTTTATTTCTTTGCAACGGACTATAAATCAGGATATTGCAATATTCAAGACAACACATGCCATTTCATCAGCACATGAATACCAGTTAAATATACCTTTTTAAACGAAAACCTTGATATTGAAGAAACTTCAATACTTCTTGAGCGCGAAAACGATGCTTACGTTTCTCACTGTCTGCAAGAATATCCCATGGTACAAGAAGAACCATTATTCCAGTATCTGAAAAGAATTCATAAAAATTACATTAATCTTTCAATTTTAAAAACAGCATTTTAAAATTTTCACCAACAACCTCAATTTTTATTATTGCTTATATAATTTCACATTTGCATGGTAACATTCAACTTCCTTAATAAGAAAATTTCTCTTAAAAAATTTAATTCGACCTCAATTCGAACTATATGTAAGAACAACATTAAATCGCTTACATTGCAGCAAAGTCACCATTAAATAAAATAAATTTGAAAGCACTTAACATTGAACAATCAATTTTCAACTTTATCTTACTTGCATCATTTAAATCTTCTATTGTTTTCGATACCCAAATTAAGTGTGAATTTTCTGCCATTCGTTCCGCTAATTCGCACATCTCTTCAGAGAGAGTCATATTTGATAAATCAATTGGCTGCGGACAAAACACTGAAGCACTGCGTACATTTGAGGTAGGGTTCATCGCCTTTGGTTGAATACCACTGACTTGTGTTTCTTGGTCAATAGAATAACCCCAAGCTAACAGTGCCTTCAAACATTCTGAACATCTTTCCTTGTAAAAATTTTGTTCCTGAATTAAATTTCTTCTGTCAGTTTAAAAATCCATTGAAAGCAAACCATTAATCAACATACAAATTCTTTCAGCATTCCAAATGGCTTAAGTCGAGGATGAGTGCAATTTGTGCGGCTGTATATATCATCATTCCTCCAGCCTTTCTCCAACTAAACAGCAACATAAAGAAATCTAAACTGTTAACTTTAAAGCTGAAATGTAATTTCTCTCACTTTACGACTGGCCCAAGAATCATGAAAATGTTGTGCAAATCGCTGTACCAAATTTTGCAAATTAACACTCAACTGAACGTTGGATGCATCAACGGGATGCGGCCTCCACACTTCCATATGGTCAGAGGAAACATTCATACTTTGAATGTCTTCTTCTGCATACGACTGCATTGCGTAATCCGGAGACAGCGCAGATCCTATTGCTGTTAAACATGGCAAAGCGCTGGCGAAAAGATCAGAATCAAACGCCTAATAACAAGAATGCAACACAGTATAATATACTTCAAAACAAACATTACACATAATTTAATAAAAAATCTGTTAATTCCTCTGCAACAAAGCTTTTAAATATTTCTTGTCTTAAAAAAATTCATTTATTTATTTCAACAATTATTATTACCCTTTTTCCAAGTGAATCAAATATTGTTGTAAACAAAAGCATTGACAATCGTTTTTGCTCTTCGCTTGCCATATCTTCATGCAGCGAAATACCATAATGTTTGCTGAAACATTCATAGTGCTGAGTCATTATCTAAAAATGAAAGAAAATTAAATAAATTAGCATTTTTATTTAAACAAAACACAAACCTGAAGTGGAACAGTCGCAAATTCATTCAATGAGGATATATCAACAACAACTTTTTGAAGAAGCTTTTTCATCATTCCAGGATGAATTTCCCTAAAATGACATTTCATAAAACAAACAAACAACAATATAATAGCAAATCGAATTAAGGAAAAAAGACAATAAATTCATTACTTGGTAAAAGCAAGCAAAAATTCAGTAATTGCTGATCGCTGAGATTTAGTCAGAGATTTAATTTTGCTCATTCGATAAACTGTATGCAATGTGGCTTCTAGTAACGAATAGTAATGTTCAGCATCGGCAAAACAATGTGCATGACTGGTTAGCAAGGGTAAAACAGAGCCACATAAATATCGGTTCAATGCAAGCGCCAAATCTGATTCAGCGTAAGCCGGCTGAAGTAAAATTGCAATAATATAGAAAAAAAATAGTGTACTGAACTAATGCTTGAATGAAAGCTTAAAACATAAATAATAATTTATAAAGGCTCAATTTATTATTAACTGATTGAGTGCTTAATTCAAGTTTAATAAACTGACGTGATCTAAAATAGTCGCTGCACGAAAATCCAAAATAAAGCTTTGCTCCAGTAAACGGAACACCATTTCTTTATCAACCAAACCATAGACACGTTCAAGAAACAGCAGAATGGATTGCTTATGACACGGAAGTAAACCAATGCAAGAACTTCGAACATCTAAACATAATTTTATCAAGTATTTATCATACTGTAAAGCTTACAATTATTATCTTTGTGTTAACAAAAAGAATTTCAAACTTACTTTCCTCCTTTGCAGCAAAAACATTTGGAAGCAAAAAGCGTAAAGCCAGAATAGCTTCCAAATCTTCTACTGAGGTAAGAGATCGTAATATCGAACGCAGTCTCACAGACTCTCCTTTACCACTTTTTACCGTCAAATGATCAGGAGCGCATTTCCCTAGCAAATCCGCAAGACTTGAATAGAAGCCTAATATAGCAGCGCCGAGATCAATGTAGTCCTCTTCTTCAATTTCAGGATTTGGATAGTGAGATAAATCAAAATTAAAACGACTACGTAGATCTCTTCCTTTGTGCAGGTTGCTGATTTCACTTGATAATGAAATAGCGTCTTTAAATGCACGAAATAAGCCTTCGCCTTGCCCTTTAAGAGCTGGACCAAGACATTCTGGTCGACGAATAAGGAGACGAATTACTAAATTGGCATTTTCCTCTACACACTCTCCTGAAACACTTTTATTTTCATAACTTCTTCAACTCAATTATTTATTGTTCATTTCATTACCGTTAACCCATACGCAAAATCGAAGAAAATCAACATAACGCTCTCCTTCCACAGGATCCCATCCTATATCTGGATAACCTTTGGAAACCATTTCTGCATTAGCCTACACAACAAAAGCAGTCACAACTTATTAATTATTTTAACTTTATAAATGAAAATGTAGACTTTTAAGAAATTTATTGATTAAATAATTCAATTCACAATAAAATAAAATAGAGAAGTCAGTATCTGCAGTCACGAAAATAGTTCTCTTTTATTTATTATTCTCTTGCCATCAAGATTATTAATTGAAATTTTCAATTAATTTACATCTTTGATAAACATTTCATTATTGACACAACTAAAATCAAAATTCATTACTATGCTTGCCTATTGCTAAACTCAAATAAAGCTGTATATCATTGTTTAATAAATAATTTTGACATAATATTAACAAACCTGCAAACCGCATCGCGATAAATAGAATGCCACTTTTTCCAAGTCGTCTTCTTTCAAGGCCAAAGCTAGTTCGCTGTTCTCCATAAACGAGTAATACGCAACATCCAATGGAACTGATCCTCGTAGACTTGGCTTTGCCAAAAGCATCGTAGCATTGTCGAGTAAAAATGGCAAATGGTCAAACATAGCCGCCTGATTTTTCGTAGAAGAACGACAAATAAAACATAGGAATTTGCAGCAAGCCACGACCAAATCTGATATGCTACTCTAAAAAGAATTCATCTTGCCAATTATGATGCCAAATATGATCAAAACTATATGATATATATTGCAAAGCTACCTGAAAAGCCTTTTTTATATCATCCTGCGTAGAACGGTTTCTTCGATCATCAAGTTCACTTTTCTGCGCTCGACTTAGCACATTTACCATTATTGTCATCACATTTTCATGTACTTTAAGCAAGCGCATCAAATCAGGATGTTGAAAAAAAACTCTATTATTCATCATATCCCTGCAAGAAAGTAATGCAGTAATTAATGAATAATATTTTTTCTTTTAAATTATTGCAGCAACATTGCAACGGCAAATTGAACTCTGCAACAGCGCATGTTAATTAAACAGCTTCAATATTTTTTTAATTGATCAATCAATATTCCACTCTGTATCATTTATCTCTCTATATAAACTAAATTCAAAAACATTTCAAGGCCTTTAGCGTTTAAGCTGATCAAAATTATTAATTGATTATTGATTAAGTATATTAAAGTTTTTTAAATTAACTGACTACCATTATATATATATATATAATATATACATTATAATATATACATATATAAAGTTAGGGTTTACAATTTTCAATATAAAGATAAGTACCACAGGGAATTTTTCAAAACTTCTTCTTCAGTCGCTTCAAACTGCACGCATAACAAACGCCTAATTTGACATAAATTATCCAGAAATGATTGCACATCCTCAGTGCTGCGTTCATGAATACAGTATGCAGTTTTTAAAGCACTCTTCACCTCAAATTTCAAAAAAATATATTATGATATACAAATATAAGCAACATGGATCATAAATAAATATTTTTCATGAAAATATTTATCAATACTTCACTAATACGGGTATACTGCCGAAGTAAAAGTCCAAAAATTTCCCGAATCAAATTAGGATCATCAATTGCTTTATTACCAGTCCACTTGATCAACGTTGACAAAATTATATTTCGGAATGCCTCTGAACATGATTCAAAAAGATTTTACGTTACATCAACAAACAATTCCTGATTTACCTTCACCATCAAATTTTATCCTTTCATCTTCAGATAATAATGCAGGGGGTACAGGTACTACCATCCATGCTAATTTTTCGACCCAATTCATATTTTCACATTCTAACTGCTTTTGCTATAAGAATTAATCAAGCTTTTAAAACTGAAACATTTATAATTGTCATTATGATTAAAATGATGACCTTCCTAATGTAGTCTATTATTTTTAATTAAAAAAATAAAATTTTGCATAATGTTGAAAAAATGTAAATTAAAATTTGCACTACATTTTGTAATATATACATAGATAGCATCAAATTATACTACATAAAATATGTAAAACTGCATCCACTGCTGTATGAAAATTCATGTTCAGCATAAACTGGGTCTCATTATAGCTGCTAGCAGACAATCACTGATATACAGTTCGTGTGAAATCTGTCAGTATATCATACAGCTGCATGTTATTGAATAAATTTGTTCAACTTAGTGGTAGTTACTAAAATATTTAAAAGTAGCCACGATAAGACTACATCAAAATTAATTTTACACAATATTAAAGAATATTAGGATGCTATAATTTGAATATAAACATATCTAAAAGATAATTTGAAAAAATAATTATTAATAAAGACCAATTAAATTAAATCTAAGCAAGGCTTCCTTACTTCTACATTTTCCGAATAATTGTCATCATTTTTGTCAGAGTTGCCAATGCATTTCACCATGTTGCAATGAAATTCACGTAAAACACGTTGCAAAAATTCAGACATAGCGCTAACTTCTAATTCGCCTTCTTCATCAGTTTGCACATCTCTGTCAGCTTTAAAATCCAATAATTTCAGCATCTATAACATCTACAATTATTTTTTTCAATTTTTCATATAAATTATACTTGTTCCTTCGGTGGACAACGAAACTCTTTCGTTTTACGCGCTGCTTCTGCCGAAGGCATGTCAGTTTGTTTTATTTCCAAATATCTACGTAACTGATCCTAAAAAACAATAGCTAATCTGCAAACGTAACTTTCAAATAATCGAATCATAAACTGCCCTCTTCAGCAATTTTATTTTTATCATTAAATAAATGCACATACATTTTGTGTTTCTCCAACAAATGTCTCAGCAAAATTAATAAGAGACTCCACTCGTCCTTGAAGCTGCAAATCACACAAATGATTCATAATATGACATAATTCAAGCTGAACCATCTCATCCAAATCAAGATCCACTAATCCCTTGACATTTTGTGCTACAAAGCAAGCATTACTGCATTGCCGCTTACAATGAGAAAACTGAACTTACGTGAGTCCAGCGTTTCTTGAAAACTTCTTGGATTTAGCAAACGAAAAAATCGATGTATATCCGTGTCAGATAAAAGTCCCACAATAAGTAATGTATCAAACAATTTAAGAATTGGCCTAAAATTACGAGTCAAATGTTTAAAAATGAATTAAACTACTGAAACTTTATTATTTTCATACACGAAATGGGTAGTATTTGTACCACCAATTAAATCCCGTGAATTCATTAAGGCTTCCAAAGTTGCCTCTTCCAATGCATCAACGACATACTGTTTCAGCGAGTGAAAATCAAATGTTGGACTCATTAAAAACTTCTCATCTTCAGCACTTATCCTTAATCAGAGATGTTTATATTTATTTTAAATATACTTTGCATTGTACAAAATACTTTTTCTTAACTTCCATCACATTTATAGATGATTTAAGAGTAATATCTGAATTCAGTGCATGTGGATATACACTTTTTGTTTCATAATTAAAATAATTTCGCTCTTTCAACTTAGCATTTAAAGGAATAATGTATTCATGAGATTCAGCCAAGCTAAAAGTAAAACATAAATAATCATTAACAATTTTTTTACATTTTTCAACTTACCGAGCATCATAATGGCACTTCAAATGAATGGCAATTAAAACATCATAAAAGCAATGACGAAGAGAGCCTGATAAATCTAAATAATTGATGAAATGCACATTATTATGAAAGAAAATTTTTATTAATCTTCAACTTAAATTATTGAAGTTAAACAAACATTAATTATTTAAGGTGAAAAAAATTTTCGATAAATTTCATTCTTCAAACTTACATTTGCTCTGTATGGCGTACATCAACTGATCTTCGTCAACATGTTGGCATAGAATATGAGCAATTTTGAAATTTCCTTGAGCACATAAAGAGCAGTAGAGTCGCAGAGTCTGCTGATGAAAAGTGCAAAGACTTTCATGCTCAACCAATTCTAAAATGTCAATGCTGCTGTCGCGTTCAGGAACGTAAAGCATCATTGTCCGAACTATAAGTTATACAAATAACTTTTTCAAATTGTATTAATTTTGATTAAAAATTCACCTAAATCATCGCACAGTACACTCCATCCGCGAGTATCAGACAACTTTAATGAAGTTACACGAGCGCACTGATCAGGTACTCGAAGCCAGGTTCGTGTCTTGCAGATTTCTATTTTAAGTCTTGGTGGACACATTAACTGCACTGCATTGCTGCGCTCATTTAACTGAGCTGATGCGATTGGAAGAGTTTTCTTTATGAAGAATAATCAATTAATTTAAGAAAATCGTACAATACCATTTCAGAACCTACCTCAATATTGCCCAATTCAAATTGCAAAACTTCACGACTAGTAGGTAATACAAACACAGCAGGATACAATATTGTTCCGGGTTCCACGCGATAAGACATTTCAGTTTGCTTGCCGTTTGCATGAAATTTTAGTTCTCCAGTTGCAGTGTTTATTAAACATCCTGCCAGGAGACCTGCCATTTTGGACACATTTGAACTTCCTCCAGCTGCTGTCAGCAATTCCAAGCCATTCACAATATAGCAACTTCTAAATTCTTGACTAAAACATAAAATTCATCAGAGCAGTTGAAAACAATACTGGTTCCACTGGAATGCAACAATGCAACAATATTTTCAAATAGAAACAAAGAGTTTATGGCATTTTATAATTTCAAAAACTATGATTCATAAGCAGATACAAAAATAAATGCAAATTAAAAAAATAAAATAAAAAAATTTAAAGGATTATACTTTTAAAAGTTGCTGATTTCTTTTTTATTTTTAATTTTGATATTCGAACAACTTTCACATAACATAACATAACATTTCCCAAGTTAAAATAACAATACTGATGATTATGTTATCAAATAAATGAACGTGAATTCACTTACATATTATCAAGTGTGCCGTGCGTAGATTCTAAAAAACAGATTCGCTGCGAATCTGCAGCAATCTGAGAACCAATAAAAGAAAATTGTGGCGTCAACCACCCTATCCAAATATTAGCTAGATCTTGTCCAGGAAATACACGTATTCCAAAGTAATAGTCATCAGGAGTGGAATAAAAGCTAACAAATGCCCCAGTGGATACATGCTGACTTCCTGATGGGGCAGATAATTTTGACGCTTCAACAAGCAAATCATGTCCACTGCTGAAGTAGTTTGATCGTTTTTTAACTTTACTGTCTGACTCAAGACGAATTACGGTAGGTCTTCTACCAGGACCACTTTTTGGCATGTCCAATGATTCTGTAGAGTCCACATCGGCAACTCTATCATCCAGTTTGCGACTGCTCAAACGGCTTGATGAAAATTTATCATTTTCATCACTTCGAATTTTAGATTTCGATGCACAACCATCTTGCAATTTCCGGGCATCTAAAAGTTCTCGTTTAATAACTAGTAATTAGATAATGTTTACCAGCTGTTTTGTTTTTTCTTTATTACTCTGCTTTCGACTTCTTCCTACACTAACATCGCGCATTCTTTGTCCAAATGACTGTAGAACTTTAAAAGGCCTGAGATTCCTTTTTGTGTTACTGACAGCATAGCTTGCAGAAATTTTATCCTGCGAATCTATAGATTCTTTTTCTTTCAAATTGACTTCGCTAGCAGAAGATCTGAAAGCAGTGTTTCTAGCATACTAAAACTTTTTAAGCACTAACTAAATTTTAAAAATATCATTACATAAAAATGTGAAAAATATCGTTCAATTAAATTTTGATAATGCATATACAAATTTCCAAAGCCTAACCTGAGTCTTGGGCCTTTCCTAAAGCGATTTTCTATTACTTCCGAAGAATCTTCATCGAGACTAAACGTTTTCTGAACAAGATAGTTGCCCTTCATTACAGCATGATTGCCAACTTCATATTGCTCTGCATAATTCTGTTGATCGTGGAATGAAATATTTTCATCTTGATTTCGGCTGCCTCTAACGCCTTTCATTTTACCACGCCGACCGCTCTCAGCAGTTCGGTCGGTTTCACAGTTTCGTTTACCAGCATTCCGTTCTGAAAGCGTTTCCGTGAAATACTGGTTGCACGCCCTGAAAATACAAATACTGAAAATGCCGTGGAAGGTATGTATGTACATTTCTATTACAATTACAGCACTACATTTTTTTTCACTTGATTATTTGTCTATAATTATTATTTCAAAAACTACCTGCTATCATTCGCTTCCTTGCAAAACACCGGTAAATTCAAACGAAATAGAGCTAGACTGCATCGTTCCAGCATTCCAGCACTTTTGCATTGAACTTTCAAACAAGGGGGATTATCTCCACTCTGAGGAATGCGCGTTACTTTAAAGCGCTTTTCTTCCTCGTTAATTTCATCAAATTCTGCTTCGCATTTTGCAATCCACATTGGTGCCTGACGCGACATTCGGCTACAGAAAGCATATCAATTGAAACAGCTTTCAATTTAATAAATTACAAATTATTTTAATATAGAATTTTTTACATGCAAAACGGCTCATATCCTTCTTGAAGACCACAAGTAGTATAATACTTTAATGTATTCACGTTTTGACCACAGTTCAGTCTTCCAATTTGACCTGGCGCTAAAGAAAAGGCAGGAACAAATCCTGAAAACACAAAACACTAAAATACGCAATTCTAAAATGACTACGTTAACTGACCATCTTCAGCAGACACATTGTCAAACGCCACTTCAGTGCCAGATGAGTCCAAAAGGAGTTCACCATTCAAAGAAAAACCTACATAAAGTCTAAGTGAAAACTTTATTGTCAAGAATAAACAACCTACAAATTGTCCTGTCAGTTAAATCGAGAAAACAACCAACAACATCCCCAACATTCCATTTTTTTCCATATAACTCTGATTCACCATGCCATTTCCTTCCAAGATATCCGTCATATGCATAAGAAGATTTATGAAGACCAAAATCATTATCAGGAGATGCACTCACGTCCATCCAGCCAACATTCATAAAACCTGATGTACGTACTTCGAATTCAAAATACCTTAAAACACATTTATGAATAACATTTTAAATAAATGAACTCACATCACCATTTTCCACTTTTCACCGCATAACTTTTTTCAAATCGATAGGTTCGCTTTTGCAAATTCATTACTTGTGCCTGTTTAACAGCGCCTTCAAATAAAGTGGTGCATTATTTTCAGTTAAACGTAAATCCATGCAATAAATGTTCAGCTAAATTTTTTTATTAATAAATTCTTTATTTCCTTTTTAAATTCAACGTAGATTTTAAAAAAGCACTTTGAAAAGTTTCATGTTTTATCCATGTAAGCTTTTTAATTATAATAAATAATTGTTAAAATGTAGCAAAATAAACAAAAAATCAAACCTTCATCTTGTTCAGCCGTTGGAGGTTCAATACAATAATTGTAGACAAGCAGTGACTTTATAATTTGACCTGCTTTGTCACGGTTTGCAGCTTTAATATTCGGATCCAAAAAATCGTAGGCTACCAAATGGGATGTCGTTTTTATATTAACATTCTAAAATGCTTCGTAACAAGTCATTTCTGTAAGTTAAAGATTATTTACTCGCACTTCATTGTTTGAATATGTCCAGCCGCGTTGGATTTTACTCTGTGCCCAAATATTGTGCATATTTTTCGCAAGTTGATCAACCAAAGTTTCCAGCGTTTCATTTAATTCGTATTCTCTTGTATCAAGAGGAGCAGGCTTGTAGCCATTGCTCATTAAAAAACTAAAACAACGTGACCATAAATTCTTAACATCATAGTATTCATTGTCATACTTTTGCCCAAGACGACAAGTTTTCACTCTATTTGAAGCTTTGCCAAGCTCTATTCTATATCCTAGAGCAACAATAGTTCTAAACAGAATAAACAAAATATAAAAATGATTGTTTTCTATAAAAATTTAAATCAGTTTGCTACTTTAATGTCTCTTTTGCAAGATTCAAATTGTATGATCGTTCAGCTGTAGGCAATCGTTCGTAAGATGTAAGGCAAGGATGGGTTTTCTGGGTTTCGCTTCTACGCTAAAGAAATTCAATTTTATTCTGCTGTGACAATTTTAAAAGCATAAATGAACAGAATACCTCTCCGTAAATCCATCCTTTCTCAATTTTATCCATTGCCCAAAGTTCATGTATGTTTTCAGCTAGCTTTTCATGTACATCTTCCAAATGTTTCGGTAGAGATACCTAGATAAACGTCAATCATAAAACAACATGAAATTTGCAACATAATGCGCAAAATACATCTTTCGTATCGATTGGCTTCGGTTGAAAAACGATGTAATCTGATATTACTGTAGATGGACCAGCAAAATATCCTTTTCTATTGTCGCCAAATGAAATGCATGATATTAATTTAACTGGAGTTATAGCAGCTTCGGAAATGGGAAGATAACCTTTTTTCGGCCCAAAGCGCAATTTTCCTTGTGACCCACCAAAACAAAACCGGCAACTATAAATATTTCTAATTATATAAATAATCAGATACATTTAGTTCAAATTACATCACCTAACAATGGCTGATAAACTCATTACTGGATAAAACAGGCAATCACAAGATGAAAAGTTTCTAACTGATGTTCCTATTTGATGTCCATTTAATGAAAATTGTATTTCCGGAACAGCCAAATCTAGGGAACAGCCAATGACGTCACCTTTACGAAATTCATGCGTCCCAACAAATTTTTCAATGCCTCCTAAAATATAACAAAAATTACCAGAAAATAATCATTTTTAAAATTACTGTAAGTGAATTATTTGCAATTAATGTTAAATTAATTACCTTAAGCTGTCAAATTAAGCACAGCGTTACAAAATCGTGTATTTGCTTAACATTTTTAAAATTTGCATCGAAACTTAACTGTAAATAAGAAATATTTGACAGACAAGTTATTCCATGATCTTCATATTATGCATTTATTGAATAAAAATTAATTAACTAATTAATTAACAAGTAATGATCATAACTTCCAAAGATCTTTTTCAAACCTATTAATTTTGACAATTTTAACGCTGCTATACCTGCATATATATATTGACCATCAAATCCAAATGAAAACATATCATCGCCAACACCATTGCAGCCCCATTTCTTTCCTGATCCAGGATAAGCCCGATAACCAGCTGACGATGCCCAACCAATACGCAGATGCGGCTTCTGGCCACTAGTATGCATGCTTTCCATGTATTCTAGTTCGGCTTCAAAATACCAACGTGGATACATTGCTGAATTTTCATATGAGCCAACAAATATGTTTGCCATCACACTTAATGAAACATTTATTTATTTATTTATTTATTTATTCGCCTATTCATTTATTTATGTATTTGTTATAAATTGCTTGGAATTCTGTCTTTTACCTGGAAACTTGATCAATCATTTTCGTCTGAAGAAGAAACTTTTTGTTACAAAGCAATTCACTGCAAATAACGTTCTGGCTGTTACGAACTGCAACGCCATTGCCTTCACATAATGCTGACAAAACGTTCAACACCTAAATATAAATTAATAACATAACAAATAATAAATAATAAAACTAATGTCATAAGCGTTTTGAAATATACAAAAGGCTTACTTTTGGATCGTGGCCAACTTTTTCTAACAATGAAATTACTGCTTTGACATGATCTTCATTTATCATATTTAACGCTTCAGGACTCTCCGTAAGAATGCAATACAAAACGTCTAATATGCCTATTAATAAACAGTTTCAAGTTTCAAATTGTCTGATTAAAAATTAATTTTTTAAATAAGTTTATTTCAATATTTGTAATATTTAAAGCAAAAGTTAATTTTTTTTACCATACAAGTGCAACTTCATGTAATGAAACTAACCAACTAACTGCAACTTCAGTAAAAAAAGGTATAAATTGTAAAAAATAGCGTGTGCAAAATCTTTTCTCATTGTTTAACCAGAATTATAAAATTCCAGATATTTTTATGCATGTAGAAAAAAAAATTACAATATTGATATTAAAATTGAACAACACTTTACGTAATATGATGCAGTAACAATAAAGAAAAATAACAGATTGAGTTGCAGTTTCAAAATTTAACAACAAATTACCTTCAGCTGATTGCGGATTTGACAAACGACTGAATAACCAATTTAAGCGTTGTGCTGATGCAAACTGTGTGCAATTAGAATGATTCCCTTTTATCATTGCTGCCACAAGCAAATACAAATAAGTAGATATATCTTGCCAATCTTTGCATTTGTCTTCTTTTGTAACATCTAATAATTCTGTCATTGATTCAACTACAGAAAATTGATCAATTGTATCAATTATCATGTTTAGTAGTCCTTCTTCTTGAAACAAATCTTGTCTATTCCTTAATGCTCTAAGGCCATTTTGCATGGATTCAAAATCTATTCGCAATGTTCATTATGTAGTTCATCAATTTATCACAATTCATACTAATGGCACATACCGACAGTTTCTTCTGGCTGGGCAAAATATTGAATTAAATCTTCCATAAGTTTTACCGTTTCTGATAAATCAGCACGATTCCATGCCAACGAATCTTTTCCTTCCATCTGAAGACCTTCTAAACCTCTAAATTGCAAAGCAGCATTTCAAAGCATTTTAAAAACTTAAGCTAGACTCTTTCTCTGCTTTGATTTTCAAAATATTAAATAACAAAATTAACATTGAAACAAACCTTAAAAAACGATTTAAAATCTGAGAACACTTTCGAATAACCCTGGCAGATTGTGATTCTTCTTCTTGAGCTTTGAATAATATAAAGCAATCATCCATTCTTGCTTCTTCCACAGCAATAGCTTTCTTCTCCTCTACTTTTCCCATGTTTTTCTTCGTGACCGCTGTGGTCTTAAATATGCACAGTAAATCAACAATTTCATCTTCAAATTTCGTATTCGAGAAAGATTTCAAAAACGTTAAAAGTTCTAACTAACAGTGCAGAAGTCATTTTTTACTTGATGGCATCCTATCTACAATAAAACGTACTGTACAGTTCTATATTGTCACTGTTACATATATCATTAGCATTAGCAAAAGTAACTAACAACACTAGCATTAAGTTACTTTTGGTAATTAACATTACTACTTTCAACTTTTAACATTAATAAGTAACCGCTAGCAAAAGTAACTGAAAACTAAGTGAATAACTGTAACTTGATTTAAAAATCATATTCAAAATAATTTTAATGCAAATGAATGAAAAATTGATAACACTTCATTCACAACGTCAAATATTTACAATTTCTGTTATCTGTATATTGCGAAAATATTACATTAAAAAAATAAATAAATAATACCTGACATGACAGCCATAAATTTGATTGCAAGTGTTGCAAAAAAATTACAGTTTCTCCATATTTAACTGTGGCAACTCCCATTCCTTCTTCTTCTTTTTCTTCAAACGTTGATCGCTTCACATCCTAATATTGAACATCGTTGAAAAATTTTTTCACAATAAATTTGCGCAAAAATGGCACAGTGCACAAAACATTCTACTAGTGAATACTTTTTGAAAAACTAAAACTAAATTGAATATATGCTTACTTTTGACGATATCATTATAAATGCAGTTGATTCAAATGTAGCCTTGTCTTTATGCAATAAACACACCTGATTATCTTCATTCAAAGCAAGAAAACGACCAGAAGTGATATGCCTAATGCGAAAAGCCTGCTCCCAACCAAGCAAGGAGCTTTGCCATTTACCATGAATTAATTCCGGTCGCCATAAAGATCGAGCTTGATTACATGACTTTCCATTTTCATAAATAACAATACTATACAAAGAGCATAAGGATCACTATTCCAGAAAATTTTACAAATAATTAGTTATCTTTGTAAATTACTTATTTTGAGAACTGTCACTCCAATTTTCAGGAATAGTCAAACATTCATCATTGCCGTGATTTAAGCGCAAAACATCGTTACCACAAACGTAACCTAAACCGTTTAGCATCAGTCATCTGACAAAATTTCAAACTGATTGACAAATAACAAATAAACAATGACTCTTTGGACTCCATGTGGCATTGTAATATAGCTAAATTTGACTTTATCTCCAACTAACTACTGGCAATGCCTTTTATTTTACATTTCTAATTTCTGTGGCAATAAAGATCCTTTTGAAACTTAGCTTTCAAACAAATTGTCACAAAATACATGCACATCGAGTACCCATGTGTCTCGCCCGAACGCCTCCAGCGCTGTTTGGAGTGATGCTCCACAACGTTTGATGAAAAGCAGCTAAAACTGTGTTTCCATTTGTTGATGACATATGCTATAGAAAAATGTGAAACATGAATTTTATTATTTATTTCTTTACCATATGTCATACCAAATAACGTTCAGTAGCAACACTAACAAGGATGACATCGTCTCCAAATCTGACTTTTTCACCTTCAGATCGCTGTTTTGAAGCCGGATGTATAGTCCACCAGCAAGATTCACCAACATTCGTTTCGCACAAACCAACATCAAAAGCAAGCTTATCCGATGCAGAAGACGTAGAGAGACAAGTCAAGTACTTAATTAAATTTTCCTTTTAAAATATGCAAATTTATAACTAACAAATTACCATGCCGCTCAACGTGTGCTTTAGCTGTACTGCATGGCCGTAAAGCAATGTTCGATGAGTACTTGAACTGCCCTGCAAGTTCAAAAATAGTACACAAAAAGCTAGTAGTAGTATTTGTGTGCATGTGTGTGCGGGGGCGCTTGTGAAACAATAACGAAAGGTAAAGATGCAAAATTGCATAACAGCTAGTCGAATTTAAAAAATTTTTTGGTATAATGTAAACTTATAAGAACACTTTGAAAGCTCTGCTTAAAATAAAAATTAGTTTATGTGACCTATATAATTACTTATGACGTAAAAACATTTATGGTAATTGAACAGAAAAATTCACCCTCACCGAAATATTTGGCAATTCAGAGCTCATCATCTCTTGCAACGCACGCACGGATAACGCTTGATCAATGTAAAACATACTCGTTGCATTATCAGGCGGTTTGTTCTAAATTACACAGATAAATAATAAATATTCAATTATTTCATTTAATTTTTTTTCTATTACAAAATCAGAAGTTATTAGTAGGGAAAATAAAATTTTAAAATGCATCATGGAGTTTATTTCAAAATTACAGCTTTTCAACAATTTTCAAATTTACATCATGTTAACAGCAATTAAAAATTATGTAGAACAAGAACAACTTCAACGCTAATAATAGAACATTCTCAAACATTTACTACAACAATTACTAAATTTCCTACTTATTCAAACTATTGAACACTACAGAATATATGTCATTACAGAATACACTACAGAATATGTCACTACAGAACACAAAATTAAGCATATTATAAAAATAATAAAATCATGTCAAATCATAAACTAATCCGTATATAACTTATTAAATGAAAAATTCTTTAAAAATAAATACTTTGCATAACAAATATTCAATTATGATGACAGACATGCTTCTTGGAGACTTGAGATGAGAATTTAAAAAGAGATACAAATTGTTTGCAAAATATTTACATTAGTCATTTTCCATTGTCTAACTTTCGATTCATCAAATCACAAATCACATATTAAAACTGAATAATTAATAAAATATACCACTAACCAAACATTAAAAGAGTGTTATCAATAAAAGACTTCACTTTTTATATAAAAATTAAGAATGTAATATCACTTGACAATAAATAAATGCTGACATCACTTGATCTTACTTTGTCGGATACATTTTCCAGGTAGCAAATTCGATTGCCAAAACCTTCGGCTGCTAAAGAGACTCTCTCAGCTGATCCAGTGCCACTTTCTTTGCATGGAGCTAAACACGTCAAGCACACAACATCGCCCTGAAGTGAAAGGAATCAAAAAAAAAGTGCTGAAATATTTCAATAAAACATATTCAACTTTCTTGAGTACCGTTCGAAGAAAAGAAATGTCATCCTGTTCGCCGGTACTATTTTCCTGGAAATCAGTCATTTTCTAAAAATGAATGATCTCAAACAGTCAATGAGACGAAGATTTCATCGTTTGTCGTTGGTCGCTCAGGCGGCTAATTTAACAAATCGCAGCTGCCACGTTCACAGCCCTACCAGGAAATAACTACGCGAATACGCAAAAAGCTAGATCTTTATTCTGTCTAGCTTTCTAGAGAAAAAAATAATCGTGCAGCTAAAAATTCTATGCATCTATGCAAAAGTATGCATGTACAGATACCTTCGCACACATGTTGTCAGTGTTGGAGGACTAAATTATGAATGCATGCTCATATATATATATATATACATTGTATGCATGTATGTATGTCTGTGTGTATGTATGTATACATGTATGAATTTATTTATTTATTTATTTATACACATATATGCATGTATATGCATGGATATGTATATACGAGTATAAGTGTTTAAATAGAGAATGGATGTGTAGTATGTACTTGTGTGAACGTTGATCGGGTTAAGCTCGGAGATGGCAAACTCTTCTATTCGTCACAATTTATTTCTTTTCTCTCTTCCTTGATCAGAATCCATGGCAGACTGATGAGGACGAATTGGTTGAAGTGAGCTAGCTAGTAAGAGGCCAGAAACGACCGCAGCTGCGAGCAAGTTGCGCCCGGAGTTTCTCTTTCATAACTGAGCAAGTGTTCCACTCATTGCTGCGTTGTAGACAACGGCACAAAGCTAATCAATCCAGTTAGCAGAAGCCGTGCAATTATGACCGACCAGCAACTGTTTGTCTCAGCTTTATTCTTCTTCTTCTTCTTCTTTTTCTTTTTCTTTTTCTCTTCAATGAAGCATATGCCATCCATACACTCACGCCATCCAGCAAAGACAGACACACTGCAGTTTGTTTGCTGCTGCAAGCTAAACATGCCGCATTCAAACTTAGTCTTTACTCTTATTTCTCTCACTCTTCTTTCTCTTTCACTCTTCTTTCTCTTTCACTCACACTCTCTCTCTCTCTCTCTCTCTCTCTCTCTCTCTCTCTATCTCTATCTCTATCTCTCTCTTTCTCTATTTCTCCATTCCTCCCTCTCTCTTTTTCTCACTTTCTCTTGCTTTTCCTTTTTTTTCCTTTTTCTTTTACTCTATTTCTCCATCATCGAACTCAGTTTGATGCTCTCATTCAATTGCATTTTGCGTTAAATCACTTAAATTTTAAATTCCTTTTTATTGCGTTGATCAACAGTTTGCAATAATTCAATGAAAAAACAACATGCTCAACAGATAAGTATGCAACACTTTTAAAAATATAAAATTAATTCTCTCAGCAATGCAATGCAATTGCTTTCAACAGTATTGTTTATTATAAATAAATAAATAAATAAATAAATCTTGTTGTTGTAACAGTGTCACGTTTGCCAACGTTTATTCACAGTTGCTGCAAATTCAAGTATTTCACTGCCAATAGTTAGCTATTGATATTAATTGTCAACAGAATTTAAAGAAGTTCTTCTGGAGAGTTGACAAGTGAACAACTCCCATATGCTTGCAAACGAAACTGCACATCAATCATTCAATTGCACTACTACTCTGAACGTCAGCCACTAACTAACTAACTAACTAACCAACTAACTAACTGGTAAAGTTGCTCTCTTCGTATTGTTATCATTTTTTATCCAACAACGTTGTTAAAATAATAATTCATCAGTCTACTGTTGCACAATGAAATTATATGAATATTATCATTTCTTTCATAGACATAACCAGCATTTTAACAAAAATTATACTTCTCAACTTGCAACAAGCATTTACAAACTGCAGACAAACAAAAAAATGAAAAACTTACAATCAGTAAAACAGAAAAGTTCTTTTCATTTTCATCGCACAAAAAAAAAACAAATTACAAGATATAATTAATAAAATTATCCGTTGCCTGTTGTTACTAGTAGTGTACAACACTTCCATTCTTCTATACCTTTTTAGAATGTACTACATCATAAGGTTCAAAAAGTTTAAAGTGAAAAATATTAAATTATTGCATAATTGCAACAAACCATTTATAACACCATTTTAATATTGAATTTAGTAATGTGCTACTGAATAATCATTATTAACACTGCCTTAAGCTTCTAAACAGCGTTGATTTATATCTTAAAAGAATTTTAATTAATTCTTTTGTAATATTTCATTCAAATAACATTCAGCTTGCTTTCTGTAATTTTTTTTGTTTTGAAATTGTAATATTCTTACGAATAATGCAGTAAAAACTATAATAACATCATTTCCACTGAAAAACTCAATATACAATTCTTCGTTTCACTCCGTATGTGCATTATCATTCAGCAAAATACCATAATAATTTTCCATTTCTACATTTCTCTGTTCATAAATTTCATGCAACACGTTCATAAGTTAATTAAAATATAGCAACATATAAATAAAGAAGTGTATGCTTATTGTTGAAACGTGTCAAATGAAATTGTGGATAACTGCAATTACTTTGCATGAACATTTTTGAAAAATAATTCAGTTAAATTAAAATTGTTCATATTAAAAAAAAATTTTTTTTAAGCATTTTAATATAATTTTTACCATCTACTTGAATTGTTCTTTAAAATAAAAATGCTACATGTGTTTTTATAAAAACAAATCAATAACAAATAAACAGTTAGAAAATCAATGCAAATTTTTGACGTTTGCATTCAAACAATTTTTCAAAGTGTAATTTTAAAATTTTCATGCTCTGCGCACATTTTATCTAAATTTTTATCGCTCATGCTAAGCTTCACTTTAATCCACATTGATATTATGCTCATGTAGCTAGCTTATAATTATTATAAAGTATCATTAGAGTACTGCTTGTCTTGTATAAAGAACGCCATAGATTTTAAATACACAAATAAATACCTCTTATAAATAAATAATTGAAATATGACTAGCAAAAAAAGAAAAGAAACACCTCTATATATTGTAGTTAAGAACAGTAATTTACTAAATGCCATTACTAGTCATTATTATGGTACTAAATTGTTTGACAAAATCAAATTCTTTGTTAGTTAGTCAGCAACTAATAAACGTCCAATCGATACTTCTTGCAGCTAGCTTGATGCCTTGCTATACGCATGACTGACTAAGCTATTAAAGCCTAAGCAAATTTCGATTGTTAGAGTATTTGTTGCGTGATCGTAGAGAGTGGCTAATGACAATTAAAATTTTGTCAACCAGATCACATAATGAGCGATACAATGCATCAAATTGCAGAACTTTGCTTTTCAAAAACTTCAACATTTGTTTCACCTTTGCACACCACCACTGCTTAATCAGCGGAAAAGCTGCCTTTCACTGAACTTTATGGTAAAATAAAGCACAATATGGTATGATAATATTGCTGTTCTGTTTAAAAATGTAGAAATTACTTTTTGTTTAGAATAATTTAGCATAAGGTATAATAAAATCACTGGTACAAAATGTAAACTGAAAATAAAATGACATTGGAAAAAAATCAACAGATGCAATCGAATAATTTGTATTATTTGCATTTCAAAATTATTATATTTTATTAAAAAGTTTTCCACTTTCTTTGGATTAGGAATCTGCTTTTTGTAAAAAAAGAATTAGCATTTCTTTAGCTACTTTAAAAATGCAAATACTACAATTTAGAGCAATGAACAAGTGGCCCACGATGATGAACAAGCAGTCGAAGAAAACCTACACGTTCAATTACCAGACCATCAACAATCACTGCTAACTACTGCTAGCAATCGCAACAACAAGCATAATAAGTAAATAATTTTTACAAATGCTATAAATTTTAACAATAACAAAAGTTAACAAATGAATAAATGACACACTAAGATTTGTTTTGCATAAACTCATCGGATAGTGAGAAAAAAATTTTTCTTCATAGCTGAAAGTTTTACATTTTAACTGTGTAAAGTGATTCAACGGCTTGGTCAATAAACAACTTACAGTTATTAATTATAGACATTTTTTGTTCGCCATTGCTGTTGCAAGCAACAGCATACAGTTAATTAAAGAATTGATTTCTCAGCATGAGAATTTCAACATTTTCGACAAACAGGGGCGTACATTAGTTCATTGGTCAGTGGCTTGTGGAAATGCAGAAATTTTAGAAACACTTTTGAAAAATGGAGCTTCTACTTCAATTCCAGATAATTTTGGCATTTATCCAATTCATTATAGCACACAATTGAAATGTACAGAAACATCGGAAAAAATTTTGAGCATTTTATTAAAATATGGTTCGTCACCAAACGTAACCGATTCTGAAAATCAAACTCCTCTAATTTGGTCAGCATTATCAAGCGGTATATTAATTATTTCAACTTTACATTTTATCCTATTCTAATAAATTGCTTCAATGTATGCATGTATGCATGTATTTATTCATTTTTCATTTATACAGACAATGTATCAGTTGCAAAACGCCTCTTGGATGCCGGTGGCAACGCACTTGTACGAAACAAAGATTCGTTGACCGGTGAAACTTTATAGTTTGTTTGTACAACGCAGAAATACTGTATAAATGAATTGTTTCAGCTTTGCATTGTGCTGCCAGTCATGGAAATGTTCAGTTTTTACATTTATTATTTAAATACATTGAAAGTAGTTCTGTTGTAAACATCAGTGACCGCAATGGATGCACGCCATTGTTTTACGCTGTTGCTTATGGTCACATTGAATGCGCTAGTTGCTTGCTGGAAAATGGAGCATCAGTTAATTACAAAGATCATTCCGGCAAAACAGTTGGCCATTACGCAGTCATTAAATCTCAACTGCAAATTCTTTCAATACTCTACGACTATGGAGCAAATGTAGATGCAAAAGATAATTTCGGCTGCACTTTGTTGCACGAAGCAACTCAGGCAGGAAATTTAGGTAAGTAAATTGGTAAAAATATTTTCCGCTACAAAAATTACAATGAATTTCAATGTATTATTAATCACTTACTACTACAAACAGTTAACTAATGATAGACAGAATTCTTGGTACTGTAGTGATATAATAAAAATAATAAGCCTGCAAATTTAGAAATTGTCCAATGGCTTATAGAAAGGTCAGGAAGTATTGACGACAAAGACAGCAGAGGTCGTACACCATGGCAAATTGCTAATGCAAACAAAGATCGTTCCTTATGCAATATATTAAAATGCACTGAATCGCAACTAAACAGCATCGCCGCAGAAGATGCAGTAATGTGTTACATTTTTAGCTTATTAAAATGTGCTTAAATTAATGTTCAATTACAGTAAATGAAATTTAATGAAAAATTTTCCTTACATTGTTCAAATTTTTCGTTTCACTTCACGTACTTTCTAAATGTTCCTAATATTCTTCTCTTACTGAAAACATTTATCTAATTTTGGCTGCTCAAAATAGTATTTAAAATTCACTGAAGGGCGACGCTCATCAATAAACTACAAATAATCATTGCTTATTGAACTATCTGAAAATTATTTTTAGGATCCCTTTTCTTTATGTAACAATTTTTTGGAAAAAAAAGAACAATCATTTTTGAATAAAGAAGAACAAGCGTTCTACTATACCATTTATCAACGTCTAGGATCTGATTTGAAATTGCCAAATGGACAACATCATTTCTACCCTTTGAAAGGTTAGACTATTGCAAACAATTTTTACTGTTGTTTTCTACAGTTCATTTGATAAAACCTTAACAGCTTCTCCATGTCTGAATGATGAATTTAATTGTTCACCTGTTTCTGCTTTATCAATAGAACCAACCATGCCGTTGTTAAAATTAATTAAGCGTATAATAATGGAACGTAACAACTAAACATTTCTGACAAAACATTATCAATACAAATATTACTGCTTTAAATTTTTTTAATGTATTATTCTACTTTATTACTTTTTTAAATAATATTAATGTAGGGTAAAAGCGTTGAAAAAATAAAAATTGTAATGTTCTATAAAACATTGAGTAATAACAAATTATCATTTTTAGAAAAACAATGCTTCGATAACAAACTGTGTTGCAATGAGAAAAATGATTATGCAAATGACGAATGCAAAGTAAACATCCCAAACACAGCTGAAACTACTAAAGTAATAACAATTACTACTGAAACAAAACTTAACGAACCAGTACCAACCAGCAGTGGCAAGATTGAAACACTTCATGATGTTGCTGATTATGCACGCAAGCTTGTATAGCTAAATTGTGCAGTTTTGTTGGAAAATTTATTATAATAATTTCATTTCATTTAGACATCCAATGGACTTTCCATTTTCAAAGAAGAGAATGAAAACAACTCTTATATTCAAATTATCAAACATTCAACAAGACAAAATGGTGAAAATTGCAACCGTAGAGATGATGACTTTTATAACACACGACTTGCTGAACAATGCTTAAAGGAACAATCCCAAAAAGACTGGCAAAATGATCATCATCAATTGTATATAAAGTGTTCTCATTCATCAAATGATAAGCAGAAAAAACAGCTTGACGATACGCATACCGAGAGTAACACTTATGATGAGCGTGAAAACGAAAGGAAATTATTTTCATTAAACTTTGATGAGAAGAACACCGATGGTTGTTGTTCAACATTATCTAGCCAGATAAAGAATACTACATTATGCCGTCCAGAATTGCAAACATTTTCAGCTAAACAATATCTGAACTTATCTGTACCGAAAAAAGTGGAACGTCTAATTATGCATGAATTGTGCAATTTGCACAAAATCGAAGACTTCTGCGCCAAAATCAAAGAAGACATTATTGTAAAAACAATGATAAAATCATTTTTAAACAACTTTAAAAGTGTTACTGGACAGTGTGTTGCGGACTTTCCAAAATTTTCTACATTCAAATCTTGGGAACGAGCATTGAACGGTATGATTTATTTCATTTCTGCAAAACCACTTTGGTTAACTATTCTGAATGAACTACCTTTCATTAATAATAATAATAATAATAATAATAATAATAATGTTTTACATGTTTCCCCATAAAAAGCATACAAAACATAATTAAAATCCTATATCAATCACTGTGTCTTAGTTCACTTATTTGCTTTTATGTTCGATTATTATTTAATTATTTTTTTTGAGATAATTTAAACTGGATACGGAACGCAGAAAGAATTTCCCAAAAGCAAGCTGAACATCAAAAGGTAAAAAAATTGCTCGTATATTCGAAAGTGCTTATTTTATAATTGTTTAGAACTGCATGTTATGCCTTTTAAAAGATGAAAAACATTGCTGGGGCATATTCAAAAATCTATATGACCACAAACACGTTTCTAATTCACGTAAGCCATTTTGCAATATCACGTAAAAATTAAATGGTCAAACAGTAAAAGGAAGCGGAACATTTCACTCAAAGATCACTAAAAGCAATCTGTTTTAGAAAAAAGGTGGAAATGATCATGTTTATATACATATATATTAGCTGATCAGAAAAATCTCGCCATGTATTTCTCATATTTACAAAGCAAATGTATCGAGCATTTGAATTATCAGTATCTTTCATTTATTTGCATATTCTAGTTCACATTGAATATGTTTGAAAATGGAAAATAAGCAGAAAAACTACACTACCAAAATAAGAAGAAAAAAGAAGAAAAAGTGAATCAGGAATTTAAAAAAAAGAAACCAAAGTTAGAAATAACTATTTCAATCACGTTATTCGTGCATGCATATAAAATATTTGTGTATATTACATGTAAAATCCGCCGAAGAAACATATGCATGTGAATAAATGAATGAATAGTCTGAGTGTTGTTGTATGAATAAATTTTGATAAAAATGAAAATAAATATTCATTTTCAAGTAACACGCTTTACGTACGTTTTAAAGTGCACTCGACCACTGTCGTCTTTGAATGTTTCCGTTAATTGGTGGTCATTCCAACTGAAAGTATGTTCATGGCGAAGATATGGCTGTTCGCATCGAGAATATGGATGGTTGGCATCGTGTACAGTATGAAGTTGAATGTAATTGTTTTTCAAATGCCCTTCTTGAAGCATCGATATACCTGTGCATCATAATGGAATTATTTTTTATTTTCGATTGAAAAATATATCGCTACTATTAACCTGAATTTGTGGTAATCATGTATGCAACTTCTCTTGTTGGACTTTTTGCCGGCCGAACCCATATAAATCCTTTCTCTTCTTGAATATCGTTAAAATCTACTTTGCTACGTGCAAAACCACTAAATAATTAATATGCAAATTCAGTGTGCTCAAATTGACTAATAGAAAATATATGAACTGAAAATTAGCATATTATGAAATACAGTACAACTCAGTTATAACAATGTCAGCGATAGAAATAAAATTCTATCAATAAACTAAGCATATGTATGCAAATTCGGTTATAATGCTCGAAATCTCTGTCCCCCAAACTCATCGCTACAATCAAGTTCCACTGTAGTTAGAACTGTCGTGCTATTTTACCTTTTAGCAAAAGTAAATGTAAACTTCAGAAAAAAAATATTTTTTTAAACTAAAACTATATGATGCTTTCTTTTTATATACAGTTGAAAATAACAGTTTACAACAAAAGAAGTACAGATTATATTAGTTATTATTCAGTTATATCGTTCATCAATATTCAAAATTATTGCAATATAGAAATATATTAAAAATTGGTTCGGTACGCATTGTAAAAGTAAAAACAACTCATATTTCTTGCCAAAAAAAGGAGAACTAGCTCATTTAATACATGTCTTCAAAAAACAAATCAAATCAAAAGAAAAAAAGGAATAATGAAGAATTCCAATTATGCTATTAATTTAACTACCGTAGCATAAACCAATTTCACCTATTCACACGCACACACACACACACACACACACACACACAGTTGACGGGGTGTTTTCAAATTAAAAAAGTTTACCAATTGCAAAGAGTAAACCATTTTCAAAATTTATAGGTTTAAACTAAATAAAAATTAGTTCAATCTCCATAAACATAAAAACATACTGATCTATAAAACATTTTTTTTCATGTGTAATTTATCAAACATTAACAATGAAAATTATAAATGAATACAAAAATTTTTTTAATTATTACATTTGAAAAGTTGTTAACACCATATTTAAAGTATTTCACCTTATACATTTATTTTATATAACACCATAAGTATATTTAATGTAAAACAGAAATTAATTTTCAACAAAAATTCAGTAAAACAAGTATCATACGTGTAGTTGAGGGACGGTGTGTCAAACAGCGGAACCTGCGTCAGCATGATACGAAGTACTTTATTGTATCCTCCTTTGCCAAAGTTGACTGGGTAGTTTATTGAATCGTCTGAATTAAGATCCCATTCACCAATAAGCTGTTTCAACAGCTCCAAATACGGTGGTAAAGGTAAGCCAGGAGGAACTAAAAAAATGAAAAACAGGGAAGGGTGTTTTTATCAATACGAGGTTCAACATTTTTATTATCTTCTCACTTAACAAACAGTATTTATTAAATTAAAAATTAAAATACTAATTGTAAAAAAATAATGTTTTTCAACTATCACCTTGCAATTCAATTAAATTCAGATTATGCAAAGTAAGAGCGAAGCCATCAAACACTTGTCAAACATTTGATTAGCATATTTGATTTAATTTTTTCATATTTTAATAATTGAGTAAAATACTAATTTCATCTAAATGACAAGACAAATTGTGCAATGTATTAACACACAGACAACAAACAATGATTTGACAGAAGAAATGTTCTTGACAAATTTTTGACCATTTACAAGTTTCAAAATTAATTTGAATAAAAAGTACTTTTTCTTTGGACACTTAACTATTGTATAATAGGCTTGAAATTAATTTGAACTGAATTGAATTGAATTAAACTGAACATTTACTTGTTTTCAAATTGTAAATGCACTCTTTGCACGTTACTGGACAGTTTTCCAAAAAAAATTTCGTATACTTTCTTGTCCAAACGCATCTTCCTTCTTTTTCCCAATAAGGACATGCCTTGTATACATCTTGACAAGGTCCTGTTAAAAATCAGTAAGTATCAGTAGAAACCAGTAACAGTTTTATTAAAATTTCTTCATCTTTCAAAATAAAACAAGAACAATACTTTGACATTTGGTTCCAACCCATCCAGCATCACAACGACAGGTTTGGTTAGTAGTACACTGTCCATGTTCACATGGACACTGTCCACAAACAAAATCCAAACAAAGTATAAATGCGGCAAAACAAGTAGCAACACATTTATAGTAATAGCATTTCAAGATACTGTTGTTCATTGTTGATATATACCACCTTACAATAATAATGATGCTATTTATTACTATTGGTGTTGTTTGTTGTTGTTGTTGTTGTTGTTGTTGTTGCTGCTGCTGCTGCTGTTGGAAAACTAACTATTCAAACTATTCACCAAGCTACTTCTCTTCTCTTGAACAATCTGCTCAAGCATGTTTCGATGGCAAAGGAGCGGCAAGCGCTAATCGTCGACATGTCATCATTGTGTGTTATGCTCTAATTCGGCTAAATGTTCAATTTCATCATATTCAAGAAGGACTCCGAGTGAAACAATTCATTTTTAAAATCAGGTTGCCATTGTTGCAAATTAGACCAAACGGCGCCAGCTATGTTATATCTTTTCCAAATGCTTTTCAAATCTGCCACATACAACAAATAATTCATATTCAAATTAATACTCTCACACGCGCACCCAAGCACACACTTACACAACATACAACGAATAAATTGCTTTTGGGATTTTGGTTTCCTTTTCCCAATGCTATAAGAAAATGATTAACCAAAAGATCACAGATACAAAATATAAACATATAACACGATTAGATAATCAAATACATATAAATAAATGAAAAATAATCCAGAATATAATTATGATTTAAATATTTGCATCAACGATAAGCACATATTGATAATGTGAACAATTTTCATATTGCATAAAATTATATTGATTTTATTCTTTATTTATTTATCTTTGCAATTAGACAGTGTAAATTGTAAATGATAAACAATAATAGTCAGCCATTATCAGAAGCATCAACATCTATTCAAATGCAAGCTTATTCTCATTTAACATAAAATGCAACTGCCATACAATAAAACATTGTTAAATTAATTATATTTCTACAGTCAAATTTACAATTATTTAATTAAATTTAAAAAATCATGTTCACAACAATATTATCATATTATCATATCACTTCAACTTTTAATAATATTTCATCAATAATTCAATTGATTTTTGTTAAAAAAATATAAATAATGATAAACAGCGATTTTATGGCAATTTAATGTTCTTCAGTCAATATGTACAGAAAATTAATGCACTTACCACAAATATCACTTGACATTGACAAGGGATCAGTTCGAGTCATCGAATTAGCATCAATGCGTAAAAGCAAAACTGAAAATGTGTACTTCTTGCTTGATCAAATGGCGCAGTTAGTTCGGCCAATTGCAAACGTATGCAGATAATTTAAAGTAAACATGTCTTTCAATGAAATTTGCATGTTAATTAAATATTATTGAACGCACAAAGCTACGATATGTAATAATACAAGCCCCATTGATAACCTTATCTTGTTCGCATTTCAAAATTAAAATTTGCATTGCAAGGCACTGCCGTTCATGTCCATAAATGTTTTAAACCATTCATAGTGCTGCACCATTGTCGTAATACGGTTCTTTTGTCCTACGGAAACGATTCTACTTTTGCATGTTTCTAGCTTGTCGTGACAATTCACATTTCAATAAATATTCTTTTGTATAAATTTTTTAATGCATATTTTCATAAACAAGCAACGCATAAAAAATTAACTTGCAATATTTCCACCACATACAAATATACTATGCCAGGATTTTTCAAATAAAACACAATTAAATGCATTAAACTACGTTTATTAATGATTCAATCAAGTTACGCAACAAAGCGCAGCGAAAATAAGAGCTGAAAAAACCGCTCACCGATATAAGACAAGCTATAATTATTATCATTATTGTTGTTATTATCATTACTGAAATGCGAAAAGCTTTTAAATAAATGCTAAATTATATACTGAATTCCACTGCATTTAAAGTGACTGTGAATTGCTAATTTTCAAGGCCGAGCTTTCTTTCCGAAATCAGAATTTCGGGGTGGCGTCACAGGTCGGCAGGCTGCAAAGTTTCCATACTGGAATTTGCCTTTCTTCTCTCCAGGTTTCAACACCTCAAAAAACAGAATAACAACATAACAATCACCTCAAACCTATTTATTAAATACACTTCAATTTCGTATAAAAATCATTTATTATAATCGCTTAAATATAATAATAAAATGTTTAAAAAGCAACAACAAAACTCAAAATTTGCTGAAAAAAAAAAGTAAAATTTCAAACACTTATCATCATCCCATAACACTCTCATCTCATTTAACATCACATGTTGTATTATTTAATACTCTTAATAATTTAATTTAATATTTAATTAATATAAAATCAATAATTTTATTACTTTTGTTCAACTAAAAATTTTCAAATAATAAATAATATAATACGTTTGATTACCTGAAAAGAACACATCAAAGTTTCCAACACAGACATCATCGCTCCGGCATTATCGAACTCTCCACAATAGTTTGGAGCAGAAAACAACGTAACCAACTGACGCTTCGCAAAAAACTCATAACCATCTTCCACGACCTAAACATTATTATTGATATTATTATTACTGCCTACATTTACAATATTGCAGTTAGTTAAACATCACCTGATGCGCACGACAAATCAGATCCAAATCGTGACGAGTCAGAAACTTTGCCACCACATCGGGCCCAAAAGTGAATGAGACACCTCGATCGTTTTCACCCCAACCCTTAACATTTATCACAATCACTTTTTCATAACATAACATCCCTTACAATCATCATACATACCTGGACATCTTTGTCCGGATCAGACCAAAGCAAGTCGCAAAGCAGACCTACACAAACATAACATTAAAAAATTTAATAATAATAATACATTTAACTTCATCACCTGTGTCTGGAACATCAGTTGGTCGCATTATGCGTCGAATTTGCTCCATGGATTGCAAATCTGGCGACAATCCTAACAATAAACCACAAAATTTTAAATTGGGTTTCAATTTAAAAAATGCATTACAGTAATAATAATAATAATAATAATAATAGTCTCACCTCCATGACAGCAAAAGATTTTCTCGTCAATGATGGCGGCAATTGGCAAACAGTTGAAGCAATCCGTGAACGTTTTCCACAACTTGATGCTGAAACGGCGTTTACCTAAAATTTGAAATTAATTTCATTCGATTAGCACGTCACGAGAGCCTTTCCTTTCTTAGTCGTTCAATAACACTAATTATTTCATTAATAATAATAGTCGTTCAAATATTAGTTGACGAAAACTAACTCACAAAATCTGATAAACGACTTGTTTCTATTTAACAAAATTAAATGTAACAATACGTGTAAAACAAAACTTACATTCATCGTAAAATCCATAAATGCGATTTATACTAGCGCATTCATGATTTCCACGCAACAAGAAAAAGTTCTCCGGATACTTTATCTTGTACGCCAACAAAAGACAAATCGTTTCCAAAGACTGCTTTCCACGATCCACATAATCGCCGAGAAATAAATAATTCGCTTCTGGCGGGAAGCCACCATATTCAAACAATCGCAACAAGTCATTATACTGCCCATGAATGTCACCTACAAAATAAGTCAAATACAGTATACCTTACTGAACTGTTGCCGCATACCACAGATTTTAAGTGGCGCTTCCAATTCCAACAAAATTGGTTGACTCAAAAAAATTTCTCTCGACTTGTTGCACAGTGTTCGAATTTCACCCTCAGTCATGGGCACCAAACGTCCCGGGCGAGTACCACGAACTGAAACATCAAAATTTCAAATATTGAAAACTGATCCATTGTTTGCCAAATAAATTTTACAACAAAATATTACTTTCAATACATTTAAATTTAGCCAATTAACGCATAAATTACATGACAAATGACATTTTTTTTATAGACAAAGTATAATGATTAATTACCTTCCAACAAGCGACTGATTAGGTTATCCACATTGAGCTCGCCGTCCGTAGCCATTTTCAAACTAAAATAAAAGATGTAATCAATTTGATTGATAATAAAACCCGTTTCTATTGGCATTTCTCAACAAATGGTCAGCTTACAACAGAGCACATGTACCTATAACTGTAACTGAAAAATATTAACACATATCCACGCAAGCACGTAAAAAAGACAACAGAAAATTGTTGTATAAATGAATTTAAAAAACATTTCACCTAAAAAAGTAAAGATTCAAACAAAAGTCATTCAAGTCGCACAATCGCAGGAATTAAAAAATATCAAATAATGTAACAGCAAAAGAAACAAAACAAGCAGCACAATAAGAAAATTGATTAGACGAAAACCATATACTCTTGTAAATTTAATCGTTAAAACACATGCATAGCTCATATACAAAATTCACGACAACAATCAGCGCGACACAAAGAAAGATAAACGTCAAACTAATCAACGTACAGTACACTGACAAATAACCCTTTCTAAGAAAACCTGACTTGCATATACACATAAATTCATACTGTTATGTAATACGGTAGTTATGAATCTAATAAATTTAAAATAAGATTTAATAATAAGAAAAAATAAATAAATTTATATTAAAATTATTTTTAATAAAAAACAATTTTATTTTTCAATAATTATATATTTTTATTATTTATTTTTCTATGAGAATTATTAATTTTTGGTATAAACATAATGGTAGCAAATAAATAAATTAAAAAATAAATAATATTGATAAAAAATCTTTTAAATATGATAATAAATTAATTTTATTAAAATTATATTGAAAATTCATCACTCACAGCACACACTTGGTAAACCAAACGTTCCTTTCAATCAAGTAATAAAGAAACTGAAAATTTAAAAATAATTTTTTAATTAAAAATATTTTCAAACTTTTATTTTTTGAAAACTTTCGGTTTAAAAGTTATGCTTTTTCAAATTATAGTGGGATAAATATCGACGTAAAACAGAGTCAAAAAACATTTTAAGGATGTTTAAATTGCATAATATTTTATATTAAAAATTGTTTAAATAAATCATTAAATATTTTTTTTATTGAAATAAACATAGATCAGCTGAAATTTGATAAAACTTGAATTTTCAATTGTGTATACTGTAGGATCCATCGAGTTGACTATTTGGTGATGCCAGCTGTGACGCTCCAAACGTCTCATTTAGATAGTATTTTTCATCAAATGTCAATTACTTGTTTCGATTGAATTTTCCAGTTTTCACTTTTTTGTAAGTTTGAATATACAGTTTTCACATCTAATGTAAAATACAGATTACTGTCCCATGATTAATCACTTCTATCATCCTATGCTCGTAGTTGCTTGTCGCTTTTTAATTTATTTATCCATTTAGCAAGTGTATACAGACTACGTTATTGCAAAGTCAACATTTCCTTTCATAGGGAAGCAAACGCTGGCTAGAAGGTCTCATCGTACGAAACTCATACATTGCTTTGATTGAAACCATTTTTTAAAACTGTTTCCTGATTGATAGCTGTATCTTTCATTTACTGTTTCAAAATATAAAAATAATGAACGGATGCATTGTAGTATTGGAAGAATACGGGACACAGTTTTTTGCCAAAGACTTCATTAGTCGAGAGGAAATTATGCATCCTGTGAAAATTTGTAATTTTGACAGAAAATTATTCATGCTTTCCTATGCTCCACTGCCTTAACCTTTCGAAAATTGATTATCATTTACTGATTCCCATGGTGAAGTCAGGTTAGGTACCTTTTCTACGTGAATACAAATGATTGGCCTTGAAGTGGTGCCAATTTAAAATAGTTAGGAAAGCTGTTAATTGAAGTTGAATTAAAATTGGAATTTAATGAATGAAAATTCAAAATGAAATTCTTTTCTTATGACGGTTATTTATAATTAACTGAATTTTTAGCTTATTAAACAATCGTATCAGTTTCACCGTTCTGCACTAAATATGAAAGTGGCAATTTTGCGAGTACAATGCATTTGCAAAGAAAATTTAAAAAAAGAAAAAACAGTTTCATCGAAATATTTTCAGAATGATAATGTACACGTAGTAAAAAGGTTTTTTTAAACGTATTTTTGGAACATTTGAAAATTTTAATGTAACAGTAATAATTAGTATGTGTGTCAAATAATATTTGAATAGAAGAAGAATGTAAAAGGCAGTGATAATGATTCAGTGAACGATTATCTGTGTTTCTTGATTATGTTAATTGATTTCTGGATACATTGAACAAATAGAAGTGACAGTGTGAGAATTTTACTGATTGTCTATTAATAAACGGTACGGATCATTGTCCACATAATCGTTACGCGGCACATTGACCGGCCTAACGACCTTAGTGTACAGTAAAATGAAGAAATGAGATTACAATGATGGGTCGATCGGTCGTCCGGTCGAGTCCTGCTCACGCGCCTCTCTCATTTCCCGCCTTTGCCGTTGTCCTTGCTTGCTTTACCTGTCCGCGCCCGGTATTAAAGATACCACCCGGCCGACGACCCCAAACAGCAACAGCCGAAATGCTTTATTGACATTTTCCTTGCTATTCTTTAAATCACAGCTAGTCAGCAATTTCAGTTATATCAGCCAGATACTTACATTATGATCACCTTTTTCTCATTTCCCTCATTGAATTTCATAAAGCGAACTGTAAAATTTTGCCTCACCAAATGTACTCAGCCAGTACACGGTCTGTTTGCTAGGCTTCTGGTTTCGGTACCTGTCTGTGTTTGTTGTAAATTTTTGTGTCACTGGGGCATCTATTTTAGACGTCCGCATTGCACCCTCTTCACTGGATACTAGTAATCTATTAAAAATACAATTCAAAATTCTTCCATATCTCTCCTTTCCAATGAATTAACGTAAGTAATAGATTTGTTGAACAAAAATTCTCTCATGAAAATAACAACACAGCATAATGAATTCAGTTTTATAAATTATTCATCAGTACCAGTATTTCTTCCTCATTGATTCCAAACTTGGCTTATTTTTCAATAATTTCTTTATTTTTTACATACTGTAAGTTAAAATTGAAAATTCAGTTATTTTTGTGAAAAGGTGATGATGCAGCTGCTCAACTGTTTTTTTTTCTCCGTGTCATTGCTGTTTGATTGTCCTCGGCACGTTTAATTTTTCAATTCTTGAAAAATATTCCAACCTTGAAAATTATTTTCTACACCATGTTAAAATAAAAAAAAAAAAAGAAAAAAAGCAAATCATACACATTTCATTTCCTCAATCAGTTAGTTGTGTGTACTGTTATGTTGATTTTAGCAAAATTTTCCATTTTGGTTTATTGTTTGCTTAAATTTTTGTAGAGTCAGAGAAGAGACGCATTATTGTAATTGTTGTTAAAATATTACTTGTTGTTTCGCTTTGAAAAGTGAAATGGAAGCAACAGCTTTGGAAAGTGATTCGGCCAATATCAATATGGCAGTAATCCGAGTAGCTTCACCATCTTCGATGATGATGAACAATAGTGGCGTTAGCAGTGTTAGTAGTCAACTGTCGTCGTCGGATTGTTGTACAAGTGGTGGCAGTGGTAGTGGTAGTGGTAGTGGTAGTAGTAGTGGTGGTAATGGACATCCGTTTGCAGAAAATTGGTGTTTTACACAAGTGAAAGTTATAAAATTCAGCTACATGTGGACAATAAACAATTTCAGCTTTTGTCGTGAAGAGATGGGTGAAGTGTTGAAAAGTAGCACATTTTCAGCTGGTTCCAATGATAGATTGAAATGGTGCTTGCGAATCAATCCGAAAGGTTTGGATGAAGAAAGCAAAGATTATTTGTCATTGTATTTGTTGTTGGTGCATTGTTATAAAAATGAAGTACGAGCCAAATTCAAATTCAGCATTTTGAACGCAAAACGTGAAGAGACAAAAGCAATGGAAAGTCAGCGTGCTTATCGTTTCGTCCAAGGCAAAGATTGGGGCTTCAAAAAGTTCATCAGAAGAGATTTCCTGTTGGACGAGATGAATGGCTTACTTCCGGATGATAAATTGACAATATTCTGTGAAGTTAGTGTCGTTTCGGATACGGTGAACGTGACCGGTCAGAGTGCTGTGTCGCAGTTCAACGTGCCGGATTGTCGTTTAGCAGACGATCTGTGCGAGTTGTTGGACTCGCAGAGATTCAGCGATTTCTGTCTGCTGGTTCATGGACAAGAGTTCCGTGTGCACAAAGCCATTTTGGCAGCAAGGAGTGCCGTGTTCGCGGCAATGTTCGAACACGAGATGGAAGAGAGGAAATTCAACCGTGTAGTGATCACTGACGTCGACGCCGAAGTGATGGCCAACATGTTGCGCTACATCTACACTGGTCAGGCGCCACCGAATCTCGAATCCATTGCCGACGATCTGCTTGCTGCGGCTGACAAGTATGCATTGGAAAGGTTGAAGGTGATGTGCGAGCAAGCTTTGTGCGCTGGTCTTACGGTGGAAAATGCATGCGACACACTGATTTTGGCCGACTTGCACAGCGCTGATCAGCTCAAACAACAAGCCATCCTGTACATCAATACTAACGCGGCTGAGGTTACCCAATCGACCGGCTGGAACACGCTTGTCAACAAATATCCTCAACTCCTTGCAGAAGCTTTCAAAGCTCTGGCTACTCAACAAACTCTGCCTTTGTTGATGATGATGGGTCCCTGTCGAAAGCGCTCAAAACAAACCTAGTTCTTCTCACACTCTAGTTGTCATGTCATGCATCATTACTTTCTTCCTTGTTTCTTTTTTTTTCCTTCGCATACTGTTCACAATTTACACACACATATATATTTTTTTTTCTATTTTTGTTACTGTTTCGTTGTTTTTTCCTTCCTCAACTCATCAACCAACGGTGAAGAACCAACGGTTATCGGACAAAAAAAATCCTTTTTGTCTTCTTCTTTTCAAATCAAATCAAATCATTTCCTTCAACATGTACAAATTGCTTTTCCATTTTTACCTGACATATCTGTTTTTTCATTTTCTCATTTTTTGAATTTGTTTTTGGTGCTAAACACATTTTACGACTATTTTTCTATTTTAGACTATTTTCAAATGTTCCGCTAGACGTATGAAATAAATCATGTCTTTTTAATTTCAACATTAATCGTTTTTCTTATTTACTTATTTTCCAGGAATACTTGCAGTCCATAGCAACAATTCATTCAAACCACACTACACAACTGTATAATTTCCAGATCTGTATAATTTGAAACTAACAAATTAAATTTTATCATTACACATTTCATTCCCTGCCTCTCTCACTCTCTCTCTCTCTCGTATTATCAAAAAATTCATTATGCACATTAGACAAGATATTCACTATCTTTTTTTTTAAATAAAACAATGCAATTATAGTAAATAATACTACTTGATTATCTTTATAAAATCACAGTTCTCTTTACATACATCGCATCAAGTATGAAAAGTTTATAATTTATTTGACATTTTGCAACAAATAAATAGTATAAAATAATAATGAAAAATTACACTGATATTTTAATTCATCTTATTCAACAGTTAATAACTAAATCATTTAAATTTCGTTTCTAGATTCTAGATTTCATTCAGATTCTGAAATTCACATTGCTCTTTTTTACTGTATAATTCTGCAAACAGTATTATCGGCTCTTTATGAATAGAAAATATTTTTGTAAAAATGAACCAATTTCTATACGAAAAATTGACACAACAACAAGATAGTCTTAAAATCATGATCACTTGGTCACCAACATTTCATCTCACATAACAACGTCGTTAACTTCAACTGTGCAGCATGTAAATTATATCGATACAAAACTACATGAGGTAAATAAATACCAGAAATACTAGAAACTATGCAAAACTAAATAAACTGTATGATCAGATCATTCAGATGATATCACACATTCGGCATTCTTAATTGAATAAAGTGATTATTAATACTGAAATCGTTCTTAAGAAGTAGAAAATTTACACAAAAACACTTTTTATCGTGTATCAATGTTAAAATTGGCTATTTCTAATTTAAAAATATACATAATAAATTTTAAACACAATTTGAAATTACTTTACTGTACTCAACAAAACTTGAAAGTCCACAAAATACAGTAATGCAAAAACATTTTCCTATTAGACAAGGTTACTTGTAAATATATTTAAAATATTCCTTTATTAATTTATTTTTAAAGCGTAAAATGAACTGCATTTGAAACTACAACTTATAACACAGCATATGTACAATATACTTTTTCCGATCTTATTTTATTGATTGATAAATGTTTGTGTACATATTCAGTACATGAAGTGTGAAGAAGCTTGTTGAAAATGACTGAACGTGCACGCCTAAAGGTTTAAACGCAATAGCACAAAATTTTTAAAACAGATTCAAATTCTATACTGAGAAAACTTCCACTTCTTTTCATTTCTCAGTACTGACTTTTGATTAGCGAAAATTTCTATACTAGATTCTATGCAAATAATCGCTTCATTTTTAATTCAAATAAATTTTAAAAACTTGTTTTCTGATGAGAAATAAGAAAATCAAACAGCTGTTAGGAAACAACTGCACTGAAGCAGATTCAATTGACGCACGCATTTACTAAAGTTTCAGACAAATACGCTGGATAAAGCACATACTTCTGCGTGTTTATTCGATTTTCATTATGATTATTGCCCTGACAACACAGGTTAAATGAAAACATAAACTCAACTGATATTCTACCTTTACTGAACCGATTCAAGAAACATACCCTGAAACATTCACTGGAATCTAAATACCGACAACTTTTAAACAATATCAAATCTAAATACTAAAAAATCTGAATGCACAAAATAATATCACTGAATTGGGAAATAATTCTTCTGATCATCATGCGATCGTCTGAAAATTTTTAAAAATACTAAATTCATGTAAAATCTACCCTAAATATACGAACGGATCTTTTTCAATAATTCTAAGCGCTAGTGTCACGCTGATGCATGTAAGTAATCAAATCGACCACACGGTGACTGTAACCATATTCGTTGTCATACCAAGAAACTAATTTCACAAAATTTGGATTCAGAGAAATTCCAGCATTCGCATCGAAAATTGAACTGTGTGAATCGCCAATAAAATCCGTTGACACTACTTCTTCATCAGTATAGCCGATAATGCCCCGCCATTCAGGGCTCTGGCTGGCTTTCTTAAGTGTTTCTTTGATTTGATCATAAGTTGCCGGCTTTTCTAAACGACAAGTCAAGTCCACAACAGAAACATCAGGAGTAGGAACGCGGAAAGCCATGCCAGTCAGTTTGCCATTCAAAGCTGGAATAACTTTGCCAACAGCTTTCGCGGCTCCAGTAGAAGCAGGGATGATGTTCTGCTGAGCACCACGACCGTCACGCCAATGCTTGCCAGATGGACCATCGACTGTTTTTTGGGTTGCTGTTGTAGCGTGCACTGTTGTCATCAAACCTTCAATAATTCCGAAATTGTCATGAATTACTTTAGCCAAAGGAGCTAAGCCGTTGGTAGTGCAAGAAGCATTGCTAACAATGGTATAGTTTTTAGGATCGTAAGTGGTGTGGTTAACTCCCATAACCAACATAGGAGCATCTTCAGATGGGGCTGAGATGACAACTTTCTTTGCTCCACCAGCTAAATGGGCCTTAGCTTTTTCCATCTTCGTAAACACACCAGTCGATTCAACAACGTAATCGGCACCTGCGCTGCCCCACTTAATTGCTTCAGGCTTCATTTCGGTGAAAACTTGAATAGTATGTGTAGCGTTGCTCACTGCAGAATGTATTTCAAGCTTGCCATCCAACAGCTTCACATCACCTTTGAAACGGCCATGTGTAGAATCGTATTTAAACAAATAGGCCATATATTTCAGATCCAAAAAAGGATCATTCACAGCCACGACACTAACAGTATTTTTCTCCACTGCAGCACGGCATACCAAACGTCCAATTCGGCCGAAACCATTGATACCGATTTTTGCTTTTGTCATTTTCGCAGTAAGCAATACAAGACACGAGCAAGCAAAACAGAGTGCGTCACGAAAACAGGAGAACTAAACGCGTTGCCGGATGCGCTATTGATTACTTCAGCTCAGCTATCGTACATTGATGAACAGGTTCAAATTGAATGTTATGCGTCAACACAAAATTAGGGCAAATGTATAAATTAGTAAAACATTGAAAATAAATTAAACTTATATAATACTAAACAAAATATACATATCAACCCACAGTAAGGAAATTTTTTTTGTAAACAACATGCTACCGTACGATTGTTTACGTATACTATATTGTTTTGACGAAATATATTTTGAAAATTGAAAATTTTAAGAAACTGAGATGAAAGTTGTGTAGTTAAATTATTTTCTAATCACACAAATATTTAATTTTCACCAAATAAATAATATCTCTTGGAGACGATTTTTTAACGCTATACGCACAATAACTTTTCAAAAGCAATTTACATGGTCAATATGGTCAATTTTTAAATTAAAAGTGTCTCATAATCCATTTATTTCATAGATAACTAAACAAATTTACGCTGATAGCTGTCAGTTTTTAATTATTGTATGGAAACCCGTAATGTTCAAACGTTGAACAGCAATTTTCAAGTGAACTTGTTTTCATTTGCAAAACGAGTTTTGTTAGTGCTTAAAAAATGTAATTTTTTTCTGCAGTGACGATGCTTCTACTGGTAGACAAAACAAAACTGAGATGAATGCATATACACTGTTTTCATCACAGCATCCTTCAGTGAAATCAGTAACAGAGTTTAAAACAATAATAACAACTATTGCTGTTATTAATTAATCAGCTAATGAAATAAAATATTTTGAAAAAATCAATTCATTTCCACCTTACTTTTAAAATGTAAATTTCAACCAACAAACAATTTTATTAAGTTCACTTACACTGCAACCAACAACACTTAATTAATAAACATCTTTACATTTGAAGCACATTTGAACATTTAAAATTTCATTTACCTGTTTCAGTAGCATCGATGAAACTTGGCATGTGTGTGATGTTCAACCGTGAGAAAACTGTACGTGCCGAACGAATAACAATGAATAAACAAAGGAGAATGAAATTATTTATCATACAGATAAGACGATGAATATCATGATTGATGAGTTCAATATGTACATGGTCAGGGCACATATCAGTTTGTGCAATTCAACTGTTATGAATGAATTCATATTTTCTAAAGATTACATATTTATCACATTTCAATTATGTTAACTGATACTTTCATCTTTTGTGACTTCCTGTTATAGTTATCTTACCTCTTTTATGCAAATTTAACATATTTCATTATCGTTCATTTGCCTATTTCATGCAAATTTAATTTCGTAGATATTATGTAAATTTTCATTCCATTTATCCATAAACTGTGATACACATTTATGAAAATTTCAATTCAATAATATTAGCCGAAGTGCATTAAAATTTATGAAACAAAAAATTGAAGTTATGTAAAAAATACTGATGAAAAATTTTAGTTGGAATTGCATCTAATAATTCATTTCAAAAATATTGTAAAAAAACAATTATTTATGATAAAATATTAAAATTCTTTAATGATTATTTTTTTAATAACTTCTGAAAAATCAATTAATAAAATTTCTCTTCTGTCAAAACAAATCAAATTATCAACCTGTTTGTTAGAATATTTCAATGACAGAAATATTATTTACAAAAATTTCAGTTATGAAGATTTTTTTGAAATTTTAAATCATATTTTTTATTGATTAATTCCAGTAACAAACATATGACGTTCTTTATAATTGTTGTACTTGAATTTTAAATTTTTATTACAGTGTTTGCTATCAGCAGAATTTATTTTTCTTTTCAAACGCAAAATGTTTAGGGTTTTTTGGCAAGTTTTTCCCAAAAGCTTTTCTGCCTCTTCACGAATTCGAGAAGAAATTGTAATATATTGAATTACTTTTCATTTTTTCATTTATCGTTTTCTGTTTTAGGTACTCTCACAACGAGAAATACTTAGTTGGAAATTTTACTCTGTATGTACTGTTGATCGAGTTTATTTATATCTTCATTCATTTATATTTTTTTCAACTCATATTCAGCTTACATTCTATTCATTTTTACCTGTTCTGTTTACCTTTCTTTTAGAATATGGCATCAGATTTTCGTGTTGAGAGAGACACTTTTGGAGAGCTAAAGGTACCATCTGATAAATATTATGGTGCACAGACAGCTCGTTCGTTGATGAATTTCGACATCGGTGGTCCAAACGAGCGAATGCCAGTAAGCTAATTCAATATATCTAAAAGTAAAACAAAAACATTTAGTTTAACATACACTCAAAATTATGTCACTTTTGAGATGGTTGATTAATTTTGCCATTTATTACAAATTTATGTTAGATAAGCTTTTTTTTAAAAACGGAACTTATTATTTACTGATGAATATTGTAGTTGCCGATAATTCATGCTTTTGGCGTTTTGAAAAAAGCAGCTGCTATTGTGAATAAAGCTCGTGGTTTGGATGCCGTGCTATCCGATGCAATTGTTAAAGCTGCTGATGAAGTTATTGAAGGAAAACTGGACGACCATTTTCCATTAGTCATCTGGCAGACAGGATCAGGTACACAGTCCAATATGAATGTCAATGAAGTAATTTCCAATCGTGCTATTGAAATACTGGGTGGTCAGCTTGGATCTAAAAATCCTGTCCATCCAAATGATCATGTCAATATGGCACAGGTAGGGATTTTTATTTAATACATGCACGATGTTTTTTGTTCTGTTTCCATGGATGAGTTTATAATTTTTCTTAATTTGACTATCTATAAAATTGTAGAGTTCTAATGATACGTATCCAACAGCCATGCATATTTCCACTGCTGTGGAAATCAATAAATTGCTCTTGCCAAACTTGAAGAAGCTGCATGAAGCATTGCAAAATAAAGCAAAAGAATTTGCTAGCATAATTAAAATTGGACGTACGCATACGCAGGTAAACAATGGTTGCTTCTGTATTTCAACATTATGTTACATAGAATGGCGAAGATTTGCAGGATGCAGTACCGCTTAGTTTGGGTCAAGAATTTTCCGGCTACGCACAACAAATTGCATACGGAATAGAACGCGTTAATGCTACTTTACCTCGTCTTTATGAACTAGCATTAGGTGGAACTGCAGTTGGAACTGGACTTAATACCTATAAAGGTAAAGACCTTCTTGGAATAACAAAACTGAAATGAAGTCTTCTTTAATTTATTTAAAATTATAATGATGGAAAATGGATAGTATAGCTATTATATTCACGTGAAATTTATAAAATGAACAAAATTTTCTAATAATAATTTATGTATGCAGGATTTGCTGAAAAAGCTGCTGCAGAAATTGCCAAGCAAACCGGATTACCGTTTAAAAGTGCTCCAAACAAATTTGAAGCTTTGGCAGCACACGATACAATGGTTGAAGTGCATGGAGCTTTGAATGTGATCGCTTGTAGCTTGATGAAAATTGCAAATGACATCCGATTCTTGGGATCAGGACCACGGTCAGGTCTTGGAGAACTGATTTTGCCGGAAAATGAACCTGGCAGTAGCATCATGCCAGGTTTTAGTTTTCAATTATTTTTAATTTTATTCATCATTGTTAGGTGCATTTATTAATTTTTGTTGCATTTTAGGAAAAGTAAATCCAACTCAGTGTGAAGCAGTGACAATGGTTGCTGCTCAGGTGATTGGCAATCAAGTTGCAGTTAGTGTCGGTGGTTCAAATGGTCATTTTGAATTGAATGTGTTCAAACCGTTAATTGTTTCCAATGTACTGCGATCGATTCGACTGATTTCTGACTGTAGTCGATCATTCACTGATCATTGTGTCATTGGTATTCAAGCAAATCATGATCGTATCAAGAAGTTGATGAATGAATCACTGATGTTAGTTACCGCGTTGAATCCACATATTGGTTATGATAAAGCAGCACAGATAGCCAAACTGGGTCACAAAGAAGGAATTACTTTGAAAGAAGCAGCTTTGAAATTGGGATTTCTTACTGCTGATCAGTTTGATCAGTGGGTGAAGCCAGAAGAAATGTTAGGCCCCAAATGATTGATTGACAATAACGGCTTTGCATATTATTTATATTTAGTTAGGTGATTTTATTTAAGCTCTCAGTTTACAAGTTCAGAATATTTACAAGTTTAATGGAAGAATATTTCTACATAAAGAATCATACTACCAGTATTATTATTGATATGTTAGGTGCAAGTACAAAATGAAAAATATTTTCACTTGGAATAAAACGTTTGCATTATATAAATAATTTATTGTCGTAGTGATGATATTCTGGTGATACTATCTTGCAGATACACCAAAACTCCGTTCAAAGTGCTAAATAAATATACTAATGAATGATGGTCGATAATTTATTATATTATATAATTGTGGGGAAAAAATTTTCTCAAATCAATCAAACATTATAGCAAATGGATAGTTTGAAAAATATCAAAAAAAGCATAATAATTGCTAAGATACAATTATGAACGATAAGAAAAATTTATTTATTATGAACAGATTTCTCTAACCTGATAACATTTGCAGACATTGTTGCTTAATAATGAATGCTGTTTATACAAACAAACTGACGGCCGCTGCGCTTTGGCGTTGCTTTGCTACAAATTGTTCACAACATTACAGTGCAGTAATAAAAGTCAAATTAATTATCACCGCCTGAATCTCTCGAGCAGACCAGATAAATATTAAAATTTGCATATGAGAAAGAATGTAGGAATATAATAAATAAGTACAAAATATTGGTTATGAACAACAACAGTAACAATAATAATTAAATTTCTTTTTAATTCATTCGAACACTGATAATAAAAGTAAATAATAAAATGCACGCCTCACAAAATGGATGAAAATTGGATAAGTGAAATTAATGTTATACTGAAAATTTACTGAAATATAAATGTCATCTTTATCTTTAATTCTTGTCATGAGCTCAGCTTCAAAAATTTCCCTTAAATTATGCTTTAAGCATTTTAATTTTCATGCGCAAAATAACATAAAAATACCTCTAGAAAGGCATGGAAAACATTAAAAGAAAAAAAGAAAGCTAACATCAATCTTTTGGCATTACACCAGTGGATATTTTTTCTCCATATTCTGTTTGCAGATTAGCCATTCTCTAAAAGCAGAAATTAATGAATTACTAAATTCACTTATAAACTATTGCAATAATGGCAAAATAATAAAGAATTTTCAATAATAAACACGATTGAACTTGTCAATTATTCATTGTTTTGTAGAACTTTTAAATTGGTAAAACTGATCAAATTTTAAAAATTAAAACAACAACAACACCAACAATACAGCTTTCGTATATAATTATAAAAATTGAAAAGCAAAATACCGTTTCAAATTGCTTGATGCAATTTCTTTTCAATTCATCATGTGAACTGACAATTTCATCAGCACGGGATGCCCGAATAGATTCCAGTCTTTTTCGCAATTCCACGCCATTTTTAATGAAACGTTCTTCGGTTTCTCGTTTCAGTTTGCCCAATCGACCATCCACATTTGAATTTGAAGAACCCATCGATTGAATTAAATTTTCCATTTCCATTTTACGCTTTTCCTGCAGTGCATTCATTGAATCTTCCACAGTTCTGAAAGTGTTTGAATTGAAAAAAAAGAAGCAATAAAACATCATTTACATCCATTTACAACCTTTCATATATAACATTCAACATTTGCATATTCACTTTGCATGAATGGCCTACAAGTTTCATTAATTGATCAAACAGAGCAATTTCCATATTCTTCATCAAAAGCCACTGCTGTTTCCAATGTTTCGAACACAAAATTTCCATAGGAGTCAAATTTTGACATTTCGAATCTGCCAGCTAAAGAAAAAAGAACTCATTAAGCTCAAATTAAGCAAAAATATACAACTGAATTGACGCTTAAAGTAAAATTGAATATGCAGCATTGATTTTCAAATACATATGCATGCGAAAACAAGGTAAATGTTTTACACATAACTGTTTCATTTGAAGCACTAGATGATCGACTGATGAAATGTGATTCTTGAGAACCCGTTGAAAGTTTCCTGAAATAAAATTATACCCGTTAGTCGTCTCTGAACACAATTGAACAATTTCATCATCAGACATACCTGGGAATGCAAGCAAAAGCTTTTTGCAAAGTAGACACATCTACTTGACGAGAAAAAGATGATTGAATATCACCGTCACCTTTGTTAGTCTTCTTTTGCAACGCTAACCGTTCCTGTACAAAATAAAGCAAAATCACTATTGCAACAGCTATGGGTGAAAATATTGCTATTTATATGCATCACATTATAAACAAACAATTTTTTTACCATTTTAACTAAAGAAGAACTACATTCCATTATAATATAATAGAATGGTTTGCTTTTCGTTTTGAATAAATACAAATTTTAGCATGTAAATGTAGAATATAATTAGGAAATTCAACAAGAGTACATAGAAGTGATAGTTACTTTAGCTTGCTTGCTCTGCAGATTCTCTAAATCTTTTCCAAACTTTTTCCGAAGTTTAACATATTTCGCATTTGCTTTGAGCATGTCTTCCGTTGGAGTTTGAATTGTATAACTTTTTAATAAAAGACTAGGCAGGGGTGTAGAAAAGTCAAACTTTCGATCAGAGGATGTCGGCAAATCAGCCAACATTTTTGTCAAGTCTGAATAAATTCGATGATCTAAAAAAAATTTCTCAAAATAACACTGTTCATACATTGAAAAAATGTTTTCAAATTTCAAATGGTGCAATGTAAATTTTAACACAGATCACATTCACTAGAAAAGATTAATAATTGATCATACGTTTCAGAATAATAGCTCCTGATGAGCGACTTCTTTCTAAAACGGGGCTTGGTGCCATTTTAGACAAAACCGGCATGCAGTTTTTTCTTTTCGCTTCTTCAAAAACATTCGAAACACCACCATTGTAAGATTCTTAAATGAAATTAAATTACATCTATTATATTAATTCTCTTTTTGTCCATATTACTTTTTTTACATTCTCTTATTTTCATGAAATTTTCATGAATAAAAAGAAATAATATAATTCATTGTGAGTTTACAGATATTATTCAAATAAAAAAATAATAACTAATAGGGATTAATTTTTTCAGTTTCACAAAATAAATATCATCATAACGTAATTAAGTATATCCATAATTCAGTCAATTTTACAAAAAAGTACAACAATAAAATATATCGTAAAATTTACATAAATAATAAATCGATATTAAATGTTAAATTCGTTTCATTTATCCACAGAAAGAACAATTCATTATCGCCTAATGCAATACGTTGCAATTGAATTCCATTCCTAATAGACTAAGAAAGAAAAGAAATTTTTTTAAGTTGTACAGATATACAGGAAAAAAGACTGATAACTAAATGAACAAAGCAAAGCAAAACAAAATTAAATCTAAGCTTCATAATTACCCATTTCCTCATCTTCGATCATCCTTTTCAACAGGGCTTCTCGATTTATCGTTGCTTTGGAATATTCAATTGGGTTCGAAAGTGCATCAGCAAAAGCTGAAGAATTTATTTTAACACATATTTTAGGCAATACGAAATATAAATTTTAATCAATCAATTAATTAATTAATTAATTAATTAATTAATGAACAACAAAATGTACAATAGCGAGAACAGCGGTGTATTGAATCAAATATGCATTGTTAGAATATAAAACTGCAAATAATAATAACGTAACATTCGGTTCACTGTATTACATGCTATAGTTAATTTTGCACTTAAAAGTGTTCAGATAACAATATTGTATGCATGCTTCATTCAAATTACAAATTTTAATTTAAAATAAAACAAAAACAGCCACAAAAAAGTAATTAATATTAAAGAAAAACAACAAAAATAAATAAAATATTTATGATTCAATTCTTTTTCATATTTCATCTACCTACCCAAATGAATAACAGGAACAAAGTCAGTAACCTTGATATGTACAAATAACGTTGCCATTGATAGAGGCTTGTTCATTGCAGATTTCAGACCGATATGACGATATCCTGAAACAAAACTCGTTCATCATTTTATATCATTGATCACTTTTACTTTTAAAGGTATCAAAATTGATTGCTATTTATTTTCAATTCGGTTAATTCCGCTACTAGTTCAATCACCTGGCCTAAGGCCTACAACTGGTATCATGCTGTGTCCAAGAAATGTAGCTCGATTGCTGTATTCATAAACAACAAATCGAACAGAAGCAGCTTCTGGTAATATAACCTATAACAACATTTAAGTTAATACGTTTTCATCAATTATTATAAATAATACAAAAATTATCAGATAAAAAATTATTAAATGTTAAAATGAAGATAGAAAAAAACCTTCTGAAATTCAAAAGGCTTCGCATCAGCATCTAAATAAACAGGATTGATTCCATTATTCTCAACCAGCTTTGTGCGATATCGTTTACGGACGCAATCGGATGGAATTCCACACATTTCTACTTCAACGAAAGTATTTATCTTGGATAAAGACAATAATTGACCAGATATTATCTAAAAATTGAAAAAAAATCAAATAATTTCATTCTCTGAAATTTCAGTAACACTGACTAAAAATATTCCTTTGATAATGTTCTCATAAAAATGGTATACATCAACAACAAAACTTGAGTTAAAATTGTCATTGATTTATGCAAATTATTTAATTATCCTCTTTTTAATATATCTCACTTGAATAGTCACTGAATTTGTAACAACATTTTCAATGGCACCCTCTTCCAATGGATCAAATGTTTTTCCAAATTCACGCATACATTTCGGCTTCAAAAGATATCCACTTCGACCATTCATTTCAAATTTCCCTAAGTTTATTTGCATTGGAGGTGTATCTAAAATATGCAATGAAAAAATGGAATAAATAAAATACATTAAAATAAAATAAATATGTGTCATAAATTACCTAAAGTTTGAAAATTAAGAGCAACCAACTGGCAACCAACACTCCAAAATATTTGCGGAGCATAATTGCTAGAGTTCATCCTATTTCCACGTGGATAGATTCGTGTACAACGATGCTTGTTGTAACTGTAAATGTGTAAATATAATACAATTACAAACTGTAATAAACAAAATCATATTAACTCAAATTTACCACTTATATACACACAAATTTACAGTTCTTAAGTATGCGCTATAAAATCAAAAAATATACATGCTCATTTTTATACAAAAATGCACAATGCATAGTGATTATATTCAAATAATCACTTGCAAATAAAGAAAACAATATTTTAAAAATATCATCATCATGAAACAGTAACAGTGGCAACAATAGCAAATTGTCAATATACAATTGCAATTTTTAATTGTTTTTAGTGTAAAACGGATGAAGATGATATCCAGTACACTGAGTATGCTTACTTTATAAAGCTCGTAACATCTTTTTGCATCATTTCGTAACCTTTCACCTCTGAAAACGAAATAACCTCATTGCTAAAATTTCTGCCTAAATGTAGAAAAGGATTAATTATTTTATAATAAACAGATCTCATCAAATTCAAGTATTAGAATAGTATTGCATTATTAATTACCAGAATAATTATTTTAAACAAAATTCATTTAGTTTATTAATTGATCAAAATATACATTTTACTATTTAAATTGCGCTTGCGTTGCGCAACTTGAGTTTCATTTAACTGTCTTTTATTTCGTTTAAAAACAAAAAAGTAAAAACGGATAATAACTTTTTGCTTACTAGCACTGTCTTCAAACGATTTAAATTTCGTTGCTTTCATATAATTGACTAACGCTGATAATTCTTCAGATACCTCTAAATTTTTCTGAAACCATTAAGGATTAAATTAAGGATTAAGGAATAGATATCTAATATTGACATATATATATATATATATATATATCAAAAATAAAAAAAATGATCAACCTAATAAAATCATTCAACCAATTTATACCTTTGGTTTACCGGTTCCAAAAGTGTAGTCTTCACTCTCCTCATCATCAGATATTGATTCCGTGTTGGATACTGTACTTTCGGTTGATTTGTCATCATCAACACTAAGTTGTGTACGTGATAAATTGCCAATTTTGTTCAGTGTCAAAGTGCTTGCTGATAATATAAAATCTCGGTCAACACTGCAAGCATTAGCTTTACTTCGACGACCTGGAATGCAAATTTATATCTCTCTGAAAACAAGGATAACTTTTCAAACATATTAAAGCAATTGCAATAAGCAGGACAAATGTACTGCTTCATCATTTCATTCATCATGCAATACAGCTGCGTGCGCGTAAAAAATAAATTTGTCACCATCACAACTGAGGCAATTATATAGCGATCATTTATATATACATTTATGTTAAATTGCTAACATGAAAAATAAAAACTGCTCCAATTTAAAAACAAACTTAATTCAAATATTTTAAAAATCAATTAATTACTTTTCAATTTCTATGAAAAAATACACTTTTCAGTTCAAGTTGCCCATTCACAATCTCATTCTGAACAATTCTCTTGTCCGTATTAAAAATTATTCTATATTGATCAACTTCCTTTATGTTGTAAAAATTTTACTTTATTTAAGTCAAATTACCAATGCTTCCTTTTCCATCAGCAACACTTCGACGACATTTGATCAATATCTTCCCTTGAAGAGCATTTGGTGAAGGCAATGGAACACCTGCTTCAATCTAAGCATATCACTTTTCAAAACAAAATTACAACAATGATGTAAAACAACAAACCTTATTACTTGCAAGTGGTTCCATTAGCAGTCGATCTCCAAAAATCTCCTTACAAATTTCAGCAACCTTTTGTTGATTTTTCAAACTAATTTTGCAAATATATAAAGTTAACAAAAGCGTTGGAACAACATTGCAAAATGAATTCAACAAATTACATAAGTTTAAGTAAATTTACAATAACAGAGTACAGTTTTGTGAAGAATAAATACAAGTAAACCAATCAATAAATAATGACAACAGTCAATTAAAGACAATTATCATTTCAATAACCAATAGATTGAAATAAATTTTAAGTTGAAATTATTTTCACTATATACCAAAGTATATAAACCGAGCTATCATTAAAAAACCAGTCAATATCAAGCACAATAACAAAGTTATTCAATAATAAATTGTTCAACTGAAAAAAATAAAAAAAACACTTTACCTGCATCGAATTTCCAAAGAAAGAATAACGGGATACGAAGATGTTTTAAAAGCAGAGTCAGCAATCGCTTCCAGTACATCCTGATTTCAAACACAGTTCAGAAAAGTTATTTTCAAAAATCAGAAGCGTCGAGTTGAACACAGTCACCCTTATCGGTATTTCTGGAACCATTGTAACCAACGGGGGACCATGAGTTATTACAGGATCTCCATTTTTTCGATCCCATATGTCCAACTCTACGCATCTGCATCCGGAAATCAAAACTTGCCGATACATTTCAGCACTGCATTTCGCTTGAAGACCAACTTGTGGACCTAATTTTAAATAATAACAAAATAATAATTAAAAAATGTAAAATTTTTTATAAGCAGTAACATAATAAATGACAAGAGCAAAGAATTCAGTATCATCTGAACTGAAAATGTAGTAAACTTCGTAAGTAAAAAATAACTGTTACCTGTTAAATAAGTATTATGTGAACTGTTGATCATATAATGCGCAAGTGGCTCGTTCATTTGCTTTTCTTGAACAACTAAACAATCTTCAGAACATGGCAGACAATCTTCACTGAGCAGAAAATGTAAAAAGCCCATAAATGACAAACGCCCTTAAGAAACAACACAAACAAAAAATTGTATTTGATAAAACAACATACCCTCCTCTACTGTACTTACTGATTGATTTAAGATTTTTCTTGATTTCATATTTTTCGATCAACGCACGTGCATTCTCCAATGTAAAAGGAGGAAACAAAAGTTCGTTCAATCTTGGATCACGTTGATGCTTATTTAGGAAAGCACAAAATTCTCGATCATTCAATGTAGACATCACCTGCTCGTCTTGGCTAGTCAGATTTCCTTTCACTTCAGCGCAACTAAAACAGTTTCACTGTGATTTTCAATAATAATAATAATAATAATAATAATAATGTGAATCTTTCTTTTTCCAAATCCCAACTTTAAACTGTATAAATTCTATACTATAAAAAAATTACAACTATAAAAATTAAGTTTCAATTTTATACTTTTTAAATTATTTTTTAAATATAATCAATTTCAAGCCTTTTTCAAGTAAAATATTAGTTATTGTGCTATGTATTAAAAATTATAAATGGAATTCAAGAATTATTTAAATTTTCAATCCTTATAAAGCAAGAAAATTTCATTTTGTCTATAAAATGCCAGCTAGTTTAAAAAACAGTTCAACAACAACGATGCTATTAACTTAAAACTTAAAACTAGATGAACTGATAAAAACTGTAAAACGTGCAGACAAATGTCAAATTAAAATATTTCAAAACATCTTCCCTGAATATCACAAAACTTACATATTGGAAAATACTTCCTCAACTTCGCGTCGGCATGTTAGGCAAGTGTAAAACAGAAAAAAACGCTCTTTGTTCAAATCATCCATCTTCATAACGGCCAAATTGATGCTTTCCAATAATCCACTGTCCACCATAGCTTTTTCAACAATCTTACGATCATCTTTGTTTAAAGCAAATAAATTCAACACATCTTTAGTAGGAATTTCATTCGTGCCAAAACAATAACGCATTTTCGCATATGCAACGTTCAAATAATCCAAAACGCAGCCATTACGAAATAACACATTGCTTGCTAGGCGAAACAATTCTTCAGCCCAATTCTATGCAGCAACAACAAAAATATAATAAATTTCTACATATCTTCTAATAACATATCTTTTTTAAATATAGTAGTAGCATCATTTTTAAACGCACAAAATATAAATTTATTACCTCTGAAATTCCTTAATTTATAGTGAAATTGCTTAATTATTTTTTTTCAGCTTTCATATTAATTATAAGACTGAAAATTGAAAATAATTAAAAAAAATTATTATTATTATTATTATTATTATTATTACCTGAGCAGATTGTGAAGATGAAGCGAGAAAAATGTGAAATCGAGGATCGATGAACGTATCGCCAGTAACAACTGTTAACAAACAGTCTTCAAAAGATGAATTCGCATTCAAAAGTGACAAAACAGCTTTGTGGTTCTTAAATTTTTCCATCTCCTAAAAGAACCATTTTGTTCTTCGTTATTGATAAGCAAAACTAACTCTAAGCAAATTATTAATATATATTATATAAAACAAATAAATAAATATCACACACATATAAACAACAAAATTACAATAAATGACCATCAAAAAAGTAAACAGTTGAATAACTACGCATGAACTATTTAATAATTTAATAACGATACAATTTCAACGTCGTAATTATGTATAAAACTTCAAATTTAAATTAATTTAAATTAAAACTGAAACACAGTTATCACGCAACTATAATCTGAACAAGCAACAAATACTGTTGAATGCACGGTATGTTTTACCAAACCATATAATACGCGCATACCTTTATTATTTTTGCGCTTTTTCCATGTCTGCTGTCCAAAATGTCAAGAATCTCAATGCATTCAATTTCCTACAAGTAAAAATATTTTACTGCTATTTATCAAAGTTGACAAATAAAAAAATTAGAAAATCAACAGGCTTTTTACCATTTTTCAACCTGTTTCAAAAAATTTCCATACTGACAAAACTTTTAATTTCAAATATTATCATCAACAAGCTCATTCGTCCAAAAATTCTAACCCTCTCCAATTTTATTCTACATTTTACGTTTTTATTATATATCAAATAATCGCATTGCTTTTCATCAGCTGACTAGCATACTGCATTATAATAATAACTGCCCGTAAAATGTGATTATTATTATTATTATTATTATTATTATTATTATTATTATTATTGTTATTACTATTATTATATTCGCTATTTTGCATGAACATGAATGAATTTAAATTCAAAGCCATTTCACATTCATAAATTGAATAAAAACAAATCGAACTGTTCAGTAAATCTCTAATGAAAACATTTATTGAAAATGAAATAAATTTATCATTCCAGATAATGAACTTTACTATCAGCTAAGGAAAATATTATATTTAAATTTCTTCCACATCAATGACAACGCCTTCATTTTTTTGATTCATTCAATATTGTATAGTAACATTAATTTAAAAAATGACACGCATTTACTAAATAGAAATTAAGGAGAACAATATTTCATTATTAATAAGAACAAAAAATTAATAACTTTACCAAAGTAGTTGTATCACAAAAATACACAATAACACCATCTGGATCAAGACGCATTAATTGAGTTGATTCGTTTGCAAGACATCCAGTCTAAAATATAAAAATTAAACTACAGTTTCAAAAACAATAGCTAATAATTAAATATTTTTTCATAAAAATGAATAATTCAAATATTAATATACATGCACTATGTTTTGGTTAATTTCACATACAAAATTTATTGTAAATCAGAAATATTATAAATTGTTGAACACTGACAGTAATTAATTTGTAATTTGAAATTGGCCAACACTGCACTCTGCTTCAAATCCATCCACTATTTATTCTTACCTTAATTAATTATCAATATTATTTCTAATATACGTTAAATTAAATATTCAATCACCTTTGAGTATTATTTTTCATAAAAATATACTAAAATTTAAAATAAGATAAGTAAATAAACTTTTTTAAAATACAATCAAAACAGTTAAAATAGCGAAAAATATTCTCATGTAGAAAAGAATAAACTTCAACTTTTTATTACTGAAATACTGAAAACAAACTGCTACAGAACAAACCTCGTCGAACTTTAAAAACAGTTCTCCTTTTATAAATTTTTCATCGACAGTTGTAAAACTTCTTCCCATCATGATCATTTCAGTAATATTTACTGAAAAGAAGAAAATTTAAAATTTAACAATTAAATAATAATAATAAATTTAAGAGAAATTTGCATACTTACAACGCAGATAGGTTAATTTTCGCTTTGGACATTGAACAGTGAAAATTAGTTAGTCAGTTGTCTCTGCTTTTGAGTGGCAAGCAAGAAAATGGAAAAATTATTAAAATGCCACGTCTAATTTTGAACTGAAAATCGTCGATGACAAAAGGAAAATTTTAAAGCAAAATGATCGTTGAGATGGCTAATTGCAAGCTGAGAATTTCATGCAGTGCTGGACACGCCAGGCGGCTGAGTAGATGAAAATCTTTCACTGGCTTTCAATTGGCTAACTACCACTGACGGCTTCTGCTCACTCTTTCTCCACCCCCACCTCTCTTTTCTCTCTTTATTACTCTGTTTTTTTTTCATTTTGCTTTACCATTGCTATTTCACAAATCCTGTGTGAACATTCAAATGCTGTATCCAAAAGTCTACAATTCACATGCAGACAAACACTGACGCCTGTTTTGCATGAATAGAAGGCAAATTAGTCGCGATCATCAAGGCACTTGAGTACCAAGCATACTGCTTTGTACTGGCATTGTCAAAAATAATGAACATTCTGCAACAAATGCACTTGTCGCTTTACGTCATGTTCCTCTTCTTCTTCCTGCTCTTTTTTTTTTCATCTCCTTCTTCTTCTTCTTCTTCTTCTTCTTCTTCTTCTTCTCCTCTGATGTGCTATACATCACGAACTGTCTGTTGGGATGTGACAAGCTTTTTCTTTTTCTTCTCTTTATGGTCACTCTTTAAATAAAAATAAACATAAAAATAAAAATTCAATACCAATTTCAGCTTAACTTCAAATTATCTATACAATTATGAACAACAACAACAACAACAACCATAATAACATCCATTTAATAATATTTCAAATTCAAATAAAGAAAAAACTAATAACTTACTATATATGCATAGAAAAACATAATTCAATCAATTTTATATTACAAACTTTTTTATATGCTATAACAAATAATTAGAATGATTTTTATTTGAAATTTTCACTCTCAAATGATTTCAGCAAACAAAAAATCAACATGACAATATTTCACTGATTTCTGTTGATAATGAGATCAAATAATAAACATGAAATTTCACTGCCAAAACTGAACTTTCTGTTCTCCTCTCGTTCGGTTTTCGTTTTTTTTCTACTTAATTAATACTTTGCTAATTATTAAAAATAATTAACTTCAAGAATATCACATTGCCAATATAATAAGCAAAGCACAAAAACAAAATAAACATTATGTTATAAAATGCAAGAACTTCATTCAGCTGAACCAATTTCACAGATAAGCTTTGCATATTATTAGAAAAATACAAATTCAAGCAAAGGCAGTAAGTACTTTACTTTGTTCCTGTTTTTCGTTATAACAGTTTTCAATTTCAGCATAAATAATTTTTACAATATGATTTAAACTTCTGCAAAACAACAGAAAAAAAATTTTTTTAACTGAAAATCAACTACAATTTACAACATTTTGAAAAGGTGATAAATTTGAAATTGTCATTTCTCAAAACTTTTACTTTATGAACAATTTACATTATTCATTCACAAAGCACAGAATAATGTTCTCGATTTGAAACAAATTTGCTACGAGATGTTCAAATTCACGCAGTTATTAACAGAACAAAACACCGTCATAGTGCATTACATCAACATTACAACACCTTCAGATAAGAGAACTAATCCTCCACGAGTCATTATCAGAATAAATTAATTAACATTTGGTCGTTACTGCGTTCAAGTTTCCAAATACTAAATCAAACTATCCGTTTTATATTCTAAAGCAATACAATATAATACAATATATGATAAAATGATTTAACAACATGACATTTTCAAAACATTGTAGCACTTATTTTCATCAGTTAATGTCGTGCCACTTGATGATTAACAAAAAATTTCATAAAATTACTATTCATAATAGTGGAACTGTTAAAATAAATTATTCAATTGTGCGCATGCAGTACAACTTTTACGCTAGTTAGACACATTTCAACAAATAATGATTTTTCATACATGAAAAGAAAGAACTTCTTCAATGTCAATCAAAGCAGAAAAATCTTCACATTCCAGCTTCTTTTTTTTTAAATTCATGCTTTAATTAAAAATTTAATCTTAAAAATTCATCTTCACATTATGACAGCAATAAATTTTCTAATAGGAAACCAACAGTTGTCCATTTCAAGAAAAAAACTGAAATAAAATTCAGACGCATTTTCAGTCAAAAGTTAAACATTGACAATCGATAATCTGCCAAGCAGTCCAAAATGCATATAAATATGCAGCTGTTTAGTTCAAAAGCTTGTATGTTTTTGAACAATAAATGAAATATTACTACTTCTCCATCAATACAATCCATCAATGTTCATTTTATTTGTAATTACCCGTTATACAATGCAAATACGGATTAATGTAAAAATTAACAAAAACTTTTTTCATTTATGTCTTCAAAAAATTAAATCGATGTTTAAATAAACTAAATAGACATTTTTGATCTCTCAACAACACAAACTAACAGTAAAAAATATTGAAAACTGTCAAAATTACAACATCGCCTTTTTTAAAACAAATATAACATCCCTTTTAATCTCAAAATCGATCACCAACTGATAAGATTATATTAAATATTACAGCTTATAGTAATTCATCCAGCGCTCTGCATTTACCTCCTCATAGGATTGGTTATGCAAAAAATATTGGTAAAATAGCTATTACAAAACAATTAGTCAATATTTAATCTTGTTTTTTAAATTATTCAGTAATTTAATTTAGTAGATAACTAGCTGTCGATGACTTGCCTTTCACACAAATCATGCACAACTACTGTTAAATAGCTCTGACCGTTGAATATTATGCCTGTTTCCATCATTTACGAGAACTGTACATTTGATCGGCTATTAGATTATAATTCAGTGAAAATTAAAGGAAACTCCAGATCAGTTAAGTCTATCAACTTTATAAGATAAATTATTATCGTGGAAAAAAGCTGCATATCAGTTATATCACTTCCGACTGCGTCAGCGAAGAAAACCGCAAAATTTATATTTAAACAATGAAAAATACCAGTCACCAAATCTGTATTTCATGATAACACAAAACCCCCTCAATTTGAGAACAACACATCTAAGATAATTTCACCATAAGCATATTTTTTTAAAATTTCTTTTGTTTTTCAAATAGCCGACATCACTATAAAAAACTTTAATTCGAGTAATAAACAATCTACATTTTAATAAAAGTTACGAAAGTAATTCAGCATTTCTGTATTCAAAAAGAAACTGCAGTTAGCTTCTAATTATTCTTCTTATTATTATTGCTTATCATTGCAATTTACACTTATACTGCAGTGCTGATACTGAAATATCAACGTTGCATAGACTGAATTGAAGGGTTGCTCTGAAAATTTTAAAGTAAATAAAAAGTAATTTAAAAAAAACTAAAACATAAGCATATAACTCATAAATATAATTTTAGATATATTTAATTAACGTGATAAATAAATACAATTTTAAATTACATAAATAAATTTCAACTTGCCATCAATCACTTACAGTATGAAAAATAATGCTTAAATAACTTTAAGAAATTACTGTACGTTGGTTTCTCGTATAAAAATAAATTGCTTGAAGTTGTGCTTTCTGTCCGATAATTTTAAACAGAAATATTATTCAGAATTTTAAATAATTTACTTCTAAACAGCGAAATTCTTTCAATGAATCACAATCACCGTCTTGAACGTTGCTATAGATGGTTTGTCAAAGCTGTCAATCTTATGTTGTGCTTATAATAATCTGCCTTTTAAGAGATATGCTATATTTACTGAGACCTGCTTTTGCTCGATCAAAGTGCATTCTTTTTGATTTTTCCAACCGTTTCTCGTAACTATTGAAACTGAGTCGGAAGTGGAAACCATATTTCAACTGTTCCTGTTTTATAGGCACACTGCACTGAGTTCTGAAGGAATAATTGTCGCTTATCATCCCGAAAAATCGTTTCCATACGAACACAGCAAAGTATAATTGTTTATTATTATTATTATTATTATTATTATTATTATTGAATCTTCATTCTCATGATTTTGATCATTTCAGCCTGTTCTGCTGAACGTTACTACAACTGAAAAGGTATCTTGCGCAACGAGTTAGTTAGATATATAGATATTTTCTTTTCTTTAGGAAGACAGCATTCTATCTGAAGAACTGCGAGAACGCTATAAAACATTCCATTATCCACGTGGTCCCAGTTTGCCTGACTGCCAAAATATGTTTTACACAAACAAGCATGTATTTCACATTAAGTAAGTTTTCATTATTTTACATTGATTCATAAAATAATTATTATATTTAAATTACAGGCCTAGAAAAACAAGAATTGCCAGCACTTTGCCTAAAGAACCTACTGTTCGAAAAGGCTTATAATGCATATCAGTTCCAGTTGCAAACCAATTCCAATTTATGCAAAATGGTTGGGCAAAATATCATATGTAGAAGGTTTACGTTGGCAAAGTATTTATGAACAGAAACTATCTAGGCATTTTTCGCATCTGATTGTTAAGAAATTCAATGAAGAAATGATCTACCATACTATAATGCTGTTAGAACATTTTCCAGTTTATACTATAGGACTACGCACAAGAAGTTATCCGGAAGAATTGAAAAAAAAATTAGAATGTTTAGGCGCTGATTTCTACAAAACTAATCGCGGCGGTTTGATCACATTTCATGGTCCTGGACAATTGGTGGCTTATCCTATTTTATATCTTCCTGAATTTCACTCGCGGCCATTCAGCAAGTGGTATGTAAATCAACTGGAAAAGTGTTTGATTGAAGTTTGTTCAAATTTTGATGTGAAAGCCTATGCCCCCGGCTCACCGTTGACCGGAGTATGGGTAAATGATCGTAAAATAGCTTCAATAGGACTTCGATTGAAAAACGACATCAGCACTCATGGAATCGCATTGAACTGCAATATCGATTTGAGTTGGTTTGAACACATTGATCCATGTGGCCTGATTGGGAAACAAATGACATCTTTAAGTTCAGAAACAGAAACAGATGTTACTGTACACGATGTTATTGAACCTTTCCTGAAAGCTTTCAACAAATACTTTGGACGTGAAGTTATTCTCAAAGATGAAGCTGAATTGGTCGCATCATAATCATCTACTTTTCTTTAAGGTGCATACTGATTTCTATTAATACTGAATGAAACATATGCAAATGTGTTATAATTAATGTTCTTTATGTAAATTAAAACCTTCTGAAATGCAGACAGTATGTTATTTTACCATAATTCTTGGTGATGATAAAAAATTCTTCATTCAGCATTACAGTACAAATTGAAAAAAAGTGAAGGTTCTTAACTAATTTTATAGCTTTGGTATGCAATGTAAATACAACAGTTAATTAGATGAAAACAACGTGATTGTGACAAAATTAATGTTTTGATAACCAGAAAACTTGACGAGAATGTGACAGTCCAAACTTTATAAGCGTTTTTATTACGGTCACGTTTAGAAATAATGATTCAACTGAAAAGAATAAATGACAGTCACTTGAGCAAAGATATAGTTTCTCTTTCATACAATAAAACTCATAACGTACAAAACGACCAGTGCCTAAGTGCGACAAATACATATATATGATACTAGTAATGAAGCACTTTGCCAACAAAAGACCCTTTATTTGCTAGTACTCTATGCTCGCTCATTAGTACCCGAGAAATTTTTTTTAATAAAAATTATCCGATCATTCAAATTAAACTTTTAAATTATTAAACATCAAAGCACTACAAAAAAGAACAACCTATTGAAATTGTTCAGTTTAAGACTGTTCAAAAAAATTAAAATAAAATAATATTAATAATGTAAACAACTTACTGGAAACCATTGGATGTAAAACGACTTTGACAGATGCCAAGAAGATAATTTGACATTTGCAGCCAGTTCCTTTAATTACATATTAATAATAAACTTATTTATAAAATTTAGTAATGTAAAGAGAACGGGGCTCCGATAAAATGCACACAGAAAATTCATTACAGAAATAGACATTTTATTATCCCGTAATATATATTACAGGAGTAAGTATGACAAAATGATATGAAACCACATAGAAGACAAGCAACTATAATGATTAAAATAGTAAATAATAAATACTAGACACAATAAACAAATTTCAAAATCTATGTAACTGCAACAATATATAATATAAATTGTATATTATATATATACAAGATAGAACCTGCAGTATAAAAGTGTCTTCTTCGTGTATATAATTTCCTCTTGCTGAAAAAAATTCATTAACCAGTTGTAAAAAATATAATATTCTGAACAATATATTTCGGAATACAGATAACTATTATAAAAAACACTAATAGCGACGACTGGCAGAACTTGACGCGTACTTGTAGTTAGTAAAACGATCACTGCTACCATAGCCAGAATTTGCTGGTGGTCCATAACTACCGCCCTGTTGCCAACCACCACCGCCACTGCCACTGGTACCGGGTGGTCCGCCACCGCCACCACTTCCACTGCCTTGAGTCAATGCAGAACGATTCCAAGGCATTGCGCTAGAACTTCCAGCAGAGCTAGACCACGCTTGACCACCATGACCACTAGATTGCGCATAACCATTTCCACTGGCGCGACCGCCAATTGCCCAAGATGAATTATTACGAGACGCCGAAGGATGCAAATCACTTCTACCTCGACGTGGAGACGGTGGCCCACGACGTCCATCCGCAGTGCGTCCGACGTTCATTTCAGCCCTAGACGATCTGTGATCCCCACGGCCGCTATAAGATGATCGGTGATCCGGTCGATAATCGTATCGTTCAGCAGCACTTCGACGAATATCACGTTCAGTATATTCAAGGCGCCTGCAAATAAAATCAAATGCAACAAATGTTGTGAAAAACAACATGAAAACACAAAAATCAATTATTTAAAACACATATCTATCAAAATTATTACTTTCCACCACCAGGCCTTTCACGCTGCATCATTCGCGAATCATACACAGGGCCCGAACCATAAGCTGGGCGCTTCGTTGGAGAAAACGACTGCTCAAATGATCTTTTCACTGATATTGCCGTATTTGAAGGAGGTGGCACTCTAAGAATTTTTTAAAAAAATAATTATTAAAAAAAAATTTTACTAGAAAAAATATTCGCTAACCTTTCATATGCTATACGCATTTTCTGTTGCTGTAATTCTAACTTTTCTCGTTCTAAACGCTCCCGATCTGCTCTAAAACCAGAGAACAACTTCGACACACATGACCAAAATAAGCAGAGAAACACATATCAAAATTAACTATTAATTAGAAAAAATAATTCTCATAATTTTCAAATTAAATATTATATACTTAATAATATTAATAAACAATTTTAATTTCATTAAAACTAACTAACCTTAAACGAGCTCTCTCCCTTTCAAGACGCAAATGTTCTTCACGCTGAATATGCTCTCGTTCACGCATTCTCATCTTCTCCAGTTCTGCTTCACGATTGAAATGTTCGTCAAAGAATCTCGGACGCGCGTTCACAAAACGTGAAGAATAACCACCTCGAGACGCATAACGTCGCGAATACATTCCACGCACTGGTCTTCGAAAAACTCGATCCATTCCTGATCTGGTCCTTGCTTTGTAATCTCTATCCTGATTGCGTTCATCATGGGTGTAGTTTCGACGATGCTCGTTGCGTGAATCTGAAATATTGAAAAAAATAAATTAAAACTATAATTTTATCCATAATTTAAGCGCTATTATCATCATTATTTAATGGCATTACACTCTCGCTTGGAGCGCTTTTCGTCTCGTGACCGTCCTCTCGATTCAGAGCGAGATGCGCGAGCTCTTCCATCTCTTTTACTACCTAAGAATGATAAAACAGTAGCAATAATATTTATTTCTAGCATTCCACACCCATCATTTAATCTCAAATTTCAACATAATTCAACTAATGGTAAAAAAACTGCTACAAAAAAGCACATAAAATTATTCAACTTGTCACCTGTATTATATAATTGTGAATTGTTTTCTTAATAAAGTAACTGAAATCATGCAATATAATTCATACCTGTGACAGATTCATTTGTTCCAGCTTCTCCCTTACATGCGGAATTGGTGTCTCTATTTGCTGACGACTCACTCGACGCAGCTTTTTTATCATTTTGCCCAATTGGAATTTTCAGAGGCGTCACTTTTTCATTTACAGCCTAAATAAATTAACATTAAACGTTCAAAACAGAAACTGAAATTCTTATCGCTGTGTAATTACTTCATCGATAGATATAACTTTTCCCATAAATTCTGAAAGATGCAAACGCTGAATACATTCGACCGCTTCGTCCGCAGATGACATTCTAATGTAACCAAAACACTGGGAACCTGGTGATTTCGCGTGTGTCACTATTTTCGCCAATTCTACTGTCCCGTATTGAGAAAAAAGTGTCTAAATTATACAGTTATTATACATTACAATCAATTACATCCACGTTTAAAGCAAATAAAACCAAAAAAAGTAAGATTATTGTATAGTAAGAAAGAGGAAAAAATAGTAAGATGACATTAAACTACCCAGAACTAGCAAGGAAAGATTAACATCTACTATAAAGATGTAATAATATAAAAAGCAAAAAAATAATCGAAAAAACACTTACCTTTAAATCTGCTGCACGAGTAGTGTTGGAGATTCCGGAGATCCACAGACTTCTGATAGCAGAAACTCCTAAAACATCAAACTTGTACTTCTCGAAAGTCATTGCAAATTAAACAAGAAAACATTACTCGATGATTCATTCGCAGCATCACGTTCACTACTTTCTTCTCCTTCTTCTTGAACATCTCTAAATATTTCAAAAATGACACAAATCAATGCAAACAATAAAACAGTGCAAAACAAGTAAATAATTAAAATGATAAAACTAAAAACGCCGCTAATAAAGTAAATAATAAAAATAAACCCCACGCTTATGGTTGAAATCATTAAAAAAAATAATTCAGAAATATCCTAAGTGATGACGACGTACATTAGTACTGATTCCAATAGTGAAACTATATTTCGAATTCTAATTTTAGTACAAGACACAGAGAGAATCAACTCAAACACAACTCATATATTCTCTATTAAATGACGTAGAAAGTAACAAAAAGAAATAAATTATTATTGTAATATTCATGTCAAGCGTAATTTGCGACTGATGTTCAAACGAACGCCAACAAGACGGCCATAAGCAGATTTTTTTTCTGCAGGTTCCTCCTTCTTGGAGTATATTATTTTTAGTCGCATCCAGATGTTGCTGAGAAGGGAAGTAAGACCGATTGGAAGAGGGGAGCGCAAGACAGAGAGAAAGAGAGAGAGAGAGAGAGAGAGAGAGCGAGAGAGAGGGAGAGAATTGACAAAGTAGTCAATGTCCAACAATTGTCCACAAAGTTGCATACAGAATGCGCTTAGGTGGAATTGGAAACTCGAAGAACTGAAATAAATTTTCATATACTTTTCAACAACCAACCTCTGGTGAGCACTGTCGGCCGGTGATCCCTCCACGGCAGGTTCGTCACATGATCGTTCTTCTGCTTCAAAGCATTCCGCTGACGCGTCGACTTCAATACTATCAGCATAGAGACGTTCATCGTCATCTGCAACGATCTCCTCGTCATCTTCGTAACCTCTCTCCTTCTCATCTTCATCTTCATCAATCTGCCCGTGCTGCATAGACATTTCGCTAAACAGCATACCATCATTCTGTTCCAAGTCTACGACTGTGGACTCATCTGCGTTAACGTCTGTCGACAATGTATCTCCCAAAACCACAGGATGGAGAGGATGATTTTGGAGATTGATGGTGTCTTCAGCCGTGAATGGACATTTAGCTTCCATTTCTTCAGGAGTGGGCACTTTGAAAATGCCAGTCACACTAGTGTTAACTGTAAATCAAGGAAATTAACATTTTAGCACTGCAACAGCAAAAAAACAATTTTGAAGACAAAGGCGCCAAATGCAATATTTAAAACACAAGTATCTTTTAGTATTGCCGTTGGATGTACAAGGAAGAATCCGAACAGATGTGATGACTGCGATGGTTCTGAGAATTCAAAATAATATACAATGCAAAATAAAATTTTCCATCACATCTGTGCTGCTTAAATCTTCTTAATAACGGACATTTTGCCCGGTAATCAAAATTATAACAGTTCAAGCGTGCATTTCAAACTTGCTTCACAACGAATCAGACCAATTGCAGAATGTCTTCGCCATAACCATTTCATGACAATTTTGCAAAACGGACGTTAAAATTAAATTTTCATCTCACATTCGTTGATCAATTTTTAAGTAAAAAACATGCATAAATTAAACTATTAAATTGGAAAACTACCAACTGAACTTAAAGTGGTATAATAAAAATTATTCATACCTAGTTGCTCAGATTTTACTGGTGATATTTCATAAGTCTCCATCGTTTCCATCTGCAAAAAACAACAGCTAGTAAAAACATTCAAATATTCACTCAAAAGAAACAAATTCACATATAAAAAAATGTTATCAACAAAACATTTAAGAAATTTTCGACAACTTTAAGATAAAATGCTCAAAAAAAGTTCTCATTACACTCATACTATCATCGTCTTCTTCGTCCTCCTCGTGTTCGCCAATCCCACCTTCACCTAAACAATTTTCTTCAAGTAGTAAAAATAGTAATAATTTTAAAAGTGCAAAAACTACATACGCTCTTTTTTCAGTCTTCTAGCAGCATAATCGGGAACATCAAAGCTGAACATTTCTGGATCCTGACCTTCATTTATCAAAGCCTACAAAACAAAAAATTTTAATAGACAACAGTAAAAACAACAAAATACTTATTATGAAATTGAAAAATAATGTACGAAATAAAAATCTTCCCAATAAAAAGCTAGTTTGATTAGAAAACAATTATTTCATTTCATATAGACCAAATATTGACCACATAACTGATAACAGTCACTGGCTTCGATATAGGTCATACATGATACAAACAGAAAAAGATATCATATGCACGAAAACAAAGCGCGATGTTCAATTTTAAAAATCTAAAATAAACCGAAAAATGAATGAATGAATGAATGAATGAATGAATGAATAAATGAATTAATTACATATTGAAAGACTATTTGAATTTAATCATAACAAAAAATTCGATAAACGATGAGCTAAAGAATGCAATGCTGAAAAAAAGAAAAATGCGCTGCAGAAACAAATAAAGAAACTTAAGAAAAACAACTGAAGCCTTAAAACCCCTTTTCAAATTATTAACCATAAATTTACGCCTAACCTTCGATAAAATCGACAAAAATAAATACTACACTTTTCAATAGACAATGAATAATGAGGCTTCTAAAACGAACGATAAAAAAATTATTGAATGATAAGAGCTTTGATAATGAAGCAAAAATAAAATTATTAATGATATATTTTTTCTGAAACGTATATCACACATTAAACATTAACTATCAACTTCTAGCGAACATACAAAACTGTAGAAAAATGAGATAAAACATACTGCGTGCAGACGGGAAAACAATGTCGCTTTATTCCCGTTTTTATCCAACTGACGCTTGTCCAATTCGTTTTTGAGATCCACTACTCGCAACTCAGTTAACCGACGCGAAACAGTACTTCGACTCATATTCATACGCCACGAGCAACCAAAATCGCTAGCGGAAACAAAAGCACACTGTTAACAATTACCACAGGGCAACAAAGTTCAACCTGCATACATCTTACTGTAGCTATTTTACATTTGGAATATTTGGAAAATTAAAAAATTCATAAATAATTCAAAATATTTTTAGAAAAACAATTATAAAAACATAATTTATTTTTAAAATGTTTTTTAAAAATTATTTACACTTTCAAACAGCAATGCAAAATCATTATTTTATTACAGTATATTTCATTTATTACGTATTCCTACAGTAATTAAATCGTGTTTTAAAAAATTTTTGAAATGAATTTACTTACTTAATTTTATGTCGCTTTAAAATAAATTATATTTTTTATACTAACAATATATAAAAAATTATAAACGATGTTGAATCTCTGAATGATAGCAAAACTAAAAATTTAAGTAAGTTTCTTAATAGAAAATATTATAATTTTAAATTCAGATATATAATTAATTATTTCAAATATATATATATCTATATATATGTGCGCATAATTAAAAAAGATCGGCTTTCATTTGTCGTTCTATGCTTCATTGTTTCTACTCGTTTTGAAAAATTGAAAGATGCAATAATTCATTTTTAACCACACTATCATAGCTTTATATTACAAATTTTCATTGATTAACACTCCAAAAGTTTACTTTTAGCGAACTGCATTGCCACATATTTCAGTTTTTATTAAACCTACTTTTCATTTTATTTTACCAATACTGTAAAGCTTACTGTAGTAAATAAATTGCCGGAGCTTGTTTTCGTTCGAAATTTTCGCAAAATTGGAAATATGGCCAACTACACAGGATCAATTGCTGATGCAGGTCGTTTAATACATATTGCTAAACGGCGAGAAAGACATCTAGAAGATATTGAAAAGCAGAAACAAAAAATCCAAGCGGAGAAATCATCTATATTAGGAATAGAGGAAAAATTTAAAGCCCATTACGATGCAGTAGAACAAAAGTTAAAGTCTAGTACAGTTGGTAATTTTTAAACTGACTACTTTCTGTTAATAACAAAAAATTTCAAAATTAATTACAGCAACAGCTGTTCGAAATAAATAATTTAAAAACTGACTGCAGAGAAATCAGTTTCTCGTACTGCAATGTACGTCGCGCTTTTTCAGGGCTGGTAACCCTAGATGAAATGAAAGCCAAACAAGAAGTAGTTATCCAAGAACGTGAAAAGCTACTTGCTCTAAAAGAAATGGAATTAAAGCTTCAAGCGGAACAGGAAGAGAATGAAAAGAAGAAAGCACGCGAAAACTGCCAAAAGGTACTTTGCACCGGAAGCCTTGCTGTTTCGTAAAAATATTGCTTGAATCAATTCATTTGAAGTGAATATAATTTTTGAATTACAAAAAAACATTGTGTAGAGATCCACTTTGTCATTTGATCCTGACGAAGAAGCAGAAGACGAAGAACTGGACTCTCCTTCTTCGTCAACATTATTCAAGAAAAGGAAGGTTACCAAAGATCCAACAGTTGATACAAGTTTCTTGCCCGATAAAGAACGAGAAGAAGAAGAGAATAAGTAAATTGTGTTGCTTATTGTGTGGTATGAATTTGTTTAATGTAACCAAAAGCATTGTAGAATACGCGAACAGTTGCGTCTCGAATGGACTTCTCTGCAAGAAAATATTAAAAATGAAGAAATCAATATCGCATTTAGTTACTGGGATGGATCTGGTCATCGGCGTGATTTGAAAATGAAAAAGGGAAATTCAATTCAACAGTTCCTGCAACGTGCTTTAGAAATGCTACGGAAAGATTTCAATGAATTGAAAACTGTGTCATCGGACAGTTTGATATTTGTAAAAGAGGATTTGATTATTCCGCATTTTCATACATTTTATGATTTCATTGTAACGAAAACGATGGGAAAAACTGGCCCACTGTTTGAATTTGATGCCGCTGGTGAACTACGTATACGTCAAGATGCTTTGATAGATACAGCTGAATCTCATCCTGCAAAAGTTGTTTTGAGAAGTTGGTACGAACGCAATAAACACATCTATCCTGCAAGTCGATGGGAACCGTTTGATCCGAACAAAAAGTATGAACGAAATGTTGAAGATTTAAGAACATTGTGAAATACTACTGTTCATTTCCTGAATGAAATTATGAAAACAAGTTTTCCTCATCTGACTAGAAATTGATTATATTGTTCAATTTCACGTCAATAAATGTACTAAATATTTTACATTAACACGCTGCATAATAAAACATCTAAAAATGAAAAACAAGTTGGAACGTTTAATTCAATGATAAAAATTTATACTACGCAATTTTGTGACCACTGATAGAATTAATTACTCACAAAGCACCAAATTTTCAGCCACTGTTACCACTGAACATCAATCATTGAAGATTTTGGCGTCGCAAAAAATTTTGCGGTACTGTTCGTTCGAAATAATTCAATTAACACGAACACATCGATTCAAATAAAACAGAAAACAAAAACTGCCTAAAATTAAGGTTAAGATGTTCGCCAAGCTGTTTTCATATATCGTGCAGTTGTATTTTGATAAACCGGACCAAATAATGGATTCATCTGATGTAAAAACGTTAGTAGCCAAAATGTATAACAGCAGACAGCAGTCAAAATGAGCATTACTTGAATGAGACCTAAATTAGTACAATAGTAGCGCATCAAACTATTTTTAAATTTGAACGCTTTTATATTGCCATCCGACTTAACAAAACGGGAAATCATCATCCAAGTTAGCAAGCTCAATGTTACCAGTTAACAGCATGGACAAACAAATACAAATAATTAATAAATAATTACCTACGTCTGAGTAACGTTAAATTTTCATAAGTTAGAAGGTTTTAATTTTAAGGGGGTACTGAAAGGTATCAAAGAAATATACATTAACGTAAAACTATAAATTACAAATGAATAGATTCGAATTTTGAAAAACTTGCTGTTAACAAACTCGTGCATATTTACCTCGATTTGGTCCTTTAGGTGCGAAAAAACTGCTGCATCCAACAGCAAACCAGAACAACGTAACCACAGAAAGCGCAACCTCATTTCCAGCCATTTTTCAAACAACAGCTAAAATAAATTGTGATAACTAAACTAATTAAAACGTTAAATATTGATAATAATTAATTACATCACAACTACACTTCCACGTCGGAATGTGTAAACGTAGTCAAATTTTAAATCAACTACCTTGTTAAGGATCAAAGTGAAAAGTGATGCTGACTGAGATAAAATATTATTAATATGCCAAACGAGAAAATACAGTGTTTTATTCTTTTTGTCTGGCTTTGGAATTAATCAAAATTTCCAAATAAACTGAAATCTAAACTAAAAAAATGATTGCTATGAAAGCAAAACTCATTAGTAAACAACATACTCGTTAACAACAAAAACAATACAGTAAATGATTGTCAAGAACAATATGCATGTCAATAAAGCAGAATCGAGCTGCGACAGTGTTAACGAGGAATTTCTTGCTATTAGTTCATTATTTGGGGTGTACATACGAATATATTAATAAAAAGAAAAAGAAAAATATTTACAAAAATGATACAATACATAGTTGAACAGACACGAAATAGAATAATAAAACAGTACAGGTGCTTTATATTACCTATCTCTTTATTCATATGCTAAATTACTTTCTCTTTCATTTACCGTATCATTATTGATCAGTAAGCATAAACTAGAAACACTAAATCTAATATGCAAATACCATATAGGGAAATGAAAAATAAGAGTTTGCAACTTTTTCTGTAATAATTGTAAGAATGAAAACATTTTAATATGATATAATATTTTTAAAAATAAATTTCTTTTGAATAAGCAAAAGGATAAAATACATTGGCAGCACCACAAATACTAGGAAGCTCGGTAAATAAATAAATAAATAAATAAATAGATAAATAAATATGCGCAACGTTCCTAATAAAACAGTTCATTGTGTAAAATGAATAATACATTCACAAGTGATCAATTCAGCTCTTTCGATGATTCAGCTTGAAAAATTCCAACCGGAAAATATTTGACGTGCGTTTGCCAAAGTGCTGATATTTGGAAAAATTTCACATCACTCCATTCGACTCCGTCTATGAAAACTGAAATTAAAAATAACGTTATAAAAATATTTTAAAAAATATGATAAATGATGAAATCAATTTTTTTCATACGATTCATTCTTGAATTCTGTCGAGAACTGCAAATCAGTCGACTAATTCCATCAACTGACTGACTCTTTTGTTCAACTTCAGCTCGATCTTTATTTTTCATTCCAAGTTTTTGAAGCACTATAGAAAAGAAAATACAGTTCAAAATAATCAATCGAAATAAAATTAAATAATTGAAAACTGAAAAATAACTTCAAACTTCGTCACATTAATTGAAAATATGAAAATAACTGTCGATTAAATTTCTTGATTGAACATAACAACAACAACAACAACAAAATATAAAAGCAATGAAACAATTAACAATAAAAATTATTCTGATTATTAATTCCGATCAATTTTGATTATGTTAAAATGTTGATAAATTACTTTTGTCTTTCCGTTTTTCTTTGACAAACTGCAGTGACAATGTATGAGGAGAATTAATAAATGGCTCAATGACGCAAACCAACGGATCAGAAGGGCTCTTCGATATTGTCAAAGAACGGAACGTCGTCTTCAATGAGTACTTTGTAAGTGTGCTAGTGGCAAAGCACTGAGAATCTTTCTTTGTTGCAACGCCTTCTGTTGTTTTCAGGCCTGAACTGCCAACTAAAATCATTATCATCAAACAACAATAAAAGCAACAGGATACAAACAAGAATTATTTTTCAAAAAACATACAATTATTAATTACATAATAATTTACATGTTGCATTTCTTCTTTTACTAGACATTTAGCAATGACAAAAACATATTCACAATTAATTAGAAGATTGTGAATTGAAATAAACTTTACCTAGAGAAGACGATCCTGGAGCAGAGTGAACATTTGGAGGAGCCCAATATTCAATTTGCAATTCTTTGGCATCAGAAGAACTGAAGAAAAAAAATACATGCATATAATATATATGACGAATTAAAATAAGTCTACAAGTGATAATACCCTGAAGTTGTAATTAGATTGGATAAACGATCAACCAGTGGCTCGTTGTGAGGAGAACCTGGTGGAGATGAGTGGACAACAGAAGATACGTCTGCTACACGTGCGGTGATCAAATTTGTCGATATATTTTGAACTGAAGAAGCTTGACCAGCAAGTGATGATGAATTGTTGGAAATAACTTGAGCAGAAGAAAATCCAGCTGATGATGAAGGCAAATCTGGCAAATCACCTGAATTCACAGCAGCTGAATCCAAAAAAAGTTAAAAAATCAACAGATCATCTCCAAAACAAAAAAGAATAAAACAATGCCAAACCTGATAATGGTTCAGCAGATGCTAAGCGAACGTTCACTACAAACGGTACAAAAATTTGCGTAAATGCACTAGATGCACTAAAACATCATTTCAATCAATCAGCAATATAGTATCAAAAAAAAAAGATATTAAAATAAAATTACTTTTCAGATTTCAAATGAATCATTGCTTCAGATATTGTCAAAGGAAGCATCAATTTAGCAGAGCTCAAATATAATTGCAATCGGCGAACAACTTCATGGACATCTATGAAAAAAAATTTTTTAAAAAAATCTATGAATATCTTTTTTTCGTCAATCATTTCAGACATTTCAGCAAATGATTGAATACCATTCTCAGATAAATTTGCTTTTTCCCACACTTCACGCCAAAATCCATCTCCAAACAAACTGCAATATGTTCGATCAGTAGTCACTAAATAGTGCCACAGAACGCAATACTCTATAAAAAAAACAAAACAGAAAGATAAAAATGAAAATAAAAATTGATTCAACTAAAAAAAATTTCAATAAAAACTTACGACAAGCGACGGGATAAAATCGAATATAATTTAACCAATCGTTTGGCTTTTGTCCAAAATATTCAGTATAAAATTCCAAACAGTAACTGAAAAAATGATCTGCACCAATCAGGCATAACTGTATCATTCGTGGATTGGAAGCATTTTTATTTGAGCTAAACAGGGCTTTTATTTAGCAAGTAAATAAATTTCACATCTATCCAATCAAAACAATCGAACACTTACAAACGTTGAATCTTGTTGATCAGAGTAAAAAACAACGTTTTCACATCTTTTTTACTTCTTACCACAAAATGAATCATATTATGCTTCTGCAATGCTAATACAACAGCCTTGAATGCAATGAAAAAGAAAATTAGATTATACTGAAAAATAAAATTCAAATTACACTTCTTACTGAACAGTGAAATATTTCAGTGGAAGAAATAAGAAACAACGAGTTGGGCAAAGTTTCATCATCGGCAGGAAATACACACTGTATCTGTTCAAGTATGCTTGGAATGTTTACTGCAGATGCGGATGCTGCTGCTGCTGCTGCTGCTGTTTGGCGTTGTTTAGAAGCAGCAGAAGTTAAAACTGCGGACGATGAACTGGCTGTCACAGATCTAAGCAATTTTGGACTGTCAAATAATGGAGCACTGTTTTGATGCAAAACAGGCTTCAATCTAAATATACATCTGTATTCAATAAAATAATGCACATAAGTTAAATTGAAATAAAAATTCAATGAACCTCAATTCTGAACTTTCTGAACCTGATTTGATACTCCTTGCTGATGACAGTTTTCTTCCGTCAGAAATTTCGCTTTGGTAAAGTGAAGAAGAAATTTGCTTTTTCTGTTCCGTATCTGCTGACGCAACATCAAACACTACAACATAATTATAATTAATTAATTAATTAATTAACAACAAACATACTCTCTGAATCGGTTGCACCATTACCAGTGAAAACATTCTCAACGGAATCTTTACTGTCATCACTACCAATCTGAAACAAAACATTATGTTGATTTTCCTAATTTTCATCTTAATGCAAATTATTTAACAAAAATTTTTAATTTAAATAAAACTGATTAAATATTACAAGTTTATTTAAGCTTACATCTCTCAATGTCGGTAATGCTTCACGAGATGGAAAATAAGGTCTGAGTGAAGGTTTCGGAGTTGAACGCAAACTAACAGTATCATTTTCTTGTTCCGCTCCAGAATCTGTTAAACTTTCCAATTCTTCAAATAACGCTTCCAATTCTTGCTGTGCAGGCTTTTTGCCAAAATCTACCCCAGAAGACTGACAAAAACAATAAACAAATAAATAAATATACACCTCACACGACAACCACCAGTATACAATATTATTACCTCTTCTTCGGGTATTTTGAACTTTTTCAACAAAGCGATAAATTTCTGTTTCAAATTTTTCTGATGCAATGCAAATCGAACAGGCATCTGTTGTTGTTGTTGTTGTTGCTGCTGCTGCTGCTGCTGTTGACCGCCAAATCTTGGGGAATTTTTCAATCGTGATAAATTTCCAACAGATGGATCGTCAACTATTGGCTCTGAATCAGATGCACCTCCTTCTTCATTGCCGGTCCAATCTTCCTCTTCATCATCAGACAAATCGCCTCCTGATTGATCTACAGAAGTACATTTTAATTGCAAAATCCATCCCAAATTGCTATTGCACAAGTGCTTAAATATATCATTACCTTTGGCTTTCGAATCGTCTTGGTCAAGTGGTTGACTACTGAGAGACAATATGTACAATTTACCGGCAGGCTTGGATGCGCAATTTGGATCGTCACTGTAAAGCGTCAACTCCCGCACAACAGCATTTTGCAGTATCTAATAAAACAATTCAATACGTAAGGAAATATTCTAAATCAAAGGAACAAAAACACATATATAAATATATACATCTGTTAAATTTATTGCACCCGCAGCAAGAGTTTTATAACCAAGCATCGGTCGATTTTTATACTTCTTCCTTCTTTGAAGCATTACAATCAAACGATTGCTTTGCTTTTTCACAAAATGTGGATACTTAATAAAACGTAAAAATCAAAAACCAATTCAAGTTTTTTTTTATCAAAATCAATACTGCAATGCTTTACTTGAAGAGTAAACGAAATATCCAGATCCATATCAACAATACCGTTGACCGGAAGTACTGCCACGTCATTAGAGCGTAAAGTTCTTTTGAAACCCTTAAAAAACATATCATCACCGAGTTATAAAGCCTGAAAATTCATTAATATTTGAACAATCACTTGCCTGCAATTTCACTGCAATGACTAAATAACTTAACTCTTGTTCAAAAGGTCGCAAAATCGTCAGACGATTCAATACAATACAGCAGAGCCTAAAAATCAAATAAAAAATTCATATTTCATTCATTTAATGATCCGAATTCAATTTCAAACAACTTAATTATAAGCTGAAAAGAAAACATTACTGCTATGACATCACACAGGTTAAAACTTCGCCTCCGTCTATCTTATTGATCAAGATATTATACAAAATTTATTAATAACAAATAAAAAAGATTTCATCCAACCAATATACAAACATAAGCATCTTTCGCATATACTTTCACAAGTGAACCAATCATATTTACCATCTAACATTGCACCTCCAAAATCTGTTTGTCAGTCTAATTTTGGGAACTACAAATCGATCTTACACTTCCCTTCAGCAATGTGCAGTCAATTAAACGAAAATTCTAGCATGCATCTGTGCGATAATCAATTCTTCAACTTTCATTTTCAAAAAAGAAAAATAACAACAACAATAATAATACTAACAATAATACAATTTATGAAACAGTTCAAAGAAGTCAAATACAGTCGGAGAAAATTTTCATATTCATCTCCAATGTATGCTGTTCTCTCATTCTGCAAATCATTCTCCGGAAATAGGAAAACATTATTAAAATGTAAAAAAAATTATTAAAGTTAAAAATGTAATTATTCAGAAATAATAAAATTAAAAACATATAGAAAAAATAAAATAAAATCTCTTACCGTGGAACAGAGCTTGAACAGGCTCGATCAATTTCCCACGTTGCAAACAGACGCATCGGAACTACACGCCCTTTTTCCATGTTAGTAAATTGCAAAATTGCAAGACTTCCTGAACAAAAAAAAAATATTCATAATTACTCATCATAAACAATCACGCTAAACATAATAGTCTATAACTAAACTTCAACGGCTGTTAATTTTATAAAACGCAAAAATGTGATAATACTTTTAAAAATGTCTTGATAGAAATTAATGTTTCATGCGGCAAAAGTATTCATATAGAGTTAAATAATAAGCTGAATTAAAATCAATCCCTCAAAAAAAAAAATCAGAAATAAGTGATTAAAAAAATTATTCACTTTTTGAATTCAAAATTTCAAACCACATTTAAATAAATAACTAAATATAAATTATTATCAAAACTATTTAACTTGCGCAGTTAAATCGCATAAATGAATGATAAAATAAATAATCAAAATATCAATATTTTCTTACACTGAAAAATCATATATACTTACAAAAAAAATATTATGTCAAAATGCCTATATGCATGCATATATTACATGTCAATATGCAAAACAATGAGAAAATTTTCAAGCCTACAATATGATCATTACAATTTTCATTAAATGTAACAGCACTTGTACAAAAACACAACTACATAATAAAAAGTTTCTCTTTACCAGATTTGCAAAGATACTTTTTAAAAGTTAAAGTAATTTAACAAAATAAAATGAGCAGTAAACGAAAGTACATAAACGTTTCACTAATACTTAGCAGCACAATATTTAAGTGCAACTGAATCAAATAATGGCCACTTCGTCTTTTGCCCTGTGATCAATTTGATTTGATGTTAAAATTATTCCATTCGAACTGAACCCTTGCATATTTTAAATACGAACATTAAAAGCAAAGATAAGTAACGCTAAATGAATTACTAAAAAGTTGCAAAATTCATCTGATCTTGCTCAATAAAGACTATTTCAAATGTTGCACAATTTCACTTATTCATTTAGTTTTCAATTCACCCTTCTTCGAGTAACAAAACATATGGAAGCCAAAAAAAGGGCCCGCACTCTAGCAATTATATTACTACAGAGCAATGCACAGACATTGATTATTTATCTAATTCTAATTCTCTCTTCTAAATTTAAAACATTAATTCTTGAATAAACTATCTCATAAAGAACAATTAAAATTTAAAAGTAAAGAAAAAACTTTTAGATTTTATTTTATCGTTGACCTGATAATGCAAGCATTTTGAAAACAGCAGATATTAAAATTACCCTGCTAAATATTAAATGAAACACAAAAAGCATTTACTTGAACGATGAAACAAAACATCTACATTTTAACGTGTTTTCGGCAACAGTGCAGTCATCAGTGAGTTCCACTTAAGCATCAATAATAAATTTAATCATCAAATAAAACGATTAAAAATATAATTCAAATACAACTCAGATGAACACATTTTTAACTTCACTTCAAAAGTTGCAAATTCAAATTCGACAACTGCCAATATTCGAACTCCTTTTGAACATGAATGAAACAACAAATAAATGTCAAACCACGTTTTGTAATATTGATTATAAAGCAATTTCACCTTCCTGTGCAGATGACGGAAAAATGTTTGATGAATCATCACGCCGCAAAAGCGCGCATCCATGAATTATTACATTAACAAATCACAATGCAATCTGAATATCAAAATTGTAAAATTGCAACTATTCATCAAAATCAATTTTTTCTTCAATGGCCAAATCATCATATCAAAAATGGTCAAAAATAACCATAACAAAATGTACTAAAAAATATCATTTTATATTAAATTTCCATTCATCGCAGCAATTTTCAAATATATCAAAAAGAACACTTTGGTGATGGTTTATTACTTTAAAATTAGAAAAAGTTATATTTAAAAAATATGCAATGACAAAATTGAAATCATTGAAACGATAAGACCATATTCTGAATAAAATATTATTAAATGTATTTCAAATAATTATGACAAAGAAACATTCTAAAACAGATCTTACTATTCATTCACCTTTGAACATGGTCAGATTTATAAAAACTCAACGTAGTAAAGCAGTGGCAGACAACAAACAATTCTACAGGTGTCAGCAGAGATTCATCCAAATATACGAATGATCAACTTAAATTTTACAAACCCTTCAACTATTAAACAAACAAAATAAAAAAGTTTGGACTTTCAAACAAGTCATAAGTCAACAAAGCAGTGGAAAAGTCTATACGTGAATTTTAACTTACATTAAAAGAAAAAACTGAAATCTGAGAATAAAAAGTATTAACACAAACAAATAAACGCAAACGAATGTTATACCAAAAGATGCATCAGATTTTAAAAATTAATTGTAGGTATTCAAAAAACAGTAGAATAATTTAAAGTTCAAAAAGTAACAGAAAATGCAATATTTCAAAATCAGAACCAAACAACTTACCGAATCAGTTATTATAGATTTTTCAGTTCAAGCAAGAGTATGAAAATACAGTACCTTAATTGACAAGTAAGTATTATTAATTTTTAAGGTCAAACAATTTTTATTAACACAGCATTCTCAAAAGGAAGCGTTTCACTAAAAAATAAATTGTACATCTTTTATTGGAAATTGCACAGATGATTTATAAAGTAATCATTTAATGTAAAATGATTCTTTATTTGTGAGCCTGAGAGCAGTCCGTTACCGACTATCAAGCAAAAAGTGGACTGTTGTTCGGATTTGTCACAAAAGCATGGAATTTATGAATGGCTTTTCTGAGAAGACTCTGATACGCCACTTGAAAAAAGTTCTGCAATCACAAATTACACATAACACATTGATTAACTCGCTTCGAACTCAATACCAAAACTCACGACCGATTAAAATATCATTCCAAGCTTGCTCTTCGACCTTATTATGCTGTTTATAAAGAGTAGCGGATAATACACTCACAAAATCGAAAGTGCAACGAGACTGCGTCGGCAGTGTCGAACTACGCCTCGTTCATGATTACCTGATAGATTGCCCTTTATCTTGTTTGAGACCACGTTGCTGGTTCACCATCTCACAGTTATCCTCCAGATTTCACAAGCAGTCGATGAACAACTTCACATTCAGTGCAAAGTCATCCATATTCTTGCGACTCTTCTTCAACTATACCGAGCGTCTCGAGTTGGCTCTGTTCCAGATGCGTGTGGACCGTGTAGCTTGCCAGAAAAGATGGAAATGTAAAATACTGTTGTCAGTGTTTCGGTCGGATATGACCATCGAAACCAAATTGCGCCTACAGAAATCAACAGACGTCCCTGTCTGCTTCATGTAGGTGAAATCAGAAAATACATTTTGCCCATGTCTGTCCGGACAATGATGCGGAAATACTGCAACTGGACTGAAATCAGTTGGACTATTCGACCCGATCAGTTGGACCCTACGACGTCGTATTATAGCGTTTCAGGTGGATTTCCCTTCTTGCACCGGTGGCGTTGTAATCTTCGGGGAAAAGCAATGTCAGTACTGCACAGCGCACTCATATGCAAATGAATCCGTTGCACAGCGCATTCAAATGCAAATGACTCAAGTTTGCCCACTGCAACACTAGTAAGGCACTTTCTTGCCGAAATCGTAATTAGTTTGAACGGCGGTCAGCCTCCAGACATTACAGCTTCATTAAAGTAGATCAAATATACAGTGGTTGTTTCGTAAAATTCATTCATTATTTTCATTAACCTGACTATATTTAAAAGTAAATAACATCATACGCATCGCACAAACTGTGATATATTTCACACATTCATTCACATTCAGATATCACAACTTCACAGAATATTAAATAAAGTACCCCTCCTGAAATGAAATGTTTCCAACAATTATACAAATAAAGTTCAATTAATATATTCAAAATTGCAAGCTGAAATCCGTGAAAATAAATTTGCGCAACGCGAACAACAGAAGGCATGAATTGTAGGCAGAAAATTTTATTCATTTATTTGAATCGTTTAAGGAAACTGTGCACTTTTCACAGAGTTGACAAGTTCATCATCGGCTGAAATCAACCGCACTCGTCGACCATAACTATTTCCTGAATGCATAACAAATTGACAACTCGACATATTGCCATATGGATAGTATAAGTGCAAATTATAAAGGATAACAAAATCTCCAGGCTAAAACGTTTTTTTTAAATATTTTTTAATCACTGAATCTAAATAGTATCACCTTCAAAGCCTTCGCAACTGTGCAGTGTTCATCGTACAAAAATACATCGGCAACAAAATTCTCTGCTTTAACAGATAGCTCTTCATCCACGGCAAACCCATCACTATTTACACTGTCCAATTTAAAAGAAGTTCTAACATAAAATTTAAATTCAAAGAATATAAATAACAATAAAGAGATAAAACAAAGTTCATAAATTAGTCTTTAAAAAATTTTCGGAATTTTTTAAAGTAAAAAAAGTAATGACAAAAAAACCGCATACGCCGGGGAAGAGCCATCCCAGACTCGAAGAATCCAACCGTTATTCTTTACTGATGGTCCTGAAGCGACAATCTGAACAATAACGTTGCCATAACTTCCTGCAGAAAATTCATTCAACTTCTTAAACGATTCCTTGCTATTTGATACAGCAGACGACCGATCTGCTAGCTGCTTTGCAAACGTCTTGTACCATTCATGCAATTCTTCTATCTAACATAAAAGTACACAGAAATTTAGAATTTAAATTTTAGAATATGAACTCCATTCACACCATTTCCAGTTCAAACTGAGATTCTGGACAATAACCATGCCAACAATTAGCTTTTGACAATGATTGTTCACAATTTTCATACCATACATCCACAGAAAAACCAAAACAATCAGTATTGCCATATAAATACAATTCAGTATCACCATCACACTAAAAATGAAAAATGAGTACATTCATTCTTTGCAACAGAAAAATTATTTTCAGATATGTATTATTATTATGCATATGCAATAATTATGCATATGCCATAACACTGTCTTGTTAAAATTAAAAATTCTTCTTCATCAATAATAATTAATATAATTATATCACAATTATGCAAAATGCACAAATGTATTTACAATTGCATACCATCACTTGGAAAGATTATTATTTCTTATTCAAATTCTTCTTATTAGATCGAAATTTTGAACAGCTTTAATTTCAGAAATGGAAACACAAAAATGTTACATGAACAATTTTAATATAATTACCCCAATTCGTCGCAGACGAACAATATTTCCTTTCGAAGCGGTAAACTTTCTTGGCTCACTCATTGTAATGTAGCACTGAACTGGATTATCCCAGCCAATTTTCCAATCAACAATGCTCATCTTCGCTGAAAACCTACCATCTAAAATTATATTCCTTAAACAAAATAAACTTCAACAGTAGAAAGAATAAACTAACTTTGCTTCTGTCTGCAAACAAAAGATTTTACCAAGCCAAGTACGTTCAAACATCGCGTTTTGTATATATTGCTTAACAAAACATAGCCAGCCTGAACATAAACAGTACACTATGCAACTGCTAAAGCACTTAATGATACTACATTATAATAATTACAGTAACAAAATTCTGTTTTAAATAGAAAACCATGCATTAAATAGAAAGATACTTTTGATTTAAATGTGCAAATTATTTTACAATAAAGCAAAATTAATTTTATAATTAGCATACATCTTGCAGCATTGCTTCGTTTATTTCAGTCATAAAGTTCATCAAATCGTGCGAATAGGATTTCACTAAAAATACAAAAAGCGTTTATGTACTTTTTGATGAATTCATATGTCATTTGAAACCAAAATAGATGTAATTTTAAAAAATCATTATAATAATCATTTCTTGCTATAGACAGAAAAGTTTTTAAAAAAATTTAATTTAAATTAAACTTTACAAAATTCATTTTAAAATATACTACTCTAAACAAAAAAGAATGATCATTCATTTGGATTACAGTACGATTGCTACTTAAAAATTTTTTAAAGTATACTATACAAAAATCGAAATAATAAGTTCAAAAAGTTTTTGTTGAAGTGAACATATAGGTACATATGCTGTTATCTGACAATGCTATTTTTAATTTAATGATGACTTTTTCAACAAAGAACAAATACATGTAAATGAAATACGCAGTGCTTTGTAATAAACTAAACAGATAATTATATTGTTAACGTAATGACATGTTGAGAACAATCGGATTGATAATTCTCAAGTTCAAACCAACTGTGCGTGAGACGGTTGTATCGCTAACTTAGTCGCTAGTCCTTCTCAGGCTAAAGAACGTAGCTGCAATTCAAGAACAACAACCCACGGAAGCGGAGATTTATTCAGAAAACAAACCAATACACAATCAAGTGACAGATGGTTAGGCACAATCGTACTCAGAACGATCCCACAATCGAAAGTTCACGTCGTTCACACACACGCACACAATACAATGACTCTACTAGATATTTATGATCTGCAGGTATGCCACTACCGTACCTACCGTACTCTCTACGCAATCGCCGGTTTAGAGGTTTTAACAGACACTTTTTAATTTTACAAAAAATGAAACGGATAAACAATTGTTGAAGTTCATTATTTAACATAAACTGACCAGAAACTTTATGATTTACTTTCACTTCGGTGAATTAATTCACTGTTCAGCAAGTCAAGCAATGCAGTCTTTCTTTGTTGCATGCACCATTATCAAATCATTTAATCTTTCGAATGATAAATGCCATATTTGGATTAAAAATAGCACTGCCATAACCTGAAGTAAAATATGTGAACATTTACTTTAACAAAACTGTTCAAACTTTTCAATGCCATTTTTCATTCTTCAAATATGTGAAAAAAAGTCAAAACAATTATTCAAAAGAATATCTATAAGAGAATGATTACTTAATAAAGCAAACAGAACGCATAATTGAAAAGTAATGAAAAAAAACAATGCAATCGTCAGAAAGTGTGATTTGACATTAAATGAAAATATTTAAGAAAAAAATTTGAAAAAAAGTGAACCCATAGTGCAAAGTGATGTTATTCCACAGCAATATGCAATGTTTATCATTAATTGAAAAGCACTTTATTAGCAAGTTGATCCAAGCAATGAGAAAACAACAATATGCAAATACATTGTAACATTATTTAAATTGATAAATTTATGTCAATAACAGCATTTGATATATATATATATATACTGAATAAACAGTAAATGTTTCATGTGAATTATGTTTTTCAGCATTATTTGCATGTAATATAAAAAATACTACTTATTATTTTGAAATACTTGTATGAAAGTTTGAAACTAATAAATCAAAAGATAAAAACTGAAAGAGAGAGAGAGAGGAAAAGATGAATAAGCAAAATTCAAAAGAATAGACAAAGAAGTGCTTGTCGTACATGAGGATTATGGTATGTGTTCATGCGTTAATTTGTGAACAATTATATCAATATCGTTGGGAATTTTGTTCCAAGATAAATCATGTTAACATGTGTTTCTATTTAACGGTAAAGCTGTCAATGACAATAATAACTTTATCAGTTGATTATTATTAATAAAACAGCAAGAAAATAGGAAGAAGAAAAGAATGACCAAGGAAAAATAAAAAAAATAAAGAAGAAGAATAAGGACAAATAGCCCTTGACTTGACGGCCCACCACCACTTGACCGTGACTTAGCATAGAACAGTGAACAGTTTGAGTTCGCAGATTTAAACGACATCCGACAATAATACATTACAACATCCCAGCAGAATGGATATACAATAGAAGGAAAAGAAGAAAGAGAAAAGAAAAAAATGGCGACATCTTGTTGTTTTCCATCCTCGACATCCAGTGAGTGAAGAATAATGAATGTCCGCCTGGGAGAGTGGGTGAGTGCTTGACGACTAGCAAAGATTAAATAATCAACATCAAGCCAATTCATATTGTACTTTCAATCTTCTTCACTTAAGCCGACAAACAATCAATCCATACACATCTATTGCATACCGGGCTAGCCATCTGTGTACACTTCTCGCCTGATCCGACTTGTCTGCTACTGATTAGCCGACATCAAAACCATTTGCCTGCGGTGAATACATTCTGGTCAAGTGGTCTCAGCTTCATTTTCCCCATACTCGAAATCAAAAACCACAAGTGTACCTACAAACTACAATCTTCAAAAACCAATAATCATACACTTTTTAACAATAAATCATCAATCGACATTATTTCTCTCTCTCTCTCTCTCCCTCTCTTTCTAGATGCCCTCCTACTAGATCTACATATATATTTTTTTTTCTTTAAAATTTTCCTTCTCTTCTACTTATATTCCATCTTAAATTTCCATTTACTCTCCTTTGTTTGTTTTCTTACATTCATCTTTCCATTTCAACAATACAATCAATGATAATAATTCATGCGAAAATAAATATTTCTTCAAACTTCATTTTATTCTCATCTTAATCATCAATAAATTAAATAATAAAAGCATTAAATAATAACCAAATACAGCAAAATATACAAAACAACTTTATTATCTGTAAAAAAATTTATTTTATTTTATTTTATTTTCATACAATAATTTATACAAGTTGTCATTGAATTTTTATTCTAATTTTACACAAAAAAAACTACTGATAAAATTGAAAAGTATTATACTTTCAAATCATAATAATAAGAAAATAAAAAATGTTATACTTTTAATTTATTTGCTTAAACATAAATTAAATTAGAAAAACATAAACAGCTCATTATAAAAAGATATATTATTACTTTTTAAGCCAATCATTCATTTTCTTACTTGTTCACATGAACAGGCTCAGACGATGATTGGTCAGTTTTCGCTGGTGACCGTTCAGAATAGAAATAAAAGTGTGGCGACGATCATTTTCATGACAAAAAAGTTAAAAGTATTCCACTGACTGAAAGGCTAAAAGTGATCGATGGGTGAAAAAGCTCAATCTCAATCGTTACAACTTACCAATACCAACGCAGACGAGCAACAAAGTGAACGCAGCACTTCATCAATGAATTCAGAATATTTGGAACCCTACATTCGAAAGCGGTGTCGTACAAAAAATTCACAAAAGCATACAAAAAATGATGACAATAAAGATGATGATGATGATGATGAATTGCAGGTAAACAAGCTGGCAATTAATATAAATTATTACTACATTATTCACATAAATATGTTTATTCTCTTATCATTATAGGATTCTCGAATACGTATAAACAGTAGAGAGAGGAAGCGTATGCATGATTTGAATCGAGCAATGGAAGCGTTGCGTCAAGTGATGCCGCTCAATCAAGGTCCAACAGTGAGAAAACTTTCTAAAATTGCAACCTTGCTCTTGGCACGCAATTACATCATCACGCTAAATCAAGCACTGGAACAAGCTCGAAAAATGGCCATCCTACAGTTCCAGTCCACACAACACAGCAGCAACACGTCATCACCACCTCCAACAATGCTAACATTGCACAGCTTACCTTCAATTATGTCCCTGCAGCAGCAGCAGCAGCAGCAGCAGCAGCAACAACAACAACAACAACAACAACAACAACTACAGTCATGCACCATTCCCGTGCAATTGGAAAAAATACAAAATCAATTGTATTCATCAAATAATAATAATAATAATAATATTGTTCATAGTAACAACTTGTGGTCGTCGTTGCTTTTTACAGGTAATTTGCCTGCATCAAATTGGCTTCCGTTATTTCAACCAACAAAAGTAACATTGAACACACAACTATCATCTTCAACTTCCACCCCGTGTTATCATCATTTTTAACTATTTTTGCTTTGTTTTGAACTTTTTTGCTTCACTTTCACTATTGTTGTTGTGCTGTTGATTGAATAAGTAACGGTAATAAATCACTTCCACCAACAGTTCAGTTTTATAATAGTAGCAATATGCATAATATAATAATCGATGAAAAATTACAATTTTGCTCATCATCAACAACACAGCACAGTCCAAATGGGCACAGTGTAAAGTAATCAATTTTCAACGGTTTTCAACAATGCAATGCACCGGTCAGAGGCGTTGATAAGAAAGCCAATTTCCAAATTGGCAAGCTTGTGCGAGCAAAAGGTCGGATGGTCGGTTCATTAAGTGAACAATAAGCGGTATCGTTGTCGTTTGAATACGACCAGCTGTCGACGATGCTGACCGCACAGTGGGCAGTCTCCTTATTTCTCTTCTTCTCCTTCTTTGGCCAATGTATGTCGCCTGTCTTGAACGGTTGTTTGAAAACGAATCGAAGAACAAACCTCCACACTGTGTTCAATGACACTTACACTTCACATCAGCTAATGAGAACATTGGCGTGCAATTTTCTCTCTTCCACTCCCCCCCCCCCCCCCCCCTCCTCCCAACTTCCCCATCCTCTTTTTTTCTTCAAATTTTCCAAGTGGCTTTCCACTGCCAAACCAGGCCAGGGTCGTGGAAAAAAAGCCCCTACCCAAAGCGAACATATGCTTCAATAAATGAGATCAGTTTACAAGCCAGATGGATGTGCAGACTGTATGTGGAAAAGTTGAAAATTCACAGGTAACATGATACGAATTCACCACCAACCCCAATGAAAAGTAATACAAACAAACTCTGAGTAAAAGAATAAAAATATTCACTTGAAAATATAGAAAAATTCACACACACAAACACACACACACACACACACACACAGAAACACACACACAACACACATATACATGCTCTCACATTGAAATATGGTGTTGTTGAACTGTATTTTTAAAAAAATATATGCTTTTGTTGGTTTGTTATTTTCTGCTTAAATTTCAACTGTCACAAAATGAAACAAAATGCAAGAAAGAAACTTAATAATTTTCATTTCTGCAATCACTATTGAAAATACAAATAAAAATGACAACTGCTTAACTGATTCAGTATAGTTTCTTAAATTGAAAATCCCATAACCCCAAACTGATTGTATATATATATATATATATATATATGATAACTATTCTAGAAAAAAAGAAAGAAAGAAAGATGAATAGCTTGTACTGAATGCCACATAAATAATTATTATTTATGATGGATGTAATTCGCACAAGCCATTTTCCAAACCATTCGTGCAGCTTTTGACATACTATATCAATAAAATAGGTAGATGTGTTGGTGATATACGCTTCTCCAAATTGAACCTCGAAACCGAAACAACTAAAAAATACCTTCACAAAATCACATGCTTACAAAATAGCAATGAAAAACAGCAACTATTTTACCATATTGATATCACTGGACTTCACTTGACTTCACGAAATGCATACTTGATGTAAGGAAGCTCAATGTCTTCTCCATGTTCATCAGTACACATCGTCTCGAGAACGATAGCATTGACATGAGGCGGAATTTTCTGTCCAGTAATCGATTCCACCAAATCAGTTACCCTTGAATAACAACATATTGTCAAATATATTCACAGATATCCACAATGTCATTATAAAAATAATTTGCATTCAAATAATTCAACATACTTCATGTTCATTCGCTGTTGCTGCTTCACCACCGGAAGAAAAAACGAAAACAACATGCTAACTCCTTGAGAAAGCATAGTGACATCGACATTAAATTTTTCCTAAACATATATTTCACAAATATATACCATATATAATGATAATATGTAACTATGAATTCCACATCTCCATTTTACCTTCATGTATGACAAAAATTCTTTCAATGTCATTTCTCCTTTCAATTCCAAACAATCCCACAGAGTCCATTCTTTATCATAAAACTATAAATATTATCTCATTTAAGAAAAAAGAAACATAACCAAGAAATGGCATAATCATTATTTGTACAATAAATAATATATTACTTTTTTCACTGGTGCTCTGATAGGTTCAGCAAAGCCAAAAAATGGCAAAGCAAGATTCATGAAACTATTCTTGAAACGTTCCAAATTCGCTTTCTTCGACGAACAACTGACAATCTTAAATAAAAAAAAGAGACTTTGATCATACCAATGAACATTCAATCTGTCTGTCTGTCTGCTGATCGCATGCTTTATAAGAAGCGCATGTGCATGCATACCTTGTAAAATTCTAAACCAACCAAGCCGGCCACTGCAGCTGTAGTTGTAGCAATCGCTGGAATAATGCGACCAGCAATCTGTTTAGTCTACACAAAACAAAACACAAAAATGAATTAAAGATAAAATCTGAAAAAAAGAAAAACTAACACAATCATCATACCTTCATAAAGTCAGCTTTTTCAATTTTATAATTTTCAGCACGCAAATTGCTTGCCGCTGTTATGAATTCCATATGATGATTGGTATCATCGTCTTTCTCAAAATCAATCGGTACCAAACGGCAAGTTTTTTCCGGCTTCAACTTTGCCAACATCAACTGCAAATCTTGAAAACGACTATCATCATCTGAAAGAATACAAAAACAAAAGATTATAATTAAATCATAGATAAGAGAAATGCAATCAAGAAAAATGTTTGCAAAGAGTGGTGGTGTCAGAAGTAAGTATTCACCGGATACTGCTCCAACAAGTTCAGCCGCTTCTTCGTCTGTTGTTGGAATTTTCAAACCAGCTTTCGGTTTAAACGGTGGTGGTTTCACCTCAGAAGCCAATTCGATAACTCTATCCATGTCATCAATCGGTTTCATAGCGTACATTTGGGCACGCAAAAATGCACTGGCAAAAATGAACTGCCTATGCTCAGTGTTGGAGCCATCAAAATGGATTGCATGTGGACAGCGTTTGCCGCCGGACCAAAATTTCGTTCCATATGCGGTTAACTGATCTTCTGGAAAACTGTAAAGCAGCTGTTGGATTTGAAAATTGAAATGCTGCTCAAACTGGAGTCGTGCCCAGCGAACACAAGCTTCAACTGTTGCTGGACGAAGATCAGACAAATAATGATAAACATTTTCAAGGAGTTCAAGCTGAAAAAATAAGAATAATTTTTATAGTATATATATATATATATATATATATATATATATATATAGTGCATTTAATATGTATTTGTTGCTTTACTTTCTGAGAATCGTGCATCTTTTCAATTCTATCAAAGAAACCTCTTGGATCATCCAAAAATTGATTAGCCAACTCAGCAGGAATGCTAAACGCTCCTTCGAACAGATCACGAGCCCACTTCAAAAAAAAATCAAATTAAAACACACACACACACACACAAATAATAATTTAAAAAAATACTTGAATTGTATGTTCGATGGTGTTGGGAAAGTTCCGCAACGTGCATATGGGAATAGACTTTTCTGGTGGATCATGAGAACTACTGTATGATTCAGTCAAAAACGGATAGACCACCTGAGTGCTTCCCTTAGGACCTTGAGTACCAGAATCAAGCAATGGCAGTCGATAATAAACACACCGTCGATCCACATAAGTACCTTTTTAAAAGTAATTAAAATTTAAAAGAAAAAGCAAACTTAAAATAAATAATTCAACACAACAGCTTACGAGCTTCAATATTATCCAATGCATTAGCAACACCGTCCAGTTTTTCAAAAAATGCATCATCAAAAATGTTTTCTGTCCCTGTGCCAACTCGTTCGCACATCGTCACTATATTCAACTGTGAATTAAACGTTTTCGCCGCTTTACCTGCCACTTCGGACTTTTTAGCCTAAAGTTTCAGAAATTAAACATTCTACAACACTCACCATCGATGACTGTGATAATTAAAATACTTGTTCAAATCAAGCGTTCTCAATCAAATACCAAAAAATATACAATTAAAAAAAATTTTTTTTTTAAACAATGATGATCATGGTTCGTTCACTTACTCCAACATCTGATCTACGAAATAGAAACTGGCGATTCAAATTTGACAACTCAATATTATCCATATCGGTGATTATTAAGCAACCGTCTGTTCCACAAGCAACTCCCATCATTGCAAAATTTTTCAACAGTTCACAGCCAATTGCTCCAGCGCCGACCTATATAAAACAATAAGAAAAATCACGGTTATGATAATAAAGTATACAAAAACAGCCAATACTATACTACTACTACAAGAAAAAATGAATTATTACTATCAACCACTTCTGCTTAGCCAATGCTTCTTGAAAATTCCAACCAAATACAGCCGCTTGACCGTCGTAACGATTTCCTTGCAAACGACACGCTCCTTCATCACGCAAACCGTAAGCACTATCTGTTTCTGGCAAACATTCCAGTGAATCGAAATACAACCATTGGTGTATGGGTGTAAAAATGCCTGTGACTGCCTGAAAAAAAAACAATTCTGAAAATCTGCTAGCAACACAGTTGTTGCAAATTTTTTCTACTTTCATAGCTTCTTGGGCAGCTATTCCTCCGACAAATCCATTCATTGCTACCAAATTGCCAACAGCTTGAAAACTCAGCATCTTGGCCAATCTCGCATCTACTTTTTCAACTCGTATTTTCGCAGGAAGTTGGGCGTTGATTTCCTCACAGTATTGAAGCATTTGTTCGGCGTCAGCCTTAAAGAAAAGGAATGCATTTTCATTTTTAAAAATACAATTGTCATAAATATTCGGACCAAATTCTGCGGTCGTGGTAAACGTTTTTCTTTTTCCAAAAACATGTGCAAACCTTGCCAGATGACATGCATCTGTTGGGGTCGGTCCAATTTAGAATGATCAGATACTAAAATTTCTGGATCCAGCAACGCTTCATTGAGAGATACCTAAAATACAATTTCATACATTTAAAGAGTTGTGCAGATATTTTTACTTATTTATTTATTTAACGTATACGAATAAAATGGTGCAATTTTTTAGATATAAAATAAACGTACAAATTCCATTTTCACCGGAACTTTGACCGTTTTCGCTTTTCCACCTTCAGTATGTTCAGAAAATGTAGAAATATCACCAATATTGAATTCCATAGTATCTGAAATAAACCAAAGTTAAATATTTACTTTATGAAAAAAAAATATATATATATATATATATAAACATACTGATAACTTTCACTTTACGAGGGGGACAGTCGTTCAGTTCAACCATCCCTTTCACTTCACGAAAAGTAACATAGTCACCATCTTCCAAATTATGCTTCATATCTTCCAAAACAAAAACATTTCCAGTTGCCTAAAAATATCAATAAAAAAATCAACAATATGCACAAATATGTACAATTTTGTTATAGAAAACCAACTCTGTCAATGTGATTTATAATAACTTCCGTGCAAGGTTCACCATTCGTATCGTCAATAATGTGATTTGAACCAAAATCATTAAACAATACACCGAACAGGCCGCGGCAATCAGCGACAATAAATTTTTTCCCATACTTTCTGGTCCACAAATTGATCTGCTTTTGTTCTGTTAAAGTTGCCTCAGTAATTATGACAAGCTATAAAAAAGAAAATCACGCTATATTGAACAATTCTGCGCTGATGCTGCCACTGCACAAAAGAAGCTTAAAAACTTGCATCGAACTGCTTTACTAAATTTTCATTCAATTCTTCAGTAATGCATCCAACAGTAACGCTGTCATTAAGTTCCTCCAAGTGAGGCCACGATTCCACGGCTCGATTTTTCCCCAAACACTGTTCGTTCAAATAGTACTAAAACGACAAAATAAAGCTATCACGTACAATTAAAATAGAATGTTGTTTCAAAAATGTGCAATTATAACCTGAGCCGACAAGTCCAACCAAGTTGTAGCTTTCGTATCGTGAATAGTGACATGTCGAATACCTCCAAGAATAAGATTTTTAGCAATTTCCACACCAACTCCACCAATGCCACTTATTAAAACGGTTGACATTCTCAAACGCCTCATAGCAACTTCGCCCAAAGCATATCTAAACAATAATTAATAAGAAAACGTTCAAATCAATTATTTCACTTACAATTGGCGAGAATACAGCTGTGGATCAAAAGATCCTAACTTTGAGCGCCCATTAGCCAAGTCTGGGTTGAAAGAATTTTCAGAATTTCTTGAATCGGATCCTTCAACCATATCTGTTCGAGACTTCTGTATCTTAAATATATTTACAAAAAACTTAAATAAACTCAGGAAATTCTGAATTCAAACAAACAATATTTCAAAAACTATTCAACATAATAATAATAATAATAATAATAATAATAATGTTAACATGATTTTCGGTTCGTCAACATAACATTAGCTGACACCAGTAAAAACCAGTTTTTATGTTCATCCATCTAAATTTTCTAAATTGTAAAATAAGAAAAATTCCATCGCTGTGTGGTTTTAAAAATTCTGGCGTCATATAATCATACTTCAGTTTTCTTATGGAATCATTATCGCTTTGACAGAACTACAGTTACCGTTGAACAACGGCAGAAAAGTATAAACAATGCCTATTTTCACAAACAGAATTTCCAGAACACAAAACTAAAAACTAAATAGATAAATGACAAAAATAACAATAAAATTTTAAAACTGAAAACCTTGAAGACAAGCATAAACAAAAATTCAAAATATATTTCACTATGAAAACACTGTAATGAAATAATGTTTTTTTAAACTACGACACAAAATCAGTCGCCATTTTATCACCTGTGTTTCACACAAAACAGTAACTGCTCAATAACAGAGCTTTTCAATTCAAATTTTCTGCATTACTTCCCTTTCAATCAAATATTCCTAAGCTAAACAAATGTTTGGCGCTGTATAACAAATGGTCCAACAATAAAAGAAAGTTGCAGAAAGTACTAAATGATATTTATTAAACATATTCTAAGACAACTGATCTGACAAACTTAACGTCAATAAACCGCAGCTGCAAACGGTTCACTTAAATTTTTCATACAAATTTAAAATCCAAAACAAAAAGAAAAAATTAAGCTAAAATTTAAAATTGATAGTCAAAATCCTCCCCATCATGTTTGTAACAAAAATAATCTTGAACTGTCAAAAATTCTTTCATAAACTTGAAAAAGCAACTTCAGATTCAAACTGTCAATGCCAACACAATTTCATACTGTCGAACACTATTTAACCTTGCATTTCAATAAATTATACAGTATACCTAATTCTCAATTAATAAAATTATTCATTTTCCCTCAAGAAAAACTGATAATTATTGCTATACTAATAAATACAAACTTAATAATATCGTTCATAATAAATTACTTTGCTAACGAGTGCATACTACTACCGCAAGAACTTAAAAAGCACTAAAAATCTCTTGAACAGTGAAAATGATGAGAAGCCTAATCATCAATTAAAAAATTTTCAAGCTAAGAAAACAATATGTGATTCAACTATAAAAATTAAAAGCTATTTATTTTTTAGTAAAACATTTTTTTAAGGCAAACTAATCAAATATTTGAAAACATCTAATCGTACCGTTAATGTAGAAACTATTTATTCAAAGTTTTCTAGTTTAAGATGACACTACGGCTTAATAAAATCTAAATGAAGTATACATGTAGTTGAAATGTGAAAAAAATTATAAGAATTTCTTCTATCCTGACATTTTAGCATTTACACACTTGATAATGGTTTGTAAAAATTAAATTTTCTTCAAGAAAGATCATCAAAAAAGTCTTCAGAAAAACCAAAATTGCGAATGTGATTCTAAAAGAAAACTTAATCATTCACCCAACCTAAATAACACGCTATTTATACTTTTACCTGTTCAAATCAACTGAAATATTATAAAAATTAGCACAAAATGTAGTTGAAATTTTCAAAAACTAAACCCCTTGAACACTGAATACTAAAAGGACCGCTTGAACGTCAAATATCAAAAAGTTTCATTATATAACAACGCACCTTATCGCCTGTGGAACAATCGATACCGTCTATTTTTGACCGTTTTGAAGGAGGTGATGGATTATTCGGATCCAGTTGATTAGAGTTTAAATTTGTGGTTGACTCTTCACACAGAGACATGGAACTAGAAAGAAACTCACAATGAAGAGCATAATAAAATATTCACAACGACTAATCAGCAAGTAACACTACGAAAGTAATATCATCTATCAACTAAACTTGGAAGAAAACTCTACCTTTCATAACTCAAAAACCGGCAAATGAAATCGCACTGAATTCTTGAAAGAAACCAACGAGACACATATACTCGAGAATATGCTCACTACTTCATTACTAATATTACTGTATTGATACCTGCAAAGCATATACATGAAATAAAAATTTTGATACTTTTGTAGGATATTGTAAAAAATATTTTTCTTTTAAAAAATTTTCTGAATTATTTATATGTATTAAATAACTGAAAAACCTACTCGTATCAGCTAAGTAATTTTTTAATGACACTCTTTTGAGATTTACCTACGAAAAAGCTTAAGAAAAACGATGAAAACTAATCGAAGTAGGCAAAAATCATTCTACAAAGTTGAAAGTGCAAAGGATAAATCTTCAAAATTTCAACGACGTTATGTCCACGAAGCATTATCGCAGGTATACATTATTATAAATATATGATTATGGTAGTCAATGTTGCTTTGTAAAAGATAACTTTAATTTTGTTCTGCAACTGCATTGTTTCCACATAATCGTTTATAATGAAATGTGCTAAAACTGAGCATGATTGAAATAATCTATGAAGACATGAGTGAGCATGGTCATTTTTGCCAAACACTAATAATTGAAAAGTCGCATGATTTGTTGTTAATGAATAATAAAGTCTATGGCTAATGAAGTTATTTTATTTTTTTATATTTTATAGGGATGCAATGATTCGGCCAAGAATAAAATTAAATTTTCCGAAGAATTTCCAGATGGAATTGAAGAACACAATCATACTACGACCGTTGCACTGGATTTTCCATCCATGACTAAAGCAGATCGTTCTAACTTTGTCAGACTGAATCATTTAGAAAATAGACGTCAGCTATGGGAAGAACGTCAAAACATTATCAACATGGCATTTGAAGGAGTGCGTATGATATTTCTTGATCAACAATGATTAGCAAGTAATGATGATCAGTTATTTGCTTGATTAAAATTTAGAAATCGAGCAGCTTGTTGAAAAACAAAAAAATTGTATTCACCGAGAATAGTTCAGTTGAAGATGATGAACAACAATGCGAAAAGGAAATTTCAAATGAAACGAGTCGCCTTCAACTATTTGATGAATGTGACGACGACGACGACGACGACGATGATGATACACTTAATTATACGGAATTTCCCAACAGTTTATCGTGTTCAAAAGCGCAGCAAAGGGTTAGAGCTTTACTTTTTCATAAATTTGAAAATCTCAACGTTTAAAAAAAAGTTATAAATACTTTTGATTGTTTTTAAACAACATAATCAAATTGAACATGGCGTATAATTTATATATATATATATATATATATATTTTTTCTTTGAATTATATGAAATGAATGTAAATAAGATTTATAAATTAATTACTGTTATAGATGATGCGACATCAAGCAAAACTGGGATTGGATCCTCGATTCCGAATGAATGCTCAATTTTTGGCAGATTTTGAAGAAAGTGATTACATGTCTTCTTCGAATACGTCAGACAATGAATCCGACGTAAATGTACAACAATGTTCAAGTGAACTGAGCAGAAACATTTGCATTGCTGAAAAAGTGATTTCCGATTCTTCAGCTAATTCAAAATTTACACTGCCAACTTCAATAATAAATAAACCTTTTGCATTGAAAAGAAACAAAAATATGACCAGTGGTCGTTATAATCCGGACAATCCTGAACATCACATCTATGAATTGCGTTCAGATGTTTCAAATAAGAAAACATCCACTGTGGACAACGTTTCAAATAATTCTGTTCAATATGCTCAACAAGTGAATTCGTCAACAGAAGCAGAACAAAACTACCGTACAACTACAGCTGAACAACAACAGAATGAAATTGATGAGGAAAAGCCGAAAATTTTCATTGATCAAACATTCCTTGAAAGCTTAAAAAATGACGAGACAAGCAATGATGACCAACAACAGTTAACAAACAACAAAACGTTCAGCATATTGGCTTGCTTTGGCAAATTGGAAGCGAACAATGATGAATCTGGTAAAATGTTTCTTCAATATGAAACATTACCAACATTATTTTTTGTAATTATCCTTCAGAGAAAACATCAAAGTTGGAAGCACAACTGAATGCTGTTGATTATTTGTCAGAAAAGTTCGTAAATAGTGAAGGAAAATATGAAAAGAAGAAGAAGAAAGCAGAATCGAAACCCATTGAAAATGGAACATTTGGAAGAGGCGATAATTTCTTTTTCAAAAGAAATGATCCTCGACTATTAGGCAAGTTGATGCAGTAATTTTTTTTCTTTTGATTGTTTCTTTAAATTTTATACTTTCATACAGAAGATTTGAAAAGTTTCCGAAATGCAAGTACAAGGGAACAACTTTGGCAAGCTTTGGAAAATAGAAAACCACTGTTAATCAAAGTTTGTTTCAAAATCATCTGTTGAATAAATAAATAAATTAATTAATTCACTGTTCAATTCATTGATTCTTTTCAGCTTTACAAGAATCGTTGGTCTGATACGAAACGTCGACTGAAGAAGAAAATTCGTGAAAACACCTTTCAGAAATGAATAAAATTTTTCTTCTACAGTACGCTCTCCTTATAATTGATACATTTTTCGACAAATATCTTATTCCTTCGACTTTAATAATAAATATTTGTGAAAATATTCAAAAAACTGCTCAATATTTATTTTCCGATTTACCAGTGTCAACGAACAATCTCATTATTCAACTATTTAAAAATTAGCAAAAGTAGGTGAACTGAAGCAATGTTCGAACGATGAACAAACTAACGCCGAACCGAATGTAGTGAGATGAAATGTTTGAGAAAAAGAAAATTATTCAAATTAGCAAAAGAACTTGATTTTAAAACCTTACTGCATTTCAACTTAATATATGCTCAATTTCACACCAAATAACAACAAAATATCAAGAGTAAAACAATTAGACAACAATCAAGACAGTAAAACAATCAAGAGTAAAAGTTACCTTTCTTTCAAATAATATTTAATAATTCTTCGTCTTCGAATTCAGAAAACACAATCTAGCAAAATAAAAATGAAAAATTGAAACATACAAATTCATTAAAAGAAACATATTGTTGCACGGAAAAGTTTTCAATTAATCAAATGTTCGTTGCAATGAATTTTTATTTCGGATATGTAAGAAAAAACAAATGCAGCTTGAACACAACATTTCAAAGCATTGCGATAAACTGATTGAAACAACGTTACTAGTAATCAAATATAAGAGAGGGAGAGAAAAAAATATATCATCAGCAACTTTCACTCATAATAATTTCTGTGATTGGAAAGTATTTCTTCAAAGCTTCGACCATAAATTTGCTAGCTTGATCCACGTAAATGGTTTTGATGTTGTTCGAGTTGGATATTTGTCGAAAATTGTCGAGCAAATATGTTGACATCTCATCGTCCACGAGAAACTTTGAAAATGGATAAAGGCGGAGATCCCATTCAGTAGCATGAGGAGCTAAAGTGAACGCAATGTGCAAACATGACGCACAAATGCGGAACGCAGCTGGAGGATGCTCTGGAATTACAAAATGTGTCATTTTCAAAACGCTCAGTCGATCCAAATTCTTAAAATAATCGTCAACGGCTTTTTCCCACTCTGGACACACAGTACGACAAAAATAGATGTCGGCATAATTCAGATGCATAAAAATTGCTTTCAGTACATCACTATCATACATTGGTCCTTTGCTAATTGTAGAATTCAGAGGTGAACTACAGCCCAGTGCCATAATGCAAACCTAACAGACAAAAGATGTGAAACCAATTACCACCAGTCAAGAACAAAAAATACAGTAACCGAATATCAGTCTGCTTGAAACTCAAGTACACAATTGTAAATAATGCGTTTACTGTAGCAATTGATTGGTAAGAAAATGAAAAAATAATTTCCTGATATTTTCAAAAAAATCAAATTGAACATATATATGTAAATTAAAAAATTTTCCATTTAAAATTGAACGAATAAATGTTTTTAGTCAAAAATTTCGAAATCAAGTTTTCAAAAATAAAAATAAAAATAAAACGAACAACATCTTCCTTTCAGTTGTTGCATATTATTCAACGGTAACTGATTTGGCCAAATTTCTTGGTCGATCAACCTAAAATTAATATTAAAAAGTTACATAAAAATAATTTATCATTAAAATGTAAACTTGAATTCATCACAAAAGTTTAACAACTTATTTGTTATTTTAAGCAAAAAAACATTGATGAAACATAAAATGAAACCAAAATAAAATAAATATATGAATTACAATAATGGGATGGCCTACATTATGACAAATTGGGAAAATTTGTCCAAAGTTGAAACAAACCTATAATTGCATTCTGTACGACAAAATAACTTACATTGCGACCGTTTAATTCGGCTAGATGATACGAAAGTAATTGGAATGGTACAATAGAAAGTACGTTTTGCAAACAATCAGTTGTGTGCGGTACTCGAATAACGTGTTTCAAGCCGTTCAAATCTTCTTCTGGTACGCTGTCATCACAAACAATTATTGGCTTACCATCACGAGCTAAAACTTGCTGCAGCGCATTTAGCGATTTCTAAATATAACAAAATATTTATTCAATCATGCATACATGCATAGGTATTTTTTGATAATTATATTATTATATACATATATAATTATTAATTGATGATTGAAAAATATTTAATTACGTGATAGACTCGATCTTTGCACAGAACCATAATTATCAGTAAATTATTGTCAACCATTGCCAACGGACCATGCTTCAGTTCACCAGACATAATACCCTCGCAATGCATATAAGAGAGTTCTTTTACTTTCAGCGCAGCTTCTAAGCATGTTGCAAAATTATAACCACGCCCCATAACCAGCATACTTTTCATTTTATATATCTCCTTGGCCAATTCCAATATTCGATCGTCTACGCTAAGCGCTTGGCGAATTTGATCTGAAAATAAATAAAAATTTTTCAAATAAAAAGAAAATAAATGGTAAATTCTGTTTTTCGTAAATTTACCAGGAAGTCTTTCCAAAGCATTAATAATTTCAAGTCTTCTTTTCTGCATTGAAATACGATCATCGCTGACAACCAATGCGAATAAAACCAATGTCAATATCTGACTTGTATAAGCTTTAGTACTGGCAACGCCAATTTCTGGACCGGCATTGATGTGAACACCGCAATGTGATTCACGACATATTGAGCTAAAAGCAAACCAGCATTATGAAACAACACTGCAATTTAGAAAAATCCCTCTTGAAAAGGAAACGATGAAATACAAAAATTAAAACAAATCCGAATTAGCTTGGAAACTTTCATGTGTTTCAGATTGCATCAACTGCATATATTAATTATTCGATCAAAAAAATACTAATAACAAGTTGAGAAAAAAAAAGACCTTCCGACGACGTTCGTTATGCCAACAATCAATGCCCCTTTCAATTTACAATAGCGAAGCGCATTCAAAGTATCCGCTGTTTCACCAGACTGTGAAATGAAAAAGCAAACGTCATCACGAAATATAGGAGTCTGACGATCCAAAAAATCACTAGCCAACTCAATCATCACTGGCAGTTCTGTAAGCTCTTCCACAATTTGACGTGACTTAAAAGAAGTTCAGCTAAATTTAAAAATACAAACAGAAAAATGTAAAATCTTAATATATACCGCTACTGATGAATGATAGCTCGTTCCACAAGCAATCATAATCAACCGTCGACAACGCTTAATTTCAGACAAAAAGCTTTTAATACCACCAAGCACAACTTCGCTGGTCTTAAAATTGATGCGTCCACGCATTGTGTTAAAAACACTTTCTGGCTGTTCAAAAATTTCTTTTTGCATAAATGTTCGATAATTTCCTTTCATAATTTCTTGAATTTCCATGTTCAACATCTGCACTTCTCTTGTATCTTTTGAAGAGCCACTCGTATATTTCGAATGATGTATTGACAACACTGAAACATTGCACAATCAAAAATACACTGAAAAAAAGTTCAACATACTTCCATCTTCAACAGAGGCAACGTCATCATCTTCCAAAAATATTACTTGCTTTGTATGCTCTATCACAGCACTAGCATCTGAAGCAAAATAATATTCTGCTTCAACATCGGCTACTGTCATCGGTCGAAATTCTGTTGTTGAATCAAATCTTGGCAGAGAAAATGAACTATTCATAATGCCGGGAGTTGTAGAATTTTCGTCTTCAGAGAATGACAAAAATGTACCCCGAGCTATAACGCAAATACAATAATACAATTAATAACAAAACCATAAAACCATCCAATTATGAAGCCATATTTTATAGCGTACAAAAAATGGTATTTTTGAAAAGAATTATACAAATAAAATAGAAACAATCACATTATACAAATGCCTATGATAAATGCAACCAAACTTACATTTTGAATAATAAACAGGAAATTGGTCAGTAGCTAGACGATTTTTACTACGTATTCCAACGAGAAGCGGACTCCCGCGTCTAAAAAACAAATTCTCTACTACATGAATAAATAACATGCAAGTAACAGACAAATAACAGACATTAAACATTGCACAATCAACCTTGAAATTCATGATAGAAAAAACCAAAAAAAAAAAAAAAACTAAAAATTAGTTTTCAACAAAAGCTCTAAATAGTAAAACAAATGAAAATAGATAAACCGTAAGTTACATACCTAGCTGCAACAAGTTCTCCAGGAAAGTAAATACTTTTACAAACAATTGCAAATGCACCAGACTGGAAAAAAGAACGGTAAAAATTAACAATTTAATATGATCAAATAAATAATTACGATACAATTTGTCTAATAACATGCTCAACCACTTGACGGAATTTCAAATCAGAATTGCGTTTATATATGTGATGCATCAATTTCACCATCACTTCGGTATCGGTTTCACTTGAAAATACATATCCTTTCTTTTCTAAATAGGCTCTAATATCTTTGTAATTCGTAATTATCCCATTGTGAACAATGATGAACGCTATAAAAAAAACTGACAATTAATATTTCTTCCTTTAAATGCATTAACAAATTACAATCCTAATAATTAACAACATTTACAAATTACGATAAATTTACTGCCCACTCAGTTCCATTTTCATCAACTGACTTGACTATCTTACAGTATGTATAGTTTAATAGAATGCAACAATAAACAAATTTTAACTCGACTTTACTATTCGTATTAAAATATATATTTAATAAAAAATTAAATTACCAATAAATCGCAACATCGCTTACATCAATACTTATATGTGTATAATATTTCTCCTTTCAAATATCGCATATTTAAAGTTTCATAATTATGCCAATTACAGTCACTAAAAATTGAAATAAGACTATAATAATAACTAAAATGAAAAACGTTACAACTAAACTCATGATGTAAAGAACTTTTCGCTATGTAACTAAATTCACATTAATTAATTAATTAATTGATTGATTAATATAATATTAATATGAAAAGTTTAAAATAATTTTTAAAAATACGCTTCAACAAACCATTGTCATCGGACGATGTCTGCGGATGTGCATTAATCCAATTAGGTTGACCATGCGTTGCCCATCGAGTATGCGCAATTCCAGCATGCGTTTCATATATTTTGTTCATATCCAAGTTGTGGTTATCTAAAATGAAATATATCTGCCATATTTTCAATAGGCATGACATTTTTATAAGCATACTGAATATTTCTTCCTCTAAAGCTTTCACCTTGCCAGAATTTTTCAGAAGTAAAATTTCACTTTCACCCTGTTCAAGTACCTTATCACCATCAATACCAATGCCTATCAAATTCACCAGAAATGAATAAATTAAAAAAAAATGAACGGTACTTAAATTTACCAGCAGAATCATATCCTCGATATTCCAAACGCTGCAGACCTTTAACCAGAATTTCAACAATTTCCTGTCTACTACGTGGACAAAGAAAATTCAAATATGCAAAAATTCCTATAAAAATTAACTCTGTAAAAAATTCAACAAAACTTAACTATAACGCCCTACCGCACATGCTAATAACTATTCATCAACTTCTCTGAATTGCATTATCAATGGCAACATTCTTACGTTACCTCCAAACTAACCTGCATTTCATCTTATTCTTACTCTAAGTTGACGTGTCCTTTCTATCAATTAGCAACCTGTAATAAAAACAAGACAGACTTTGTAAACAAAACAGATAATTATGTATATGCATATTTATTTATTTATTTATTTATTTATGTAATTTTTATATTAAAAACATTTTATTCATTAATATGAAACGTTAAAATTGTAGTCATAAAAAGTGTACTATATGTATGTCATTTGTCAGTTTTAAACAATTATTAATTATCTACCATAGACCATAGACAGACTACCATTCAAATAAACTGGATCCAAATATTATTTAACATTATTTTCCACGAAAATATTGCTTACTTATGTCATCATTCATGTCATGACCACAGCTAGCTGTTGCACAGTTGAATGCATGTTTATTTAGCAGTGTCTATTTGCTTTAAGACAGATCTGCTTAAATGAAATGCTATACCATTGATCAACAACGTAAAAGGCAAATTGGTGTAGAAATAGCATTTTTGATAATGCTTCTCAAATGCTTCTTAGCTCGTAATATCTGTTCAGGGTGATTTTTAAATGACCAACATGTTTTCATTACATTTCACGAAAACTTGCAAACGCTATTCCACTGCAATTGCTAATATTGTATCGAACATCAAGCAAGAATTAATTGAAATTCAGGTATAATATACGGAAACACATTTCAATTGTTGTGCCCTTTCTACTTTCTACTTTTATTTCAGAAATCAGGCTCTTATAAACACGAACGAATTTTGCTCGGTCGACAAGGAATTAAAGTACACGTGGCTGGAACAAAACAGCCAGTGATCAATTTCTGTGCTAACAATTATTTAGGATTGAGCAGTCATGAAGACATCATCGAAGCCGGGAAAAATGCACTACACACTTATGGAGCAGGCCTGAGTTCCGTCAGATTTATCTGTGGCACCCAAGATATACATAAGTAAATTTTTACTTCCACTGTTTACTTTTTACTTAAATCATTATATTAAAATTCGTATTTTGTATGTTATTTCGATTAAATTAACAAATAAATTAATGAAAAAGAAAGTTTAAATTATTGTAGACAGTTAGAAAATGCTTTGGCACTGTTTCATGAAAAAGAAGATGCAATACTTTACGCATCTTGTTTTGATGCAAATGCAGGCATATTTGAAGCACTTTTAGGTAATATATGTATGCGCCTATTTATATAATCATCTTTTACTACATTGTAAAGTAAGTGATACAATTGTACAAGTGAAAACATTATTTACATCGCAGTCTTTTGTCATTAGCCGATAATAAATTGCATTTAATGAAACTGTAATATTTAATATTTAGATTCTAACGATGCAGTTATATCAGATGAACTGAACCATGCTTCATTAATAGATGGAATTCGGTTAACAAAGGCTAAAAGATTTCGCTATAAGCACATGAATATGATAGACTTAGAAAGCAAATTGCAAGAGGCAAAAGGTGACCAATTAATTGTTCAATGAATTATTAAATGATCATTAAATCCTACATTTACAATATGAGCTGAAAAGTAAATTATAGTTAAGCTATTATATTTAAAAAATGAATGCCATCTGTGAAAAAAATTATTTAATATTAGTAAATAATATTAAAAATTAGAAAAAAGAAAAGCATAATTAAGATTTTTAATTTTAGAAAAATGTGAGAAATTGGTGGGAAAAATGAATATTTAAAATTTGAATCTTGTTTCAGAATATCGAAGAAAAATGATCGTTACAGATGGCGTATTTAGTATGGACGGAGATGTTGCTCCGTTACCAGAAATTGTTAATTTGGCAAATAAATACGATGCAGTTGTTCTTGTGGATGAATGCCACGCCACTGGATTTTTTGGAAAAACTGGACGAGGAACTGAAGAATATTTTGGTAACAGTTTAATTTAAAGTTCTCTGTTTATTTATTGATTAATTGCAGTGCCTTTTTAACTTTAGGAATAAAGGGCAGTGTACACTTGATTAATTCGACATTAGGTAAAGCTATGGGAGGAGCCATGGGAGGTTATACCACAGGACCGAAACCAATAATTGATTTATTGCGACAAAAATCGAGACCTTATTTATTTTCCAATTCCTTAGCTCCAGCTGTAGTAGGCAGTTCTCTGAAGGCAGTGCAATTGCTAATGAAAGATTCAAAGCATGCTGAATCATTGCTAAGAAAAACGACTATATTTCGAACAAGAATGAAAAATCTGGGCTTCAAAGTAGCAGGAAATTCTGAACATCCGATTTGTCCTGTAATGCTTGATAACGCAAGGTAGGCAACCGTATTTTGAGGAATTACAGGAAATATTATTTGTTCATATTTTTTCTTTATAGAGTACTTGAACATACATGTACGTATGCATGAACGTGCGCTTTAATTTCATTTTCAAATCAAATTAACATAAATTAATGCAATTATTGTATTAATATGTGCTATCTTTGTGAAGCAGTTAATTAAGCTAATTATGCACGATTATGCTAATTATTCAAAATAAATTACCGTTTTGACGAAAAGAAATTGCCTTCGAAGATTACCAAGAGTACGTATAAAATTTACTTTAGGCTAACTACTGAATTTGCCAATCGCCTTTTGGAATTCGGAATTTATGCAATTGGATTTAGCTATCCTGTTGTGCCAAAAGATAAACCCCGAATTCGAATACAAATATCTGCAGCTCACAGTGAAGAAGATATTGAAAAATGCATTGAAGCTTTCAGCAAAGTACAAAAACTGCTAAATATATGAGAGAATAAAAGGTTCTTGGAAAAATTTGTCTTTTCTTTCAAATGGCTCATGTGAAAATATTTTTATCAATCGACTCATTAATCTGATATAGCTATGTCTTTATTGAAAAAGTAAAATAAATTATTATTATTATTATTATTATTCATGCATTTAATTTTCTGTTCGATCTGTTAAAGACTGTAAATATTGAAACGAAGAAAATGGGATAATTTAAAACTTGAACTGAATAAAAGATCGTTTTAAAGCAAAATGCTGTATAAAACTAGTCATACTTGTTCTGTTTTAGTTGATTGAAATGTTAACGCTTTATCAGTAGCATCTTCCTCTCTGCTGTAGTGTGTTATTGCTTTAAATTTAACTATGCAAATTTAAACTTTTCAAGTTTCTTCTTTTTTACTTCATTGCTCGAGTTTGCTTTTAAAAAGGAAACATTAAAAATAAATCAGCAACTTTAACATGCAAAATAGTATATTCCTGTCAAGTGATAGTGCTCTGCTATTATGAAACAAAAGCTAACATATTTTAAATGAACATGACCATATTTGCTAATACTTACTTGTAAGTTCTTTCAGTTATTATTTTTTCTTTTCTTTTTTTTTTTTTGATAGAATTATTTTGCACTGTTGTAAGCAAATAGATATGAAATGTTCTCTTGAAGAAAGCGGACGGACTTACAGGTAGGTGAAGTGGTTCAAAGGGCCAAAATACAGAAAAGCATGTCAAATAAAAAATGGTGCAGAAAAAAGTATTTAAAAATTAGAAATAAAATGTTTTGCCATTATTATTACTTTTATTATAATAAGAAATTTTTTATTGACAGAATAAATAATAGCTTTAAGATATATTTATTTATGTTTTCTTAAAAATGATAAACAATAAGTTCAATGGAAAAAGATTTCCAAAAAGGGATCGAAATCAAGAATTAACAAATCAATTGAGCACACGAGAAAGCACAATCACAAATCAATCTTGATATTAATCAATAATTTATTTCAAGATTTGACTTGATTTGATCAAGAATGTAAAATCATTTCAATATCAAAATACAACAATTATTATAATTCAACATAAGAAAACCTCTTACCTGATATTGAAATTCGTTTAAATTCTAATTTAATATTTAAATGTCATACACGATTAGCAGCAGCATAGCACAACAAACAGCAAAACAAATGAACAAGCAAGCAGACAGAGAATGATTTATTTGTATTACTGTATATAAACATATAATATAATAAGCACTATTATGGAAATTTTGCTTTGATATTTATTACCTCTGCTGTGATTAGCGTGCAAATTTTGTTAACACTTTGCGTTGATAAACAAACATAGCTCTCAAAACAGCTTTGAAACTGAAATTGAACAAATGATGGTTTAAAAAAGAAAGAAAATAACATTTTCTTCTGCTTTTTAAATAAAAAATTCTGCACTGCTAGCTGTTAAACAATTTTTATAAAAATTGAACTTGTTCAAAACATTTCATTTCAACGATCATTTCACAATTTCAAAAGTAAAAAGGAAATTTTCTCCACTTTAATAAATATTCAAATTTTTTTTCTTGAATTACATTCAATAAAATGTTAATAATCTTCTTTTGTCCAATTATTGCGCAGAAATAAGATGGACATGATACATATGCAAATATTTACTTATGTACATGGGTATGTGTGCTTGTAGGTGCATCATTGAAACATCACAACCTGCTTAATGAACTGTTGATGATCAACATTTTCTGAACAAGTTTGCAGCTTCTACTCTCGAACAACTGTACATACTTGAAAAACACTTATTCATGTTTTCAATTTTTAAATTACAAATCCAGATTTGAAATTCACTTCACACTACACACTACAAGAGCTCACTTATTCTCTTTTTTATTTTATATTTTAACATTAACTTGAACATGATTTTGAAAAAAATATCAATAAAAGAATGACAACCTGACACTGAATAAATGTAAATAAATTAACATTCTGATAAGCATAATTTTAAATATGCCTATTCTTCATCGTTGTCAGTATATATGCTGGAAAAAATTTAAAGAAAAAAAAAGCAACAGCAGTGCTCAGAAATGCTATCAGAGATCTTTTTCTGAAACAGTTTTCCGCATGTTCGGCACATAATCACGTGCCATTAAACATGCAAACACTGTCATAACCATTTTAGGTTTACACTCAACTATATCTTCTGGTAGGGCATATATTTTAGCGCCAATCTTTCTTGCTATAGAAATGGCATATTTGGCGTTGTCCATTTTTTCCTAAAATACGCACAGAAATTATTCAAATCAATTCAAGTATATACAACAGTTTATAAATAATAATAATAATAATAATAATAATACTTCAAAAGTAACACCGGATTTAATCAAGTCGTACTGAATGACACCTGGTTGGATAGCATCTATTAAATCGATGACCACTTTTGCGTCACTAATTTTGGAATCTTGAAAACCAGAAATGGACAACGTTTTTCCACTTTCTTTCAAACGATTATTGACCCAATCCAAAATTTCCTTGTCCGTTGCTAGTGAACCAGACTGAGTGCAATTTGCCAATATTGTCAACGTGTAAGCTCGCATTAATTGCCAAATCAGTGCTATTTGAAACAAAAAAAAAACCAATATTATCATCAAGAAACATTATCTACAAAAGTAAACAAGCAATATATATATACCAAGTGATAAAGTCCTGTTTCCATCGTAAATATCTTTGCCTTGAATTCCCACTAAAGAAAAACGCAGCCTCTTTCCCAGGTCAACAGCATAATTGCAGTTCTGTATTTGATTCATCATTCGATCCATTTTTGTAAACTTTTTAACCACATGCTTCCAATCGACAAGCCCCGGCTCAATGACATCATAAAGCTGAAAAATGCGCATCATCATTTTGTTAATTGAAAAAGAAAAAAATATGAAGAAATGTTTTCAAAAAATTGAAATACTTGAAATATAATTAAACCGCTACATAAATCAGAATAAAGCCAGTTCACTGTTGGTGAAACACCAACAGAATTCATCCAATTTCGATAAGTTCTCTCTTCACGAGTTTCTTCCAAAATTTCTTCAATATTATCTGAAACAAAAATGAACAATTCGCATTATGAAAAAAATTTTTGTTTTTTTACATCTCATACCAAGTTCTTCTTCGCCTGGAGGTTTCAGACCAGGCCATGTATTGAACAAATGAGCAACAAATGCCAAATTCAACTTGTAAACTCCATTGATGACATCCTGGGCAGTAACAAAAGCTCGACAATCCAGCTTGTCAGCTTCTCGAAGCATAGATTCAGCACGTTCCAAATCACTGTTCTAAAGCAACACGACCAACCATGAACAGCGTTGTAAGCATTAAATATAATAATTAAAAAAAAGAACTACTTGAATTCTCAGAGGATCTAAAGTGACATTTCTATCCGGCGGTGCAATCTGCTTCAGCAGATGCGTGTATATAAAAGAGTCTTGAACATCTGTCGTAAAATTGTTCAACTTTCTAGAAACACCAGCTTGTTGAAGATGATAATTCACCCAACGCATCAAAATCTGTTCCGGCGAAAGACGCTGCAAATCGTTCAAATTCTCCCCTTCATCAAGCAGTCGAAACAGTCCTGGTACATGAACCAAATCAATCTGACTGAACAACCCTGTAAGTAATGAAAAATAAATGAAATTTACAAAATGGCCTATCAACAAAGCAAAAAGAATAAAAAAGAAACAACAAATAGCCTGCCTATTCGAATAATTTGCCATAGCAAACCAAGAACCAAATGAGGTTTGCCTTTAGCTAAATCATCAGCGTCGATGTTGACGATATTGCAACCAATTGCACGAGCAGAATTAACAGCCAATGTGAGATTTTCTCGTTTCGTATAAGTATTTAAATTTTTTCTGTTAATCGCACGCTCGTCAATAGTTTCTGGTACTGCCAAATTAATCAACTTGCTAAACAAACAAAAGAACTTAAATTTGAAAAAAAACATGTACTCAACAATTACAATTAACATACCATATGATTAAACCGTCCACCATTTTCTGATACAAATCGTCTCCGGATTTAGTCAACGGAAGCAAATGCATAAGATCTCGATCGGATGATAAATTTCTGCAATTGCAATTGATTTAATTCAATTAATTTAATTCAATTTAATAGCATAAATTTCTCACGAATTTATCCAATCTGAAAAAGCGACTTGCTCCTCAGTTCGCACACTGTGATATATTCCTTGCTCTTGACTAGCTTCAGAAAGTCCTCCAAGCACGTGCACATTTTCCGCTTTTTGAATACGCTTTTTGAATTTTGGATCCGCTGCTTCTTTAAGTTTCGCAAAAAGCTGCAAAACAAATGTAACCATTATTCAATGTCAAATATGTGTGTAATAGCAGCAGTAGTAGTAGTAGTTGTTGTTGTTGTTGTTGTTGTTGTTGTTGTAATTTCTATTTTCTCTACCTGGGCAAACTCGATCACTGACAATGATGCATCGGTACTGTAATTTGGAAAATGTTCTCTGATAAGATCTCGCACTTGATATGATGGAAGTTTCAAGCCAACAGCTTCGAAAGCACGTTGCAATTCTGAAAGCTGGATCGCACCATCACCATTGATGTCAATCTATTAATAATTTCAAATTTACATAATTTTAAATTTCACTGGTAAACAGTTTGGAAAAAAATATTTGATTCTTGATTTGAAACGCATAAAATATTGAAAACGTCCGCCGTTTCTAAGAATAGAAAATTGAAACTAGTCAAGAGTGAAGAAAACAATTTTCAAAACAGTTGAAATGTTATGCAACGTGCAAACATGTGAGTCAGCAGTAAGCGGAAGTCAGTATGATGACTCACACAAGGCATATATATATATATATATATATATATGGAAAAAAAGAACAATCGTTTGACATTTGCTGCACATTGAAGCAAGAACGACCATGAAAAACAATCAAAGTAAGATCAGAATCAAGGTTACTAGAATGCAATATAGATTTTTTTTTATTAATTCAAAATAAAAAAGAATCAAGTAAGCAGTTGAATTATATAATGTTACAAAATGTTGATGTCAAAAATAAAGTGATGCAAAAATTGCAAATTTGGCGAAGTGTCAGTGGATACTCATTTTAATAAAGCAGATGAAGAGTTGGATGATAAAGCAACATTTAAAAAGAGAAGTAAGCTGCACAGTATTGCAAAAACCTGTATTGCATTATGCATGATACAGATTGATTCTCTGTCTGTCTGTCTGTCTGTCTATCTATGAATGTTCACAAAGGCAAAAGAAAAATGATACGCTTCTTCGACTGTGTCAATTGCAAAATCACGGGACCAAGCAATGAAGGCATGGTGCATGCAATGAGTAAGCAAAAAATCAATTTCACCTACAGAAAAGTGCAAAAGTTGTGAACACTTGAACAGTGCTGTTGTGTTGATTTTGGTGAACATAAATCGAAAATGTAAACAACAAAGCGCGTGATTTGTTCAATTGAAAGTTGAGAAGAGTGACCTAGCGCGTAAACAGCATTTTTATCGCCACTGCGCGTGGACTAGCAACATATTTTCAACAAGCAAATGTAAAAAAAAAGCTTTCAATTTGTTGAAGTAAAACAGTATATTAAAACAAAAGAAAAGCTCAATTCAACAGAAAAAAATAGTTTAAATAAAACAGCAAAGCGTAGCAGAACAAAGAACAAAGAATACAATGCATGTGATAAAAATAAAACAATATTCAATTTATTACAATAACAAACCGATGACTGATGATATTTCCTTTTTCGTTTGATCAAAAAATAAAGCTACATTAAAAAATGAAAAATATTATTTATACAATAAAAAATATATATAATAATATTGTCCATTAATTGAATGTAAATAGATGTGAGCAAATAGAAGAATATGAAAATTTACCGTCTCGAAACTGTTGCTCAATTCGGTCAGTTGCTCTTCTGTAAGACCAAGTGATTGAGAAAGTCTTCTATCGCAATCGGCAGGCATTGAAAATTGAATTTGAAAATTGAATATGGTAAAATCAGACCAGAAAAAACAAAAGTTGATATTAAAAAAATGAGAACAAAATTGGTGAAGAAAATTTCCACAAAACAAACGCAGACAACGTTGGCAAAAAGCAAAATGCAACTAACAATTGTCGACTGTTGAAGACGCAAAGCGGCTGTTCTGTTCAATTGACGACCTCGAAGACTAACGACAATCAACCCCGACCACAGCCACTGGTAAAAGTTGACACGCGCGCGCCTCCTGTTGGACAATAGGAAAAACTGATGATTAGGTAATTGCACTCATGACTCATCACTTACAGTATACAGTAGGTGAATTTAATGCGTAGGCATATGATTTTGATGATGATGATTCAACGATGATTAATAAATCAAACGTTCTGTTTACATATTTGATTAAAATTTACCGTTCTGTTCGTCAATTTTTTTTTTGAAAAATTTCCCCTCTTTTCGCATGGAAAAACAACATTATTCATCAAATTATACAATTGCAGTCATCAATCTTCTTAACTTGCATAATAACACAAGTCGAAGAAATGACACAAATCGAGGTCAAGTTGTTTTCTTCATTCTTCAAATAAACAACTTCACTAAACTGAACTAAATCTAAACCATGGCTATTTGAACAAACAACATCATCTTGTAAATCAATGCATAAATTACAAAATTGATCGTTTAAAATTAATAAAACTTTAAATTTACAATATCGGATGATTTAACAAAAACGAATTTCAAACTAAATGCGTTTTGTTAACAAATTCAGATTATAATTAAATCTGAACGATTTTTTACAATAATGAAAAAGACAAGAAAATTTTTTTTAGCAACAATTAAAATCATGAAATAAGTAATTTCATTTATTTCATTAAATAAAAAGTGACAGTTGGTTATTTTTATAAATCATTCATAATTCTACGAGAAGTGTTCATTCTGAAAGACATATTCTTTTCATTTAGCACAGATTATTAGTGAGATAAAATTTAGAATTGAGTTTTAATCATCGAAAGTCAATTCATAACTGTAAAACTACAGTAATTTTCATATCAAACGACCCATTTTAAAATTTGGCTTTCACCAACATACAAGATATGATTTTCAAGTACATATTTTCAATTACACTAACTGTTAAAATGATAAAATAAATTACTCTGTTAAATAGTTGAATAATTGATATTATTTTCAACAGAATGAATATGGTTTACTTTAAAAGATTATTATTTTTTAATTTGATTTTGTTTTCATTTTTAAGATTGAAACAATTAAAAATATTTAATAAATATGGAAGCAGTTGATAAAATAAAAGAATCATAAAAGTAAACTGGAATAGCAGTTGAAAAAAATTTTAAATTAAAATATTTTTTGCTTAATTAATCATATCTTTATCACCATAAAATAAAATAAAATAAAATAAATAAAACGGGAATTCAGTTGTGTCCGCAAAAGTGCTGCTGTGTATTCGATTCGTCTAGCATTCAGCACACTCATTCAATTGCACATTTATGTTGATGTTCAATTGCAATTTCAACAAAGTATGCACTGCAATAAAACTTATTTATTTCCGTACTACAGTATTTTAATTATTTTAAATTATTTCGAAAAGAGAATTATTCTATAATAAATTCTGATTCTTACAAAGTGCAGTTGAGCATTTAGTAAATTGTATGGCATTACAATAACGATTTGACTACTCAAATTTGCTGCAACAGTTGAAAAATCTTCTCATAAAGTCTGCACATCGAATGCACGCACACATGTTGAATGTAAATATTATTTTTGACATAAATTGAAAGGAGAATACGATATAGAAAGCAGAGATGCTTTTCTACATTTGTGAATAGCCGTGCACTTATGCACATGAATATTAGTGTCACAGAAATCATCATTAAATTGTCAGTGCACATTTTACATCATCGAAATGGTAATTTAAGTGTATTAATAAAATGTTAGTCAATAAAAATATTTATGTTTTTGATTAATTTAGAAATATCTTTAACTTCATATCTAGCCTATTCCATATTGTTTTTGTATGTTTTTTAAAATAACATTGGACAACGAAAACAAGATATAATTTATTACAAATTTCCAGTGATGAAATTTCTGTTTATAATGTAAAAAAAAATTTATGAAGTAAACAAATTTGTTGAAAGTTTAACCATCCGGTACTGCTTGCGAACTGGTCATTTATTTAATTCTATTTGGTAAAATATACTACCAAATATTGACTTTATTTATTTATGCAATTTTAATGCTAATATGCATTGAAAGCAATATTGAATTGAAAGCGTAACTGAATTAAAAATATCTAACAAAAATTTTAAAAGAATAAAACATACAAATCAAATAAATTATCTTAAACTGAATAGAAAACTATTGCGCAAATAAAATTAGAAAATTCAAAATTAACATTTAAAGTTCAATTTTACAATAGCTAACTGGGTAAAAATCAATTCAGTACCAACAACAGTTTTTTGCAAATAATACGTTGATTGCAGTAAAAAAATTTTTGCCAATTTATGACCTCAAACGACCCTCCAAGAAGAAAACAGATGCAATGCTAAATGTTGTTCAGTGAAGGCTGAAGCGACCAATTTCTATTAATTAATGTCAAATCATAATTAATAATGAATCAAATTAAAAGAGAAAAAAAATTGAAGCATGTTTCTGTAATATTGCATTGCAAGTATCAGATTAAAAAAATAAAGTTAAAAAATTCTAATAATAGTTTAATTGCAAATAAGGTAAGATGGGTGGATCGTCTTTAGTACAAAAAAAAAGGCGCAATCAAGGGCGTAATAAGTTTGAACAGGTCAGTTTGTAAAACAAAATGCTCGAATGAACTTAAAATTTGACCCAAATTTTAATCATCACATACAGAGATGCAGGGAGACAGAGAGAAAGAAAGAGAGAGAAAGAGAAAGAGAAAGAGAGAGAGAGAGAGAGAGAGATGAAAGGTAAAGGCATGCTAAGTGTGCAACAAATAACAATGTCATGCATTAAGACATGAGAAATACAATGGCGCTAAAATTGAAGGTCACTGCCAAGAAGAAGGCAACAACGCGACAGCCATTGCAAGCGATTTGGTCAAAAATTTTAGCGCTATAGGTCTCGCTTTTTTGACCCAAAAACCTGAACTCTGCATTTCTTAAAGCTTACTGTTCAGTGTTAAGCATCACATTTTCCACTTTGCAAGTAAAGTGTGAAAATACAAATTTAACATCTCGTACAGTCTGCAAGTAAAAAGTTTAGCCAAGTTCAATTTTAATTCCTCATTTGCATTCTTTTAATCAACATCACCATGCTGACCACACTCCTCACTTTGGCAAGTCTTTATTCGACAAAATTAAGTCAGTATCCGCATGAAATGTTTCCGGATGTTACTGAAAATTTGCATCGACGATTGGATGAAATTTTTGCAAAACCATTCGATTTTGTCATTGGTAATTTTTTCTAAAAATATTCTCATCACTAAACAATCATGCAAGTAAAATATTTAGTCGGTTCCGGCTATTCTGGCAGTCTTTTGGCACGTCGACTAGCGGCTGGTGGATGTGAAAGAGTTTTAGTCATAGAAGCCGGCGGAAGTCCTCATTTTGACTCAGCTGTACCATTTGTAAATTTGGGCAATAAATCCAACGTCGAATGGAACTATCTTACTACTTCACAAAAAAAAGCCGCCCAAGAGATGATAAATCAGGTGAACATAATTTCTTTAAAGATTCCATTTCTCTTCTTCAGTAATTTCAATTTTTCAATACATGTTGTCAAAGCATTCAGAATTCACATTTAGATATATATAAAAATTCTCACATGATCTTGTAATCTGCGCAAATTTATATTAGTAATGTAATTTGGTTCCAGAAAGTTCATCTTCACGTTGCCAAAGCACTGGGTGGAAGAAGTATCCTCAGTTCTGGGGCTTATGTACCAGCTAATCCAGATGACTTCATTCGATGGGCAGAAAGCACCGGATTTACTGACTGGTCAGACATTGATCGTTACATGTTCAAATTGTCCAACATTGACGAGACTGATTTGGCCAAGTCTCCAATTACAGAAAAGCAGTTAATGAATATAATATTCAAAGATAGCGGTATGCAAGTGTTGGACCCACTGAAATTACTCTGGCTGCATGCTGGCCGTGCAAGCAATCATACTGTTGCTGAAAACGAAAGCGAACTGTTTGAAAAGGGTGGATTCTTCATTCCAAGAAGTGAAATTAACTTTTTTGAAAAAGTTTCCCAATCACCAACTAAGCTTAACAAAACATTATTATTTTTCAGCCCTTTCTTTCCAAGGAACTAAACTGAATCCAGCTGCAGTCTATCTTGGACGTGCAAAGCAAAACTTGGTTGTTGTTTGTCACACAGAAGCAATAAAGGTGAGCTGAATGAAAATTGTTAACTTAAAAAAATTTCAATCGCTAAATAAAATCAATCTCTATTTGCATTAGCTGACGCAACGAACTGGACAATCATTTGCTATAAATGGTATTCAAGTTCGTGATATGCTTTCCGGTAGACTTTACAATGTTCGAGTGCGTAGAGAAATCATTCTGGCTGCCGGAGCAATTGGCACTGCAAAATTATTAATACAGTCCGGTGTAGGCCCAATGGATCATCTCAAACAGTTGAAAGTGATTAAGCAGAAATTTCATTTTTAATTTATTTTCTGCAAAATATTTGAATTTAGATTCCAGCGATAAAAAGTTTACCAGTAGGTGTTCGTCTGTACGATCGCGTTAAAGTTAGCTTGCCGGTGAAAATTAGCAACGTAGCTATGAAAGCATTGATTGGTCAAATAGACAGCAAACAAACGCTCAAGGAATACCTCACCACTGGTAAAGGTCTCCTTGCAAACACCAGTGTCATTGGAATGGCATTCTTGGACACTGACAAATCAGGTTCACCTGATGTCATGTTAGAATTGAAACCAGCAGCGTTGACTGGCCTTAAGAGAATGATGGAAGATGAAAATTTCAAAGCAGAGGTAGGAATATTTATTAGATGCGAAATTTTTGCATATGTTGAACAACGAATCTTCTCAGGTAGAAAAAATACTGGACCCAAGCGGAGAGCTTCAAAACACCGTCTATTTGGATATGGTCATCACATTGTTGAAGCCAATGTCTCAAGGAACAATGTGGCTGTGGCGTCAATCTGAAAATAACTTTGTTCCACGCATGAATCCCAGCTATCTCACCGACTACCGAGATGTGAGAAAAATGATCAAAGGTAAAAATGAAATATTGAGAAAGTACCATTATTTTAAATATTCAATTTTTTGTAGCTGTAAAAATAGTTGAAAATATGATGCAAACTCCCATAATGAAACAAGTTGGTGCTGTTCTTTTGTATCCCAACATTCCAAAGTGTTCAGCCGCAACAATGCCAGCAAGTGAATATTACATTGAATGCCTTCTCAGGCACTTGGCCACAACAGGTGATCACTTAACTAGCACAGCGGCGCTTGGTGAAGTTGTTGACGACGAACTGAGGTAAGTGAACTGGTAACCAAACTCAACAGTTATAATAAGCAATAAAATATTACATTCATCCGTAGAGAAGAAAATATGCTGAATACAATAGGAGCTGTTTATTAGCTCTTTTATTTCACATTCAGCCAAAGGCTTATTTTCATATTTAATTAGGGCATAAAATTCAACTCTTGATCACACAGCATTTTATATGATTATTTGAAATTAAAATAGAATAAAATATCTTTTTCAGAGTGAAAACTATTCGTGGTGTACGCGTTGTTGATGAATCTGTGTTTCCTTCTACAGTGACTGGTGGTATTGGAGCTACTCTGCTAGCTCTGGCAAACCGAGCTGCCGATATGATTAAAGAACAGCATGATTTGAAATGTTAAAAATTTGAAAAAAAACATTCTACTATTTGTTACTTAACTGTTGTCTGTTTATATGAGTGAAATGTGATCTGTGATGCAAATTTTTAAAATAAATATCAATAATTAAACAAACTGCTTGTTTCAGTGCCAAAAATATAATTTTCTATAAAATTAAAAAAAAAACTTCATAATTAGTATTTCTAGATATACAGAGAATGTTCATTTGTATAATAGTTGAAGCTGATAATTAGGTGATAGGAATAAAATGCACATTGGCATCAAAAATGTTGACTTATTCTTGAAATATTCTAAATTCATTAAAATAATTTCATTAAAATTCTGAAATATTAAATACAAGCAAACTTAAATAAATTTTGCTGCCTATCTTCCAGCAAAGTAAAATGTAAAATATTAATCAAATACAACCAAAAACTGGCAGATATATATATATATATATATATATATATATATATATATATATATATATATATGTAGTTTTACTTCTTCACACATTCTTCACAAATGTTTTACTTTCAACTGCGTAATATTTCACGTTTTTTTAAATATAGAAAAGCATTTTTTCAATATTACTGCATGTAGTATTTCGTTTCTTCACATGTTTGAAATTCATCTGTATTTTTTAATTGCTTGTTAAAATTTTCTATGCTTTTTCAAGCGCATCCATATTCAAGTCATTCAAAATGCAATTTTTTTATAACTAAAAAAAATCCAAATGCAAACACTACAGTATATAATTTTCTGATAGCCAATCTTGTCGATCTATTTGTTTTGCTAAAAAACTAGCAGACGTGCAAGTTTGTGTCATATTTCAAAAATAGTAGCATTTAGACGTGCGTCAACGCAGACTTTTTTATTGGTAAATTTATCACTGAGAAAAAAGCCTATAAGTGTTATTGACAACAGAAAGTTGAAAACATGCACAAAAAGAAATATATATATATATAAGAACTACTTTTTGCATAAGAGCACACAAAATGCTTGAGGAAGAACATCGATTCGCTAATTATGTTGTTAAAATCATTTCACTTGCTTGTTGTAATATATGTACAGCATACAGCAAAAAAATCACATTGAAATTGTTGCAAAAATTATCCATATTTATCTGATATATGCATTATCCTGATAATAAATTCTTGTAAATTTTTTCAGCTGAAAGCTAATTAATTAGCATCATTAACATGCTGACGATTGAATTAAGATAAATTTTTATAATATAATTTTTTTCACAATTTTCTAAGCTTTTATCAAATGTTATTTATGCAAGAAGAGGTACATCAGTTCAGTAAGTTCAAATGATAGTTAAACAAAACGTTTTACCACGTTTAAATACCAAACAGCAAAACATGCATATTATTGTTACCATCATTAAATTATTAACTATTTATTATTCATAAATTCTTTTGCACTAATAAATTTCGTGTCTGAATTTGAGTACCATCATTGTAGTGATATATTGCAATGCTGAACAGCTTTACAAATTTATTTTTTTCATATTTTTATTATGGCAAAATTTTTAGAAACTACTTTAGTGCTATTGATTGTTCTTAGGACCAATTGACTTTCTCATTGAGAAGCAGTGCAGAAAACTGAACACTAATAAATTAGCAAATGGCTAAGCGAAAGAAAAGACAACTTTATTCTTTCCACGTTGTAACATTGTTCACTTGATTGCCTCTGTTTCAATGTTGCAAACGGTTAATTGATTTTATAATTGAATTTCTTTATTTTGTAAACACACAATATGAAAAAATAAATTATATTCAAACTAAATTTATAATGCGAAAAGCACCTAACAATAAATACTTTTTTGTGTTCTGATGGATTAAATTAATAAAAAATATTTTTCAGTTAATAAAATAAATTTATCAAATATTTAAAATTACAATTTTAAAAAGGTGCATCACACATGTACAAATTTTCTCCTTTAAAACAATGGCTTGCTCGTTTGTGTGAACTTCTGCTTTAATGGTCAATGGCTATGTAATTGTCATACTAAAGTAAATTTATATTGATTTATCATAACATAATTATCCAAATCATATCATATCATATCATATCATATCATTTATTTAAAAATTTGCATAATAGCATGATTAATTACAATTTATAATACTCAGAGCAATGAAAATAACTTTGCATTAAAATTATTAACTTTTTAATTGAGCAAATTAAAAATGAACATATTCACTTTAAAATTTCCTTAAATTGCAATTTGAATTCTTTCACATTATACAAAAACATGAAGATGTGTACATGAATGAAGAGCATGAAAAGCAATACAAAAGTAATGTATGAAAAGTGAGGGGAGATAAATGCTCGAATTTAACTGCTCACACTGTTGTCCATTTCGACCAGGACTGAAACTACAAGAAGTAAAGGAACAAGAATTTTAACAAGGAACTAAAAGTTCGAGAAATTTCTTTAGTCATGTAATAATCTGCTACAATTTCGTCCATTGATAAGTTGGAAAAATTGAAAGTTGATAAATATTATGCGACAAAAAAAGTTAACCAACTTGTTGAATAAATCTGTATAACAGCTTGCCGGAAGATCAAAAATAACATTTGCTTACGTGCAAACAGGGCCTGGCACGATCTTATCGCAACTGATTATTCTTCTTGTTCCATCTGATGCAATGAATTTTCATTTGTTACTGCTAATACTTCCATATCCTGGTCTATCACATGAATCTGATAGATGAACATGTGATAAATAAGATAAAGTATTTCAATACTATATAGATACTATATCCATATTTTCTTCCTTGAATTATTTTCTAATTTCATTTGCTTCTGGTTTGAATTTTTTAGGAAGATATTCTGCGTAATACGATATTTTTAAATACTGCTTGGTGATATTATTTCAAACTTCAATTACTACATGTATTTTGCAAATCATAAAAATTGAAAATGATGACAATACTTATGATATTAAAAAAACTTTTTTTTAACTTTCAATCTAAGCACTATAAATGCTAGGCACAATCTTAATTTTAAAAAAGCACTACATGTTATGACTCACGTTAAGTAACAAACAATCCAAGTCTAAAGCAATTTAAAGTACATTTAAAGAATATCAAATCAACTGCGTAAAGATTTCTAATTAACATATGATTATACAATCGTAAAATCTCAAGTTAAACAGTGTCACAAGTTACGAATCTCATCTTTCACGTGCATGTGTGAAGCTTTTAGCCTATAAAAGGAAATGACTTTGAAGTAAAAATGTATAACTTCATTTATTTCAAAAAAAAAACAAAACAAAAATACAGCCTTAGCATGTTGTGAATATTAGCGTTTACTAATTTAAAAGATTTTAGTTTAATGCCTTGCTATATATATATGTAGGTAAACATGTGGACTGATTTATCTAGTACTGATTCACCTGCATGTACTTGAAGTTATAAAAGCTCTATCGTATAGATATCATTGTTGAATAAGATAATTGCATTAATAATTTATGCAAAAGCATATATTATAGCATACTGCATTTCAGCAGAGCTTAAATATTTTGGATTACTTAATTTTTTAATGACATTCTGTCCAATGATGCAAAGAGGTATTTTGTTTTACCACTAACAATTCACTGTTTATAACATTTGTCCAACAGCAAGAATACAGGAAAGTAGCATTTTTTATTTGAGCAGAAATGAAAAGTTCTCAAAATAAGTTTGTTCGTTGAACAAAGAAAACGACCTCGACAAAAGTAGAGATTTCCAGCTGCCCAGTTTAAATAATTCTACACTGTTCATAATTCATACACGTCCATCAACTGGTATGCTATTTGACTATGATGTATTTTTTTCTGACGTGCTGTGATGGTGGCCGGAAAGCTCAATGGAATGCTCAGACAGCTCCGCCATAGTAATGGCCTTTTGCCGCCTTGGTTGCGAAAGTGTCAGGGGCAAAATGAAGCTCGTAAATTTCTATAATAGTACCCTACGGGACAGAGCTCATCGAACTGATAGCAAATGATGTGCACAAGACGCACCCTACTAAGACAAGGCCATTTCCCATCTTCTATACACGCTGCCTTCTTGCTAATATTTTTATCTCATTACATCCGGCTATTATCCATGTAGAAAATGGCGCCACGCCTAATAACTCATTCAACCAATGAATGCTTTTCGTTACGCCTAGCTGACCAATCGTTGTTTTCTAATTGGTTCTTTTTGGTCAAAATTGCAGCATTGTTACATTTTTCTAAAGAAGATCACATTCATTTGCTTGTTTTACACTTCCATCTGACATTGTTAGTTGATTCATATTATTTTTCTTCCACTTCATCTTTTCTTGTCATTTTCATATAATTTAATCAAAGTCAATTTGATATGGTCACAAACGTCGTCACTTACTTACACTCTTATAGAGTTTAGTTTTATTGATTGTTATTTTTTTGTCATTACAAATATCAGGGCGGAAAGGAGTATCATTCGCCTGCGTACGTCATCGTTGAGTCATTTATGCCTTATCTGTTGAATCGCGAGTTTCGCCCTAAACGCCATTTAGTCTCAACAGTGCCATTTTTACCATCATCATGCCACTATGGTCGATGACGCAATTTTTCCCATTGCTGATAATCTGCTCTTGTTATTATATTGCTCAAATAGCAGAAGCAAATTGGCTGTAAGTTCAAATATTTTTTAATTCAAAAAAGAAAGATTAATTTCATTAATTTCATTTACACTAGCACTTTGAGAGGTTTCACTGTCTGTTATTACAACACTACAACAAAGATATATTATACTTATTCAAACTTATGTAACGACAGTTAGATAAGCTAGCAGAAGCTATAAATTTAAACTAAGCAATACAAAATGCAATACCTATTCAACCTACAATTTTGTGCATGCTATACGTATCAGAAAAGATTCTAGTAATCTTCATCATGCAATGAATTATTTTATGTACGACAGATATTTGGCCATCCATCAACCGTTTGCGTTTACAGTGGATCCTCAATATTCATACTTGCGAGCAATGCTCACTCAAGAACAAGCACATCGTATTTGTTCTAGTCTTCCTTATTTAAATGAACAACAGCGTCGCGTCTGCGCGGCACATCCATACACTATGCATAGTGTAAGTGTAGGAGTTCGGCTTGCAATTGCTGAATGTCAATGGCAATTTCGCCCAGAACGTTGGAACTGTACCCCGATACGTGCTGCTAATGAATCAGTTTTTGATGTCTTTGGTACTATGCTCAAGTCAGGTAATTTGAATATTTGAAATGAATTTCTGAACTGTTCAGCATTAGTAATTTATTCACAATTGTATATGCTTGAATGTGCACTTTCATGTCCGTGGTTTCCTAAATTTCTGGGGTTGTTCTAAATTCTCTACAAGCTACACTAGTACTACACCCTTGGTTCTTCATAATAGTGTCATTGCAATTTTAAAAATAGTTGCGCAAAAATTTACTTAATTATTTTTCCATTTTGAATAAAGCTATTTAAAAACAAAAGTAATTTTCAGTACGTAATAGCTCTAAGGATACATATTTATTCATTTACATATTAAAATAAAATGACAAAACCTTCATTTCAATTTTATTAAAATCTTTTTTTTTTTGAAACAATTAGTTCATGTGTTGTTGTTTCCGCTTTTATACAAATTAACACTGAACGTTTTTTCAACATGTTTAAACACATATTATAAAACAAAACATATGTAAATAAAAGAGCATGTTCAGATAAAAATACAACTAAAATGGTAGGCAATTTGATTTGAAATTTCAACAGAACGGAAATTTTCAATTTTTTGAATGCATTATTTCCAATACATTCGATAATATTTTGCTAATGTTAATGTTACTGTAATGCAAAATAATGACAATGACCTCACTAAAAATCAGGCTCTAAAAAAATGCAACACAATGTCAAACATTCGATGTAACATCAGTAAAATGGGCAGTTTAAATTTTATGGTATAATGTAAATGCAACTGATTTGAAGTGTTGTTGAATAAAAATTATTCCAAGAGCTATTAAAATCTGTCAAGGTAATTCTGTACCATGCTTTCTTAAGATGTAGAGCATATTTTTAATCAGTTAATATGATACAAGCTAGAGCATGATATTTTTTATAAGTAATTGTCATTACTCAGCTCTCTGTTTTATGTGAATAAAGGTGTTTAAAAATAAATAAAAACAATTCTTTATATAGAAAAGCATAATATGCTATAAAAATAATACTGTTTACAGCTTATAATATTTTCCTATTTAGCAGCAAGTTTTCATTTGTTCTTCTTCAACTCTCACCTAAAAACTAGTCGCTTAACATATTACATGCAGTCAAAATTTATGACCATGTTCTGTTTTCATTGCGTTGTAAAAGCGCAAATTTAAGAAAAGCAATGAAAATAATTTCACTTTTAATGTTTAAAGAACCTGTCCTAAGCCACTGCTTAGTCTCGAAAGATGTTTCAAAATGTAGGACAAATATTTGAATCACTAGTCGGTTGCTATGGTAAATTATTTTGCCAAAAAAAAATAAAGTCACTTAGCTAATTTGCTTGTTTCTCACAAAAACAATGGTGATCATCATTATTTTTGCATGAAATGTACAATTGTAAATAAACAAAATATATTGTGCTTTGAAAAAATGAAAGTGCATTAATTTCAGCAAAAGTTACATGCTATAAGATAATATATACATATATTCATATCATATATTCAACAACAACAACAACAACAACAACAACAATAACAACAACAACAACAATAATAATAATAATAATAATAATAATAACAATAATAATAATCAAATTCAGCATATAGAAAATTAATGCTTCAGGCAACCGAGAATCTGCATTCTTAGAAGCAATTACAACAGCTGGATTAGTGCATGCAATTGTGACCGCGTGTACGGCTGGAAATTTAACCGATTGCAATTGTGATATTAGCAAAAATGGCATGGAAGGATTCCGAGTGAAAAGCCGACCCGATGATACAAGTGAAAATTGGCGTTGGGGTGGTTGTTCAGATAACATCCGATATGGAATTGTTTTTGCTCGAGAGTTCTTAGACAAACATGTCAGAAAACAATTTCAACAAAATAAAGATTCTCGTGATTTGGTCATTTTGCACAATCAAGAAGTCGGTAGAAAAGTACGTTTGACTAATTGATAATTCACTTTCTGTCTGTTTCCCCCTCCCCCTGCCTCTCCCCCTCTCAGCTTCTCATCTAATCTTTATCCTTTTCTTCTTTGTTGAACTATATAATTTTATTACGTTGTTAATTTTTCAATTTTTCTTCTTCATCATATTTATCAGAATTTCAAATTAGAATTGTATGGAATGTACATTGAAATGTAGCTCATTTCAAGCCATATTTGTGGCTTTCAGTGATTTTGTTTTTTTTCAGTTCTACCTTTCTTAGCAAAATTTAAATTATACTTTAGGCAATTTCAGAAAATATGAAACGACACTGCCGATGCCATGGAATTAGTGGTTCATGTGAATTGAAAACTTGTTGGCAAGAAATGCCAAAAATGAAAGAAGTGAGTGAACAGCTGAAATTGTTTTACGACCGTTCTTCAATTCAAGTAACAAAGCGGGCAAAGCGCAAGCTGAGACGCAAAAACAAGTATGAAAGAAAAATCCCATTAAGAATGAGTGAATTGGTATATCAAAATCGGTCTCCCAACTATTGCGTGCGTGATGATAAAATGGGTTTGTTGGGAACATACGGCAGACAGTGCAATCGAACAACACTAAGTTCAGATAGCTGTGATTTATTGTGCTGTGGACGAGGATATGATACTCGTTTAGTGACCAAATATGAACGCTGTCATTGCAAATTTGTCTGGTGCTGCTACGTTACATGTAAAACCTGTGACTGGAATGTTGAAATGCATACATGCAAGTGAAAAATCCTATTCACCGTGCATGCCTTTCAAATGCCATTTTGAAAACTATATATATATATATATATATATATTGTTAATTAATAATTAAAACTTTGTTAAATAATAACACATCCTAAATGATAAGAAAAATCTCTAAATTCACTTCAAATTAATCTTCACTTTTTTTGATGCAAATTATAATACAAATGCACACTACATCAATAATATATACCTCCTATTTCTGGTACTCATCTTCACATTTGCGCACGCATCTATTCACTGAAAAACATTTTCTATGCATTTTATCCATTGAATATGCTTCTCACATATTAATACTGCTTTTACATTTTAAACTTGCGTTTCAAAAATAATAATTACTATTCACGCGCTATTTTCTGATCAACATCATCAATGTAAATATGTCAACTTTTCATATTATTTAAATAAATTGTTCTCAGACAAATTGCAAATTAAGACGTAAACTTCATCAATTTCCAATTCACTGTTAAGCTGAAATAAAATCTCTAGTACACACTGTCAAAAGAATATAGATGGTATTTTTTGGTTAATTTTCCACTGCCTGATATTAAATTTTTCATCGAACAAATTGACAATATTACCTCATCAATTTTTAAATAAAATTCACAATGTGATTTGTTTTCACTACAAAAATATTTTCTAACTTGTCAACAAAGAAATCATTTCTCAATCAAACATTTCACTTTCAATAAATAAACTTTCCCGCATTGAAATAAAGCAGTAAAAAATTTTTCACTTACCTATTCGTTCTTCTTTGAACATTTTCACAAAATTGAATGATGATAATTGCTATATCTTCTTGTTAATAAAAAAAAAATCTCTAAAAGTATTGAATTATAAAAAAATAACAAAATTACACGCAAAACATGCAACTATTTTGAAAAAATGCTACCAATTAAAATTTCCAATTGTTAACGGGTGCAAGTGAATTACCAATGTGCAACCAAATATGTTAATTCAACAATTAAAAAATGAAGAAAAGGTATGTGCACATAAACTTTTACACAGTGAAAATAAATTACACAAAAGCATTTTGCAACAATAAGTGCATTTAAAGTTGTTTCAATTTTTTCATAATTTCTTCTTTAAAGTTATCAAAAAAAACATCAGAAAACTTCAACAGATTTGGTCATATGAGCAAAAAACATAGATAGATATTTTGCATTTTTGGAAAGACATTTAATTATAAAAATTCTACTTGTTTAGTTATACTTTTATTATATTTGTTGTTATTAAAAATTAAAAAATCTACCAGCAATAACACAAAAACAGTAGTGACGCATTGTAGAATAAAAAAAGTCAACTGAATTACTTTAAAATGATAAATGTTCTTCGTTTCTGCATTGCCATTTTCTAAAGCACAAGCCCAGACACAAACACAACAGGCCCAGAAATACGCCACGCGCACGCACACACACACAAACACTAAAAAGGCTTCATACAATTATGATAAGAAAACAGTCAACGATCCATGTTTATTTGTTCATGATAGCAATATGCAAATTTTCTGTTTAATAATAACTAAGAAATATGAAATTGCTTGCACGCTATTCAAATACTTACAGAATTCATGTTAAATTAACAAACATTTTATAAATAAATAAGTAACGAATAAGCCATTACATCAAAACGTGTCATTCAAAAGCCTATCATTTGACACATCATAATGTGACTGCTAAGCAGCACATAGTAGTCAGTCTTGTGCAGTGCTAATAGCGCTTCATCAATATTCAACTGAAGCACGTCTCAGAGGGTCATTTATGTTTCACGGTTAGAGAGTATGAAAACTGAAAAAAATTATAACAATTGTTGATGTTCAATAAAGAATAACATGACCATTCGTATGATGATATATCAAGGTATACACACTCTCACCCTATACGAGGACACATACACGTACAACGCGCATGCTTGTGTGTATAAATTAGTATTTGTAAAATATGGCAGCAGGATGTTGCCTGACTTGCATTGACAATAACCGACAATGTGTACCGTGCAATTTGTTAGTGTTGTTTTTTGGTCTTTATTTTTAATAATAAAACATATAGTTCCTCCTTGTTGATTGTGTCGTGTATAATACGGCTGAGTGGGCAATTGGGCACCGAGTTCAAGGCAACTGAAGTATTATTGACTGGAACAGCGTGCTCTAGAATACAGCTCACTGTTTGAATCAGTAGAAATTCTGCCTTCAACAGTCTTTATTAGCTCACACATAAGTCCAGATTGATTGTTGAATATTCAATGAAAAATATTATTCAACGCCTGGCATGATTTAACGAATAGCACTAAATAAATAATATTTTGAAAATAAATATTGATTACAGTAATAAAATAATACCTGCATTTTTGAAATACAGTAAGAAATACACTGCGTCAAATAAAGTCTACGTGTCGTATTTGACAGTCTTCGTCATCCATGGTTTACATAACCAGAGGTATGATTTATTTCAAGTGTTATTAGTGTTTTTTTACTATCAGAAATGTAGTATTGCTCACTTTTTGAAAGTCTCACAATCTAGTTATGGATGTGTATTTATCGTATCCGCTTGTGTTTTTAAGACGGCGAGATTCGACAATCGAAAGGCTTGATACCATGGTTTCGAGATTCCATCCGTGCAATTTTTATGGCAATTTACTTTTTGTAAGATAGTTATTGGAGAGGAATTTATTAACAATAAATAATATGATATTTTTAGTTTCTTGACGCTTGTCAACGTAAGAAGAGCGGCAAACTTTCGTAATTTCAAATTGTTTTATACCTTTATAAGTTATCCTTTCAGCCGGACGTTAGCAGAGACAGAAAAGCATCGTCAGGAAATCGTTATTCTGGATGGGACGGCAAGCCTCACGGACCTGGTGGACCACCTAGGTGAGCTGACGTTTGTTGTTCGTTTTTTATGCTTTTGAAGAGACTTCGAAATCAAATCGGATTATTTTTTCTTTATAAAATGCAACACCGTACATAATGAATATACCTGTTGTATGCTGTAGGCGTCGCTTCGGTGGTCTACAACGTAATGATGCTCCAGCTTGCCCTCCCCTTGGCGGAGGTTCCTGAGGTTAATGGATGTCGGAATATTGGATGTTTTGAACCGAAAATTCCGACCATGTTAATATGAAATTGCCGTAGTGCCGTATATGACGCGGGCACCAGAAAGCTGAAAATGTTGGGTGTTTGCTGATGAAGGCCTACAAAAATACTTGGTAGTATTTTTCTTTCCTTTCGTCATATATATATATATATATTTCCTAACACTGTTGATACGCTGTTGAATTTATTACTGATAGCCAATTTTCTGTACACCGAAACAGCATAATAAACACGTTGAATTTCTTTACAAAAAATCAGACAGATAAAAACAACTTAATTTTTAAAAATATAAATAAATAAGTAAATACAATGCATTGTTTTTATTCATGCATGGCGCCTTGAAAAGGAAACAAACAATCAATTAATAGCCGAGTAAATATATATCTACCAAGATTATTATAAAGATTTTTTTTGAATGTTAATCGAAAAAGCATCCTTTTTTTAACCAAAGAAAAGTTAAGCTGCTCATAATGTTAGTATGAAAAAGAAAGTATTCGGCGGAAATAGTAGAAATCAATTTTATCATTAACGGGGTAGTACATCAGCCGCAGCAGGGTAACCGCCGGCTGTTTGACCGGTAGCTACGTTTGGTGTTTGACGCGATTTAAACCATTCCGTTTCTTTCCAAATAAACCACAAGTTTGAGGCGAACAAGAAAAAACAAGCAAATCCAGCTATCTGAAAATGAAAAAATGAAAGCGTACATTATTACAACATTGCTACTGTAATGTTTTTCGCATGAATAACGTTTCGTTTTCGTATCTGTATTTGAAGGAAACTGATATAAAAATGACATCGTTGCAGATTAGATTTTAGAAAATTAATTGAAAAAAAAAATATTTTTTTCATTTCTCATAACTAATTTATAATATGATCATATCAAGGCATAACTTACCAAGGAAACGTTCAGAGCAGCGTAATTCCAATGTGGTGTAAAATGACAACTTTCTTTATCTTTACAAGGATTCACACTGTTCATAAACATATTTTTGATCAAATTGAAATCGGTTAAGCCTTTGATCACATTCACACCAGATGCCCATGCACAGCTAGCAATAAACCAAAAAACTGCAAGAACGGCAGTAACCACAAAATCCTAAATTATATGCATATTTAAATTTATTTAACTGTCGTACTTGAAGAACAGCCGGTGAACTTGCCAACAGCGGCCATCGATGGTCACTTTCGTATTTTTCCAGTTGAAATAAGTAAACATACAATACTCCTATGATATAAAGAAACGAAAGCACACCAGTGCAAACAAAAAACTGAGATTGACTGACAGCCCCTTCGCCAAAAATAGATATTGATCCTCCTTCTTGCTTGCACAAATCGTTCGATATAGCTGTGTTGGTTAAGCTAAAATTCAAAAAGTAAAAAAAATGTCAAAAAATATATAAAGTTAAATTTGTTTTTATTTATAAAACTTACTCAAATGGATAAAACCAACTAAAAGAAAAAACATTTTCAATGCTGGTACACTTATATTTCACATCTAAAGTAGCAGAATAGCCAGCTGTTGTAGCAAACGCCAAAAGTACCATGGGCTAAAATTCGTTTTTGAAATTTTAAGCATCAAAATAGGAGATATAGAAAAACAAAAATAATAAAACAGTTACAAATTCCAAAATCCGAATGAAACCGAGCGGCTCTTTCAAAATTCGTGTACTCATTTGCATCTTTGAAAAATAAATTCAGTTTAAACAAAAACATAGAAAAGTTACATCAATATATAATATCAAGTAATTAAATTATGCGTTTAGGTCCGTTTAAATGAAAAAACATTTCTCATAAAGATGGCAATCTATCTAAATAAAGTATCACAACAACACACTCTGGACATTTTCAAAAAAATGCATACGTTTTATCATTATTATTACTATTTATTGCAATAAATCAGCAAACATTTATTTACATTTCACAATACTACAATACAAGTGTACTAATATTACAAAAACTCTTCCATCCATTTTAAACAATATATCATGCAAATCAACTTGCCGCTACAAAACTAATCAATAGATAAAATTTATTCATTATCACATTTGCATATTACTTCGCAACTTTCTTACATCAAACATTAAATAACTTGAAAGTTTGCATTGTGTCCCAATTAAAAAAAAAAAAAAAAGAAATAAAGCATGAAACTTACTTCAGCCATTTTTCTATCCTCTCGTCAAGCAATGCTAGAAGATAATAATCAAAAGAAAATTCGACACCAAATAAAAGTTTTCAAAAACTCAACACAGGCGAAGCATCCTTCTCAATTAGCAAATTATAACATAATTAATTAGAGATTTTAAATTGCGCTTTATTCATTTCATAAAAACTTCTTTCACCAATGCAAAAGACTTTTTTTTTCTTTCATTGAAAAAAGTGCAAATGACAAATCTGCACTTTTTTGCTTTGCATTTGAAAAAAAGTAAATTCAACGCTATGCCATCAAAATTAATAGCAAACATAAAAAGTAATAATCTTATCTGAAAAGTGACCGCAAATACGTTGAATAATAAATTCACTAGTTGTCACACTGAAATCGTGCTTTCAGAGATTTTCATTTACTGAGCTTTGCCAATAAGAACGGTATTTTCATCCTTGAACGTGTAATATGGAACCTCTAAATTACGCGGTGCTGGACCGCGCCTTATTCGCCCCGAAGCATCGTAATGCGAACCATGACAAGGACAAAAATATCCTTTGTAGTCGCCAGCATAGGCTAAAAGAATTTCATAAACATGCAGTTCTGATGTTACACGTTTTGATTTTAAAGCATATCATCGCAATTTACGTATAGGAACGCAGCCCAAATGCGTGCAAGGAGCCAAAACAATCAACCATTCCGGCTTTTGCACTCGCTGATGATCATGCTCCGGATCTCTCAGTTTGGAAATATCCACCTGTGATTCAACGTTTATTTCTTTTGCCGTACGATGACGCACAAAAACAGGTTTGCCACGCCATAAAAATGTACTGTTTTTACCTTAACATTTAATTAAAAATGAATAAAATGTGTGTGTGTGTGTGTGTGTGTGTGTATGTGAAGAAAAAATATTAAACCCATGCATTTATTTACCTTCTGGAACAAGATTTAAATTTATTTCTGCTACTGCTCCTGCTTCTTCAGAAAATGGTGGACCTTTGTAACTAATAACTTGCAATGCCACTGTTTTTGTGCAATACAAAGTTGCAGCAGTGCCAACTAAAATAACTTATATTCATTGAATATACGAAGCAAATATTGAAAAAATAATAATAAAATAAAACACACTCACCTCCAAGAGACAGATAAGAAAACATTTTGCGCGGGACTTCAGTGTCTTCATTTCTTAGTTTGATATCTTTTGTACTGTCTCGACGATATTCGTCGAAGTCCGGAAATGTTACATCAGTATGCGCGTAACGCTGTGATGAACCAGCTAAAATGTATCAGTCACTTTTCGGAAGTTTTATTGGTATGTTAACAAAAAAAAATTACTGAAAAGTCCCTTGACAAAAACTGACTGATATGCCGTGAATTTTGACATCACATTTCGATTGTTGAATCGGGCAGGGGAAAAATTCAAACCATACACGCAGGCTGACTTCCTCAATTCAACATGTCGTATATTTCCAGTTATGCCGTACAACTGAAATATTTTTAAAAAAAGCACAAGTTTTAGCAAAACTTTTCCACCATCATGTAAGTACTTGTGTTTTACACGTGCGCAACAGTGTCAAATGTTTTATTTTAAAGTATTACACTATTCTATGCAAATGCTCAAAAAATAGCAGAAAGCAAACACTTACAAGCTTCTTTGAAACGTTCATACGACCAAGATCTATTTTCATTGCCACCTGCATGACAACAACAATGGCTTAACACCTATAAATTACCGTATATTATACAAAATGACAAGCAAGTATAATTTGTTTTATGTAAACTATGAACTGCTTTTATTAAATATGATGATGAAAAATTTAAGAAGAATAGCTTAAATAATATTATTAAAAAAATTTTTTTTAAATAAATCTTTACTTTAGAATTTATTTTATTTAACGGACTGACAACTAACTCTTTAAGTTTATATTTATTTACATGACTAAGATTTATTTAACCAGTATTATCAGAGATTTTTATCAATTTTCTTTAGCGTTAATCATTCATGCAAAGGCAAATTTAATCACCGACTGCATTATGCTGAAATTTAAAAAATTTATTTTATTGATAAAATTGAAATGACATTAAATACAGTTCTAGTAATGTACAAAAACAATAATAATGATAAAAAAAGGTAATATTTTATCATTTTCATCATTTACAACAACCAACCAATGCAATCACGTATTATATGCAAATACAGCTGATCACTCTTCCACTTGTCATAATTGTAGTAGCATTATTCAGGAACGTTTCTTTTTTTCAAAGGAAAGCTTTTCATCATGAACTAATGTGATACAAAATATAACTGCCAAATATACATGAACTGTATTCGCTCGCATATTTTGCAGATAAAAGAAAATTACACTTTTCTGTAACCATATATATATATATATATATTGTATACATCAGCGTCTGTAGATGAATTGAAAATAAAGAAGGCAATTTAGCAAGCGCAGAAATAAACAAATCAAATTCATTAAATATAGTCATTCACTTTATTTGTACAATTTTAAATTAGAGATTCATAAAAACAACAATAACAACAACAGCAACAACAACAACAAGAACAAGAACAACAACAACAACAACAACAACAACAACAATGAATCTCTAAAATAAAAAATCGTTCACAAAACCCTTTTAAACAGATCACTTGCTCAAAGAACAAACATTTGTTGTCTTGTTGGCATTACTTTCTGTATGAAGAAACAATTCCGGCTGGATACGGAAAATCCAACGACTTTTCACGGTCCCCAACCAATCCATTGTACCAGCATTGGGTTCCTTCTCGTTCAAATGCAAACAAACCAACTTCTAACAATGAAATATGAGATTAAATAAATATATTAAATAAATTTATTACAATGCATCAACGACAGCAAGAACAATTAAAATCATTGCGCAAATGGGCAAATATTTAAATTGAAAGTGCAAACTAAAAGTTGAATTATATAAAATTAGCATAAAAGCTCACTTCAACAAAATTGTCCGAGTTGATTTGCACGGGCATTCGTAACGGCAAACTATGAGCAGAGTTCAATTTCAGTGTTACTTTACCAGACTTGTGTAATTGCAATTTTCCCAAATGACCTTCAGGGAATTTTTCCAAAACGTGCATTTCTCCAGCTATATAAAATTATGATAAATTTTCAAGCAAACAAGAAAATATTTATGCATAATTTCACTTTTTTCCAAATCACTCTGCACTGAATTTGCGTTGTCGTCTTTCAGTGACACGCAGTCAAGCATTCTCTGTGCGACGTTTGCAATTGCGCATGGAAGTTGCACAAATACAGGTGAACCTGAAAAATGAGAAAATATTTTTGACAAAAAGAACAATAATAAAAGGAAATGCAAATTAAAATTTGTATAAATAATATTAAACCATTTTTACAATTTTGATCAGCGAAGAAAACATTTCTGACTGCTTGTTTCTTTTGTTGTTCTTCAGAAATGCTGTTTTCACTTAGGAGAGTTAGAAAGTTTGTTGGCAATTTTTCTGACTGAAAAAAATTAAAAATTAAAAAAAGAAGGAATTGTTTCACAGTTTTAAATATCAGCGAAATACGTTTTCTTTGTAGAAAAGTTTTTCCAACGCTTCTTCATCCGTTTCATCAGGAATTTCCTTTCTAAATGACTCTTCCACAACAACTTCTCCATAATGATCCATATCGGATGCAGATCTGATTTCAAATTCATTGGTGAAACCTTCTGAAAAAATGCCTTCCGATGTCATCAGTCGACTTTTCATATTGCCTCTTAATCGGCTTCCCCTTCTAGATGATCCGCGTTGATTATCCGGCAATGATGCTTTTGAGGAGACTTTATTATTATTATTATTATTATTATTATTAGTAGTAGTAGTAGTAGCAATAGCACCAGTAGATCTGGCAAGAGTTTTTGCAGAAGAAGAAGAGGAAACATTCGGTGTCTGACGTTGACCAGCCTTAGCCAAATTTGGAAGAGGCCTCGACTTTGTGGGCACCAAATTTGGCAAACGAGGTGCCATGCCACGCGATAAACCAGGCAAAGGAAGTCGTGGATGTCTGGAAAAAAAGGCATATTAAAACATCACCATCGCAAATTTTCCAACTCACCTTGCTGCCATTTGGAAATGCTTTGCCTGTATAAAGAAAAAAAAAGACAATAACATCAGACAACAGATTTGAATATACGATTTTTTCAAGTATACGATACGATTTTAACAATTACTTGTTTTCTATAGACAAGATGAACAAAATTTTTTTTAATTCAAATATTTTAATAGAAAAAACGGTCTCTCTTTTTCTTGCTGTTTATTTTCCTCTCCATTTTTCTCCTTCTCTGATCAAATATAAAAAGAGAAAAAGAAGAGTAAAAAAAAGAGAAATTTGTGAGTTGGTGGTGGTTAATGATGTTCAATATATTCGCAGAAAAATGAGTCCCTTTTTCTTCTTTTCACGACGATTGAATCCACAAAATTTGAGCAAAATTGTATTCTATTTTCCACAACTAATTCCATTCCAGCCAAAAATGTGACTGTGAACAACAACATGCATCAACTACAAAAGCTGACGTTTCCACGTAGACGCAATAAAGCAATGCCGACCGACTTTCACAACAAGTCATAACCGCTGTTGGATTCCCTGGTGGAATTTGTAAAATAAAAGAAACAAGCAAATAAACAAACAAACAAACAAATAAATAAAACAAAAAACCAATACAAAATTATAAATAAAGAAAAATGAAAAGAATACTTTTATAGCAAATGTTATTGCAAAAAGAAAAAAAAGAAGAAGAAAAAGAAAAATGAGTGAGTGGAGAAAAGATAAATTGTCAATTTAAACCGATTGACGATCATCATAATCTTGAACGCGAGCTTTGAGAACGGCCAGCTTTAAGCGAAGCTGATAATGCCGATTGCGTACTTCATCCACTATTTTGTCCTCTTCCCATCGATGGTATTTGCTGCAAATATCCCTTTCCAATTGAGAATATTCGTCAGAATTTTTGTCATACTGCTTCAGCTGATTGACCATGGTTGCAATTTCCTCGTAAAATTGATTCAACTGCTCATAGCAGCTCATATATTCCGGATAGTCGTTGTCAAATGCCTGCTTGTAACGACGACGCTGTTCATCAGAATCGATTGTTGGGAAATCTTTCCAAAAGCTGCAATTCGACGGTGGACTGCCACTGGAATTGTGGTTCGAAACGCCCATTTCTGACGAACAATGACCATAACCATTGCTCGTCACAGCAATGTGCTGTTCAATAGGCGGCGGCTTTTTCGACTTCGGCATTTGTGAATCCACGTCGGCGGCTCTTTTCCTGGACTGCAGAGTTGTTGAAGCAGGATGCGCACTGGCTTGACGATGATGCGTCGTCGTCAGTTCGGTGAACCCGTTTGTGAGGGTGCGTTTGTTTGCAGCGGAAAACGACTGCTCTTTGGGCGCAATCCGGGCAGATGAAGGTAAATCAGAAACTGCAGATCGTTGCTTATTTGGAGTGGATTTTTCCTTGTCCAAATCGCGGCAAGACTGATGATGATGCTCTTGTACTGAATGTTCGACACCAGCAGAAGAAGATCCGGCCGTAGCCATGGCTTTCGCCAATTTCGACGACGATGAACTGCCCGTCACCGGCCGCACCCTGGTCGACTCTTTCTTCGGTATGATATCATCAATTACGCACGCATTGCGACCACGAGACGACTGAGCTCCGTTGTTCAATTCACGTCTGACCAGTTGACGTTCGTAATTGGTATAAAATGGCCAATCACAGCTCACCTCAGAAAAGCACTGCGGTTGCAAATCGTAAACACATCCAGAGCCGGAGGTTGAGGACTGATTTTTTCCACCTCGAACTTGCGCAACAGAGTTGAACGTTGCCTCAAACTGTTGTCTATCCACATCCGACAAGCCCTCTTTGAGCAATCGGCTGAGCATACCGCTGGCCGTGGATGGCCTTATAATCAGATGATGAATTATTCGTTCACGAACCGATTTTTTCGTTATATCAAACCGACTTTTCGTAGGAAGACTGGATGAGGTCGAAGTGGAAGAAGACAACTGGTGACGCTGGTGACCATTGCTTCTCGACGGTGATATCAGCTGAGATGACCCGGATGACTGGAATGAGCTGGAAGCGGAGTTGATGGATCGTTTTGAAGATGCATTCAGTGCATCATGTACTTTATTCCAAATTTTTTCACTCGCTTTCGACACACCGACTTTGGGCTGTTTCAACACTTTCGGTGCAGACTTCTTCGCCTCTTCCTCCGCTTGCAACGCCTTCCTTTTAGTGTTGTGATATGAATCGTCAGTAGCTAAAACTTTGATACGATGACGAACAGCTCCCAACTTGATCCATTCACCGCCGTCCCTGCACTGCTCAATGGCATCCTGAGGTCCTTTGGTATTTGCATCTTGAACTTTCGACAACGTAAATTTGAAAGCCTGCGCATCTGGACCAAACGAAATGCGACATTCATCGGGTTGAAATTCAATCGAACCAAATTTAGAAGAAGAACCCGCATGACCACTGCACGTTCGAACTGAATCTTGCAAAGACTGCAAACTTGTATCGGTCAGTTTGATGACAAATGCCGTCACCTGGGGCAAATTAACATCACGTTGCGCCAACGGAAATATCTCCGAACTGGCGGCCGTCATATCAACGAAATCTCAACAAAACTAAAACACCAAAAGAAAACTTACTAAAATCCGAAAATTCCAACAAACTTGCACCCGTAATATGTAAAAAATCAAAAATCCACAAGCCCACCATTATATTGTAAATCATATTTTAAAAAATAGTTTTTAATTAATCACCTAAAAATAAAAAAAATAAAATAAAATAAAATAAATAAATGCCCAACAAACCTGCAATCTCATGTTCATTATGAAAAAATACTGTATTACAGTAACCACAGGAACTTGATTGTTAGAAAAGTAACGCATTACAGACAACCGTTACCACCCATATTTAACAACATGACAACCAGTATTGAAATAATAACAGAAAGGAGCAATTCGATTTGTTAATCTTTATCTGAGAACAGACGGAAAAATTATTAACTGCTTTCAGATTTAAATTCTACTTCATCAACAAAAAGGGTAATCAGAGTGATCAGAGAAAAAATAAATGAGAAAAAGCTACTAAATTCATTCCATATATACGTATTTGTGTATTTACCTATTTTTGTATGCATGAACACAAATATGAATTTATTTGCTTTCACTTTCGCAATAAATGTCAAAAGAAAATATTAAACTGAAAATTACCAAAGTTTTCAGCTAGTCATCAAGGTTAGCATCAATCAATCAATATCAAAAAAAAAAAAAAAGAAATTCTTTCATCTATATTATACGGTCAAAGTTGAAAGCAGCTTCCTCCTAGCGTACAGATTAGATCAATCATGTGCAAAATGTGAAAAAGGAACTAACTCTAACTAACACCAGAAGCCGATTGTTTGAACGCCACGCAAACGGCTTTACAGAACGAATTACATAAAATAAGTAAATATTTTCATGTCATGAATTCACGTAAAATATTATTAACGTCCTGATGCCCAGTGTTTCAAAAAAAGCACGTTTTTCATAGCAATCATTCAAATGAATCAAACAGCTTTACATATGCATAACATACGTGAATAACTAACTAACTAACTAACTAACTAACTGCTTAATGCATAAAAAATTATTAATACACTTCAAAATTATTGAATAATGCATAACAAGAATGCTAGTGAACAAAATCTGATTAATCATAATCACAATGAATTTAAATACTGGCAACAGATAAAAGTATAAAATTCATAAGATTCATTTATTTGAAATAATTTTGCAAAATATTTCACTGTAATGGTTGGCGCAGAAAATTACACAAAATAGGTAAGGTAAAAATTAATCATTCTTACTTTAAAAAACAATAAGAATAATAAATATTGAATAAAAATAAGACAAAAACAACAGAAAAACGATTGAATTGAATTGAACTGCTTGCCGATCAGGTCAACCAGTAAATAAAACGGAAAATGGTTTGGTCGCTTCAGGATTAATTTCTCTAGAAAGTAGTTCATTTTAAAAAAGTAGCAAGCGCGTTACAAAAGTCTAACTGCAGAAATTATAGTTCAAACTAAAAAATGCAGTTCGATAAAGAAATTGAATTGGCACAATACGGAACTAAAACATTCAGACAATTTGAAAAACGCCAACATAACATTAACATTCACATGTTTAATATTAAAATAATGAAAACAAAATCTAGACATATGCAAAACATCATTACTCCCAGTGAAAAATATCAATCAAAGTATTAATAGTTAACAATAATATGAGAAATATTCTGACACATAGCAATTATTTTTGAAAAAAAGAGTTTATCAGTAAACCTATACGTGATAAGGATATTCATGTCAAAGCTGGATATGACAGACAAGCAAATTCAAAACAGACAAAACTGAATAAACAACAATTTCATCAAAACCATTCAACCAAGATAAAGGTACTTATATAGAAGGAAGCATTCAGATTCTTCTTTCTGAAGTTGCTTAGAATTTTTGGTCAGTACGACTGTACAAAATTAGCCAAGTCCATCGAATTATAAATATTGATTGAGAAAATTCAATGCTAGCAAATATAATAACAACAAACAATAAACTCTCTAACAAATGCAAATAAACAAGAAAATTTCTACAGAAAGAAGTTTATCAGTGTATAGCCGAAAAACAGATCAGTCTGTTAGAAAGTGAAATATATTTAAATTTTAAATTTATCACAACAAATGCAATTACTGATTACAGTAATAATTTTTACTGAATTTATTTAACCAAAACATCTGATATGAATGAAAGAATGAAATTCTACAAAAACGCTGCATAAAAATCACAACCAATGTATATTACTTACGTTACAGATGAAATTTACATTGAAAAGGTTTCATCACAGCAATGCTTGAAAAGGAAATTTCACCGTACGAGAAAGTGGTAAACATTGTCAATCCCAAGGAACAGTTATGCGCTCAGAATGTGCAGGTTTTACTTACAGTATGACGATTGCTTTTTTAAAATATTGAATGAAATTCGGCGATAAAATTATTTTCACATTGGAAGTACTAAATTTTTATACATTTAATTTTTATTTTTTCATGCCAAAATTTATGATCTTTCCGATTAGTTTTACTTGTTGCTTTAATGTTGAATAAAAATTTTAATTCAACACTAAACATTAAATGCATACCAGTGCTCAAAAAATCAATTTATATTACCATTCTATAAATAAATCAATACTATTTCTATCATTCAAAAAATAATATAAGCATTATTTTATCAAATTTTCATGCAAAACAACAAACGTATTAAGTATACATAGATATACGACGTAAATGTACATAAATAATAAAACGTAAGAAAAGCAACAACAAAATTGAGCATACATAACACATTTCACATGAATAATTTTCATCAGACCATCCCAACTAGCAGCAAAATAAATGCTAAGGCTTCAATTTCACAAACGGCTCATTAGGAACACATGTTGCCGACTTGACGCTAGCCGGCATCATCCTGCTTATTTGATGGTCAACATACCAATCGTGAAAGTACATAAGTATAATCAAAGGCTGTCCTAGAACAATTGATAGCCAGACAAGAAAATTTCCCCATATTCGATGGGATTTTGGCACAGCTGTTGTCAAAACGTTCAACGGAATTTGAGCAAGCATGCCGGCAAACATCCAAATGCGAAATATGTGCATTGGTATACTGATTAAATATTCATGAAAGAAAGCTGAAACTATAAATACCAAAAGATTAGAGCAAGATTTCGAATAGCCACGTGACAACAATGGAATATACAAATGACGGACACACCAACGGTGAACTGGTATATTCCAACTTTTCCAAAAATACTGAGAAGTTTCCGCATTCCACCAGTCATGGTAAAAACCTCGATCAGCGAAATAAAGCAATTCGCCAAGAAAATTCAAAAATGAATGAAACAGGAAGTAAAAATTAATTAACCATATGATGATATTCGGCACAGCTAGTTTCAACATTCGTTCCAACATTCTGCTGTAATCCATCATTTTCAGCGGTTCAACTGCGTTCATCATGAGTGGATAAATCCACTGTTGACATAATGCAAACACAACTTGTGGCAAAAACAGCACTTCCAGAAAACGTTTTAAAAGAAACGTTTTTCTTATTTTCTTCGTCCTAATGCAACAAATGTAATTAGTAATTGAAAATATTTTCTGAAGCATTTTAAAGCACAAAAACTGCATTGCTTTCACTTAAAACATACAACGCTCAACGTTATATCAATATTCAAAATGAATCTCACTCAGTACTAATGAAATTTAATGAATTCTTGATTATTTCAATGAACATATATCTCTACATGAAGTAAAGTATATGAACTGTTTTGCTGTGTTTAAACAGTTCTCGTTAAAAAGTAAAACTTTACATTATTAAAAGAAAGCTACTGGAAATGCTACTAAAACTTAATAAATGTTCTTACCACAATTTCATGTATTCTACAATCATAACTTCATCAACTTTATTAACCAATCAATTATTGACAATAATAATAAATAATGAAAACTTGAAAAACAAAAAATAAAAATAAAAACATCTACCTACTGTTCTACTTATTGTTAAAATAATTTTTAAAAATTTGTATAAAAACTAAGTAAAATTGCATAAATAATGCTGTGTCATGCTGTGTACTTTAGCATAAAATTTAAAAAAAAAGAACATAAACAGCATAAAAACAAATACCTAGGATAGTTGAGCTCGTAACACAAAGTTGGAGCAAGGATAAAATAATATAAATTAAAAATGGCCAAATTGGCCGGATAAGAATTGTTATGTGATGAATTTGCATTGGGTGCAAAATCAGCAACGTCACCTTTCGCCTTTAAAAAATAATCACAGCGACACCAATAATTCACATGTGCATAGGATATGAGCTTCAAAAACAATATAGCATAGCACATAAGGCAAAAAGAAGCAACCAGTGGATTGATATCAGAAGCAAGAATGATAATGGCTGGAAAAAATAAAATAGTGCTTGTGTTCACAAAAGTAATCATGAAAACCATTCGATTGCTCAAAATATATTTTGAAGCAAGTTTTTCAGTAATAAAAGCTGTCCAAATGAACAGATGGCTCACCAAGAGTACAAGTACAACTGGAAGAGTATTCACATGAGCAACATAATCAAGCAATATCTTCTTGTTATTTATCAACAGACCATATTTGATTAAATTTTCAAGAGCAACACGAAAATTGGATAGCACCAGCAAAATCATGGAAAATGTGAAAAAACCACGATAATTGGTCAAAGTATTTGAACTGCAAAGCAGTGAATCCTGTGCAATATGACAGGGGCGATCTGCAGAAGAATTCCACTGGCTTCCAGTTGTCTTCTTAACAGCGTCAACTTTCTTACTGCCATCAGGCATATTCTGCACTTTTCTGGTTTTAACATCCATACTCAAAACAGATATACATCAAACATTGTGAATCGATAGATGAAAAAATTTTCAAATAGTTTTGAGCACTTACATTACAGTAAGCTACAGTAGGGAAAATAAATATTATTATAATAAAGATTTATTTTGATGTGCATAATAGTAAACAAAATATGCACTTCAACATTTTAAAACATTGCTTTAATATTATGATATCATAAAGTACCGCCCATTCAGGAAAATATTCAACTCAACACGCCACCATTATCATTTATTTTAACTCAAAAATTAAATGGATGCGCATAAATAAATAAATTAATTAATCAATGCACATACTTATTTATATAATACAATGAAAATACAGATAAAACAGATTAATAAATAATTTATATGCTACAAATTTCATTCAACAAAAACAAAACGTATAGTAAAAAGAAAGTAAAACTAGAAATGCATCTGATACGATTTTAAAATTATGAATGTTCTCCAAAAAATGATATACTATAGACACAAAGATATATTTTAATTAGATCACAGTCATGGGAAGTTCCCGTTTGACAAGCCATCACATGGCCAAATATCACCAAATATCGAGCAAAAAGTGTGGATGAAACAGCAAAAAATACCACTTACACCTGATAAAAGATGAAGAATAATCACATATTCAACTTGTGTAAAACACAAAAAATGCATGCATGCACATGCAAATTTTTATGTAAAAATCTGAAATAATTCAAAACATAAAACAGTTCCGTAGAATGTATGCAAAAACAACAAAAAACAGTGAATTAGATGTCGTCAAATTGGCGAAAAGATTGTCGTTGTGCACTGTTGCCATGGAATGAAAACTGAGTAAAATAAGGCTGTTCATCAATTTCAGATATGCTACTGAGAGTGCCAAACTGAGCTGGAGGAGTAAAATCAACTGATTCTCTGGTGAATTCCTAAAGCAAAAATACCATTAAAGTAAAAAAAATTTACGTCAATTTTAATAACCTGATCAAAATAACTAGTGTCAGTGTCGCTCTGCACTTCTGGTCTAAATGGGGGCACAAGCTGCAACAGAAGGCAATAATCAAGCATGTTCAATTTGAAATACAATAAAAAAAAACACTGTTATACTTTTTTTTCGTACAAAGCTTGCCAATCGATAGGTTCAAAAAAGGGATGAACCATAATTTCATGCGCATCTTCTGGTCCCCCACCAAGTCTGAAAGTTATCAATTGCACAATTGTGCACAGATGCAACGATTGCAACGAAATTTACCGTCGATTAGGATCTTTCATTAGCAGTCCACTGAGAAGACTCTTCGCTTCTGAGGAAAGCTTCCCAGGAAACTTCACCGTCTCTGTCAAGATCAGTTCAAACAATTTTTCGTGATCTTTGTTGTAGAATGGCAATCGACCACACATCATCTCGTACATCACAACACCGGTGCCCCACCAATCCACTCCCCGCCCGTAGTCGTTATCTTCCAGAACCTTTGAGAAGAGAAACATTTTTTCAATTTTAGAATATTTTAAAACAGCAAAAAAAAAACAATTCTGGATACTTCTGGAGCCAAGTATTCCGGCGTTCCACAAAAAGTTTTAGTCTTCTCACCAAAAGAAATATCTTCCTTGCAAAGGCCAAAGTCAGCTATTTTGATGTGCCCCTCACGATCCAACAGCAAATTTTCTAACTAAAATATGAGATCATTTTTTATAGTAATTTTAAAAATAAACATTAAAAATACCTTAATATCACGATAAACAATGTTATTTTCGTGAAGATATGCCAAAGCAGATACAATCTCAGCACCATAAAATCGAGTGCGTTCTTCAGAGAAAAGCTTTTCACGTTGCAAGTGAAAAAAAAGCTCACCACCACAAGCATACTCCATTACAAAGCAAAGCCGATCACTCGTTTGAAAAGAATACTTCAAAGACTAAAGGTAAAAATGAATTACAAAACAACCTCAATGATCAACAGCGTAATAGCTGTAAAAGTAAGCATTCACCGTCAGAAAAGGGTGTTTCGTTTTCTGAAGAACACGATTTTCTGTCAAAGTATGAGCTACTTCATCCTAGAATCGTAATTTAATTATTATTTAATAACAACAACAGAGTAATGATAAGAAGAAGAAGAAGAAGAAGAAGAAGAAATAATAATAATCATAACTACCTTGGCAATGATAACTTCTTTTTTCAATATCTTTATAGCAAACAGTTGATCAGTCTGCTTTTCTCGGGCCAATATTACTCGTCCAAATGTACCCTTACCCAATACTTTCAAAAGAATGAAGTCGTCCATTGACTGCAATTTAAATTCACACATCAATAAAAATGTACTTCAAAAAAATGAAAAAATCCTCATAAATCAACACAGTGAAAAAGCCAAAGAACATACTATTCTTCGAGGAACTGCATCAGCAATTTTCATGAACTGCTCAAACTCTGAGTGAAGTCCGGATTCAGCAGAAATATTTTGGTTATCATCTTGCATTGGCTCTCCCGCATCATTTTTTAACTGTTTTAAGCTCTGCGAGACAGATTCGATCGCATTTACCCAATTTTCACTGTAAGTTATACATATCACGTTATATAAGTAGAAATTTTTTTTCAAAAAATGACAGACAATAGTTTACCGATCTTCTGGTGTAAGAGCATTGAAAGTTCGTTCAATAACCGTAGTCCATTGCAAACCACGAACAATGAAGGTGTTTGGACGTGGTCGATCCACCTTCATCAGTTGGCAATCTTTGACCGTAAAATCATTGAGCGGGTCATTGTAAGATCCATTTTCAGGCCTTTGACGAAATCCCAAAAGTGTTCCGTCACCAAACAAAATAAAATACCGAGATCGCCAGTTTTTTATATGTTCACCTAAATAGAAAGGAAAAGCAAAATTTTCACACGTCACGCTCGTTTCTGCTTCAATTTTCAATTTCAAAATTTACCTCTCTTCATTAACCATCCTTCGTGAACAATTTTCGAATCCACCGGCGGTCGCATGCCTGCACTCAGTATAGTTAAACTCATCAAACGTTGAATCACTTGTCAAATCTACAAAATTCATTTTCAAATTATCAAAATAAAGAAAGTTTAAAATAAAAAAAAATATTATTCAAAATTCACTCAAAAACAGTGATATATTTCAAAAAATAACTTTAATAAATACAAAGCTCAGAAATTAACTCTCGTAGAAGCTTAGAAACTTAGATAGATGGCGTAGAAACTTTATTAAATAAAAAGTACTATACACAATTACACTGCATAAAATAAAGAATCATCAGATGATATAAAAGCTTCATCACAATTTTAACACTTTAATAATATTTTAATGTATATCATTTATACTTGAAAATCAGCATCTCAGACTTATAGTATATAAGCGCTTTACAAAATTGAGGATAATTAAAATATTTCTCGACGAGATTCTGATGGAAAATTTAATTTCCCACAGTGACCTGAGTGTAAATTCGAAATGTTCATCAATCACTGCTTGTGTGTCAACAGTCTCCTGCACTGTTCTACTACTTACTTTTACTTTATAGTAAACTATTAAATTAAATTACATCTCTTTGAAAAGCATTCTTAGGGATACACAAACGAAATACAACACTTTAAAAAAACGCAAAAAATTACATCTCATCATTAACTACTGTCTAAACTACAACACTACGTAATTAGTACGTGTAAAAATGGAAATTTTATGCTTGCATTTCAACGTTTTCTTCGATCAATAATATAATCATGTTGACCTGTTGCATATCATGTGACTCAAATGGTTCAAAGTGAAATTTCCTTCTCAAAAATCACTCTAGTTAGTTGCTTGATCAACATGAAAGAAAACATGTTTTTTTATTTTAAAATATTCAAATGAAATTAATTATATCAACTAAAAAAAATTTTTTATTTAACTTCATCTAATGGCAAACAAGTAATACTCCCGTAACGGAGTAATACAACAAATCTATTGACATTGCTCGTCTGTACATAATAAATAATACAATATTAATTATTTCCTGCTTGCAATGAACGTTGCATAACGTATAAAATGAAAACCTAATAATAAAATAGCATAAAAACAACAATATCTTAAATTACAAAAATACTGCTAATAAACGAACTCCAAAATAATTTAAAATAAATAATAAAATTAAAAAAACGTTGTCACTCTAAATAAAAATCCCACACAACTTCTATTTTACTAGCAGCGACTTTTATTTCATTAAAAACATCACACAAGCACTGACTGATAAAGCAAACAAAAAGCAAGCAAACACGAACTGCCAACATGAAAACTTGACACAAAATACATGCATAATAGGTGCATAATAATGCTAAGCTAAAAACAAATTTCTCAATAACCATTACTATTTATAAATAAAAAATTTCAAAATGAAACTCAAATCATGAAAATAGACTTTAATAAAAAAAACGTTGTTTTACTCGTAACGTAAGGTTGACACACGCTGGTAACACCTCAGCCTGCTGAAATACATCACATTTAAGTAACGTTTGAAAAATACAATAATAGCACAACAGTTCAAATAATGCTTACTAGGTTTAATAATTAAAACTGTATCATAACTTATTCTTATTAAACAAAAATCAACAATAATTTATAACCTTTGAGAACTGATCAACTTTCACTTTGACAGAATATACATTACTACGCCAAATTTTTCTTCGATGTTTTCCGCCACATTTAAACAATAAACATGAATCAGCGTATGAAAAATCACTTCTAAATGCAGGCTAACTGTTCAAAGCCAGAATTTGAGAAACAGAAATGCATCTTGCGTCAGTTGATAAAATTAAATAACAACTAAACGAACAAACTGAAATAAATTTAACTAAACATTCTAACTTTCCCCTCGGTAGATATTCTTTGTCATAACGTTATTAACCATTTTGATCATAAATCATCAAAGAAACTGCACTAATAATAAAAAGCAAATAACACGTAATTTACAACTAATGTAAGTTTAAAAATATTTGCTTACTTCAGTTTTTGTGCAAAAAACTCAACAGTCCAGAAAGATTGATCAAAAATGCCAATATTTACTATAGTTCAAAATTCTACAAAAATTTAATTCTGATAAGCAAGTTATATTAAATAAAAGTTACATTACTGTATTTCTAAGGGATAAACTAAAAAAACCTTTAAACGTTTTAACTTCAGTCTAAATGATTTTTTTAAATACTTTATTTAAATTTTGGACAAACTTTTATACCCATTTTTATAAAATTTTGGAATTTTACAATCATACTGTTGTTCTTTTTTCTTTTTCTTTTCTTCTTATTTCTCTTCTTATTATTATAAATATTTAAACTTAAAATTATTTTTACATGAATTACATAGCAGCACTTCAAAATTTTATTTTTAAATACATAATGCAATAACTTTGACGTGCTTGAATTTATTTATTATTTCTGAAGTAGCTGTATCAATAGGACGTAAAGGACGATTGAACAATCACATGTTGAGTTCAGTCTGTGCCAGCAATGCGTGATTTGGTGCTTAAATTTCGAATTTACGTTTTAATAAGAAAGTTGCAAAATTTGAAAAAAAACAGCTATGTTGAGTAGATACATTTTTTTTAATCATTTATCATATCATATTATTTGACTAGATACATTTGCTATTTTAGAAAAACAAAAGGAAAAGAATTTCTGATTTGTCAATAACGAAAAGTATTTGTAAAGCTTGTTATTATAAATTACTTTTTCAATTGTGAATGAAATTAATCAGTTATCTTTCATATGAGAAAATGAAGGAATACTACAATTTAAAACTGAGACAAAAATAGATGCAAATTGGATGGTAAATTATTTTTTTAATTTAAAATATAACTAAATATGCAAATGTACAATGGTGACTGTGTCGGTAAACATTATAAACTATATATATATATATATATATATTAATACCTTCAGGTCACTATCACGTTCACGTTTTAATTGTCATTTAACAATTGCAATTGTAATTCGAATTATTTTTGTTTGTTAGGCGTAATTCATTAACCAAGTTGATAAAACTGTCATTTTATCAATGTGAATTTAATTAATTGTACTGAAAAATTGCGTACTAAACAGAAAGTTGCATTTTTCCGATGAAAAGTGCAAGTCAAACGGCAACACCCTTTTGCGTCTAGAAGCAGGCACGTTCAACTAAATAACTGGCCGTTGTGTTTATACGCGACATTAGATGCAACCCTCTGACATTAGATTTTTATCAACTTGAAACGCCAGTTGAAAAAAGTGAAAATTGATCCATTTCAAATTAAACGCCAGAGAAATATTTGATTAAAGATTTCTGTTGAAAAAAAGTCGCCTTTAAAAATCAAGTACTAGTTTAAATGAATGCAACAGAAAAAAAAACAAACTATATATATAAGTTGAAATTTTAGCCATTTATGCATTTCTGATCAACTAGCTGTATAAATGGCAAAGCATAATTGAAATTCTAATTTTCTTTATCAAACTTCATTCATTTAACCAGATTGCATGCATGCAAGTGCACATTAGTGGCACTATTTTTGAACAAGCAGTAATAGAACAAGTAACGTTGACTGTGAGATAGAATATATGAAGAAAAATGCTCGCCGATAAAAGAACAAGTAAATCGGAAACCCTTTTGAAACATGTCAATGAAGATCATACATCCGATGGAGTAGACATTGAAAAATTGCTTCTCTGTGGTCCTTATCAAGCACTTATATTTCTTCTGTATCAGTTTACAATGTTCGTTCAAGCAATGAACATGTCATTTATGGTTTATGGTAAAGTTGAACCAAACTGGAGTTGTGCTAGCGATGGAAGATTCCAGTTTGCGAATCAAACTAAAAAGCACTACTGTGCATTAATTCAGAATGGTTCTTGTCCGAACATAACTTGGACAATTACGTTTTATTCGATCGTGCCTGAGGTATGTTTATTTTATTAATAAAATATTCTAGAAATTATACTTGCTCCCTTGTAATTAATAAATTTCACGATGGCAGAACTCATTTTTTGCTATTGAAATAATTTTAGTGGAACTTGATCTGCGACAAAGCACACATCGTATATTGGATAATATCAATTCAAATGGCAGGAGTCATGATCGGAACACCGTTTATTAGTCATCTATCTGATTTGTTGGGAAGAAGAAAAGTAAGTAGAGTGAATTTATTATCATATTTATGAGCTTTACGTAAAATACTGTATTTAGATACTGGGAATATCACTGCTGTTGCAAATTATACTTGGCATTGCTAGTGGATTATCTCAAAATTGGGAAACGTTTGCAGCGCTTCGATTTTGCATGGGCATTTTAACAGGAGGTTGTTTGGTAGTTGTCCACGTGTACATTGTTGAAAGTATTACAAAAAGCAATCGAATGTGGATGATGTCAGTCGGTAATATAAAAGATTGCACGTACATAAGATTAATCACAATTCTATCAAAATACATTTCCATATATACATATATATATATATATATGCATTGAAAGTTTCTTTCAGGCGGATTCGCTTTTGGCTTTGTTATTTTCAATGTAATTGCTTACTTCTGTGGTCATTGGCGATCGCTATCCATTTATGGACACCTGATTGCTATTGTACCATTAATTTTAACTGCGTAAGTTGAACGTAAGTACACGTAGAAAAGTATACAGATTTAAATGAATCATTTTCAATGGTAGAATTTTACAAGAAACTCCTCGGTGGCTGTTGCAAAAGAAGAAAAACATCGATGCACTAAAGGCGGTGAAAACGATTCTTCGATGGAACAAAAAATCAGAAACTTTTAACGAAGAGAAATGGCAAGCATTGGTTAGAAGAATGCAAACCAAAACTACCAGTAAAACATCCTTTTGGAGTTTGTTTCTGAATATTAAATCTGCCCTATACACGACTTGTCTAGCCTATTCTATGTAATCGAATAAACTATGCTTTTCTTTTTTCTTTTTGATCATTTCTAAATAAGAAATTTTAGGTTTACTATAAATTTAATTTCTTACGGTATATTGTTCACCTTGGATGAACTGGTTGGAAATATATACTTCAATGCATTCATTCTGTCAATAGTTCGATGGATCGGTTCAGTGATGACAACTTTACTTGATCGATTTTTCAAGTAATCTCAACTCTCTGATTATTACTATCAGATACAACGTTCTCTGATATGAAATATACAAGTAAGCAAGTGTTCATCACTTTTAGATGCTGTGGAAGAAAGCTACTTGTTCAAACTGCCATGGCAATAATTGCAACTTGTTGCACAGCAATTGCAATTTTTGAAATCACTGGTAACAAATACTTTAATTACATTTTAAAATGTCATTCAGTTTTCTTGCATACGTATGTGTATACGTATTCATATATTCATTTAATCGATAAATATAATTGTAAAATTACAAAATTTACAAAAAATATTGCAGTTTAAAATAATTAACATAATCAAAATAACCAATATTTAGGCATGAGTCAGAAAACAGTGAACAACACTTTCATTTTTATCGCATCTATTTCCACTCCAACAGTATGGATAGGACTGAGCTTGATTTCCGTTGAACTTTATCCAACTTCAATACGGTAAGCTAATTTAGTTGTCTAATACGCTACTTCTAGCAACAACACAACATAATTCAGTTTAAAACAACACCAATAACACTACACGAAAGCAAAACTGTGCTGTATTGATGAAATGTAGACTATATTAAAGAAACAATTTTTTTCAACACTAATAAAAAATCTTACCTGAAATTACTGCATGTGTACAATTCTTATTTAACGTAAAATAAACGCAACGTAAAATTCTGTGCACAGATGACAAATCTAATGACTAGATGTATGCAGTTGAAAGAACATAATAAGTGAATGAGTACACACGAAGTGAATAAGTGAAGCATGAATACAAGAGTTGAACTAAATAATTCTTGGCCAGGTTATTGCATTAATGTTGAAAGATTTGCATATTTACACAACGTCATCAGCCAACAGATGAATAAGATAATGAAATTGAAGCATGCTTATCAAACTTTCTGTATTAATAAAAATAAACAGAGATTAATCAAATCATTATCGACAAAAAAAATTAAATACAATTTTACATCAAGAATACCTGTTTCAGAAATACGGCGCTAGGATTCGTTTCATTTTTCACTCGTCTTTCCGGCGTGATTACACCACAAATTTTGCTTCTAGTATGAATATTACTGAATAAACAAAATGATTAAAAATATATAAATGCAAATTTCAGGACAAGCTATGGAAACCTTGCCCGTTTGTAGCGTTTTCCGTTTCGTCGGTGCTCTTTATTTTATTCTTTCAATTTACCATTCCTGAAACCAAAGGAATGGCACTGGTGGAAGAATTACCGAATGCTAAAGAAAAAAAGTCACTTACAAAAGCTGTCAGTGATAATTAATTTTACCTGAATAACTGAAAGAATATTTTATTTTTATTTCAAACGTACCATTTTATAGCATTAATCTTGTGGACAATAAAAGCATTCTTACATTCTTACAACATATGCAAAAAATTTTTAAACGATATGCTCTGCATACATCACCACACAAAACCATACTCAATAAGCAAAGCAGTTGTTTTTATTTGAAAATCTAAAAATATAATATTAAACGTACAATTGAATAATTAAATTATTGTTGAATTGAAAAGAAAAAAATTTTTTCTTCTTAAAATAATACTGCTTTGTCAGTAGAACATCGCAGCTCACGTCGAACAATTTGTAGTAAGCAATCAAGAGCTACAATGTTCATTAGATGAAATTTTATTAATTAATTAATTAATTAATTTATAGTGCATGGTGAAAACTGAAAGGTTCATGTTGCAATTTTGCACTTTCTTGTCTGCCTGTTGCATTTTCGCACATCTTTCTCAGAGCATCTTTCATATCGATATTGCAGATTTGTAGCTGAACAACAGGGACTCCATTCAGTCCAACCGCTTAACTCTGGGTAATCTTTCAACGCCTTTACAAAACTTTGACGACCGTTCCAAGTGGCATGCCGTTTAAAAGAACCACCGTTTTCTACAAAGAAATAGAACAAAAAAGAAAGTATGCTTAACATATATGTTATATTGTTGAAATCAGTCAACAAAAATACTACGCATTACTATTACCAGCGCAATCAACTTGATAATAATAGACGTAATATTCGTCTTCAGGAACAAACAAATCCGGTCGTGTTGAAGCACTTTCAGAATTGAGAATACAATTTTGTATTTTATCCTGAAACATGTTTCATTGTGCAAAATTATTCAAAGATTTTTATATTTAAAATAAATCTAACGTCTTTGAAAAACATGGCTGACTTGCAACGAAACATCCCTGTGGATAAGCACAGTTGAACGCATTCGTCATCGTCAGCAGCGTCGGCTACTTGTCTTGCATAGCCAACAAGAACGTGTTGTGGAACAAATCGAAACGGTTTAGAACATGGTGGAAGATCTAAAAAAAAAAAAATATATATATATATATATATATATGCATATTATAATTAAAAATTCCACTTAACAACACTTCCAAAAATTATACCAAATTTGCAAACTGAAATTTGCTTGTAATTATTTTAAAATTGTAAACAAACAAAATATTTCAAAGCTCAAAGAACAATGTCTAAATCTGGAAATTTTGAGTATTCTTTGCATAATCTTTTCAGAATAATTGAAAAAAATATTGCATTTCATTTCAAATTTCACTCACTTGCATAGCAACGAATTGAATATAGTTTGCTGCCTGAATTTTCTTCTAAGTTATAGAGATCAATTGGTTGACTAGACAATTGACACATTCTTCTGCTAGAAAACTGAGCAGTCTGACATTTCCGATCCCCAAGCATCAGTGGACTGCCATATTTGTCCTAAAAGAAGTGGAATTTTTTAAAAAATGACTTTCAGCAAAAAATCAAACTATTCATATTTTACTCGATTTTCTTTGCAAGCTGTCAAGCATTCTGCTTCACTGTGACCAGATAAGTCGTAAAATGAAATAGCTGTGGAAACATAATTTTGCAATAAAACCATTTTTGGAAGTGTAGAACCCTCGCATTGGAATGTCGATACTTCCGTAGTAAGAGCGCATGATTCAGAAGGTCTAATTAAAATAGCTTGTGTATTAAATTGAAATGTTACAATAAAGTGATAAAGTGAAAATAATTCTCTAATTCATATAACAATAATTTTACTTATCTAATTTACTTTTCTACATACTAACTTCAATTTACTTAACATAATTAATACACAGCTACTATTAAAGAAAGTATTGTTAAAATATAAAAACAAAATTTAATTAAATTAGAAAAAAGAAATTACTTGAAATAAGAATAACCACGAATGGAAGCCAAACACTGAGGAAATGAATTTCCATTTACAGCATATAAATCACAAACACTACGCATGTAATCATAAACAACAGATAGGCACTGATATGAACCAGTACCAGGTCGCTTTTCAAGACAAAATTTCAAACATTCTTCACAACCAATTTCACTTCTTCTTTCAAAAGGAGCTCCATTAGCAATAGCTGTATCAGCTCTCATTATAAAACAATTAGCAGCTAAAGAAATGCAAAAATAATGACAACAAACATAAAAAACATTTTCATTGCATGATTAATGTTATATTAGTATGCACTTGCAACTGCTATTGTATAATTTTCATATCACCTGCCTGATGATATTTTAACAATTCATACATTAACGTCTTCAAATGCTGTTCAATTCAAATTCATTCTAATAATATGTTAATAAACTTGTTACTTACACATTTGCAAAATTAAAATTAAAAAAATGTTTCATAATAAAATTACAAAAACTGACAAATGACAAATTCAAAGAATAAATTTTTCTTTTTTATAAGAGAGAGACATGCATGTCACAAACTATTTTCATAGATGAAATAGAAAAAGCGAAAAGTCTATGATAATATTTATTCAACCACTATTAAGTATTTGCTCGTTGTGGATGAAACATTAGTTCACATTTGCATAGCATTATTGCAGTTACAATAATACTAATATAGATTCAATATTCAATACAGCTCAACAGTTATTAATTCCAATCAAATACTGCTTCCCAATTCACACCGAAATTAAATTCTTAATATGATGTAATAATGACAGCACCAAAAGTGCAAATAATAATTAGGTCAAACATACAGCTCATTCATCAATATTAAAGTGTAAATTAAGTTTACATTTCACCCAAAACCGTTGTCTTCAAATACTTGAACATACATAAACAACCTTTCAAAATGAATATGCTCATTCATTAAAAAGTTGATTTCAATGTGCAACACCGTTATAATATTTTCATTAACAAAACATATTTATCATATATATATATATATATATATATATATATATATATATATATATACATGTTTAGATTTATTTATTTTCGTTTAGATCAAAATCATATAATTGCCAGTAATGTATAAATTATTAATTATATAGACAAAAGAAGTCAAACAAAAAAAAGATTATAAATTTTTCTTAAAAATGTACTAGAACTGTCATCAGAAAATAAAGTCACAACATATTTTATAGATAATTCAGATTAATAAATCAAAATGTATTAAATATGGAAATAAACAAATAAAACCTCGATCAATAAATGATAAATGTAAAAACAAAAACGCAAAAATCAAATGAAATTAATTAAAAATCTTAAAATCATTGGCAGTTTTTTACAAAGTAGGATAATCACATGCACAAATTATTTATTTAAGATTCAAAAAAATAGTTTAAAACAATACAAATAAGCCAGAATAATTGCAAAACAAGTGATCCAAGAAAACTAACTGCTTTAAAAGTTATAAGTGTTTTTCGTTATGAACTAACATGATTGATCTTGCCTTGATTAGTTCTTGATTAACTTTGTGATTTATAATTTTACAATTTGTTTAATATTTATTTGCAATATCTTGCAAATATGTTGCTTTTAAATAAATTAAAATTGATGATTAAAGTTAAAATATTTAAATTGAAATATTTAACTGATTTCATAAAATAGCTGCAGTCAACGAATGGTGAGATAAGAAATAAAAATTGCCTTATTTACATATAATTTGCTTCGTGCAAATGTTATCATCTTTGTTATCTATTTTTGTTAATTGAATTCACAATCCAAATCATGATGATGATTCAAAATGATGTTATTCAAATTACAAATAAATATAATGTTATATGACAATAAGAAAAATATGCAAAAAGAAAAAAAGCAACTGATACCTTTGCCACATTGCAGATTAGCTGCAGATGCAGCAGGTGAATACTGTGGGCTGACTTCGAAAGAAGGAATCAACGATGTATCCACATGACAGGTAACATGATCCATTGGAGATTGGACAGATACTTGATGATAAGCTTGTGTGAATAGAATAAAAAGAAAAAAAATAATAAATTTCAAAATAGCATTCATTGTGCAAAGAATGAAATCAAATTCCTTCTTGCTTGCTGTTGTATGTATGTTTCGCTTTGTATATATATATATATATATATATATTTTTTTTTTTATTGAATTTTAAACTACACCTTTACCAATGTTCAGTTAAAAATTTGTCCGTTGCTATTTTGGATTTTTCTTCTCACCAATGCCACTGCAGGAGTAGAGTTTATTTATTTGACTTGTTGGTTAATTAGGCTATAAAGTGATCGACATTTTGCTGCAATGTTCAGAAAATGCGCGACACCCTGTTCTGCACCTTCTCCATTTGAAATAATTGGTTGGTTGGCAAGCGTTTTGTCCATTTTGCTAATCAACGTTGCCATTCTCTTTTGCATAGAAAATCCAAATTCAAGTAACAAAATTAATTTAGGTCAAACGATTTCACCAAGAGCAGGTTTCTTTGATCTTCTACTACGCTTGCTTATTACTTCTGTAATATAACAATTCAAAGTGAACATATTTCATCGCAAAAGTACTTGATCACCGGCAAAAATATTCAAAAATTGTCAAAATTATGATAAAGTTTGTTAATTCAAAAAACGCACTGCATATACCTTTCGCTTTAACATTCATAATTTTAAATGTTAATAAGCTTTGCCTTCACTTCTTACTACAACAACTTAATGCATATTTAGCTTGTTTCCTGAAATTGTACCTTTTACCAGAAGAATTTTCTCCATTATTCATGCTTCATCATTTCTAAAAATCAGATGCGATGTCAACAGCTTCATTTTAATGCATATATACTACAGCTACATTATATCAATGATATATACATACAATAAAAATTCCATTCACTGCTTTAGAGATAAATGAATTAACAGCAACCAAAAAATTATAATTCATCATCTATTGACAAAATTGAATAAATAAATTTATTGTTTATTGATTTAAAAATCAATTAAATTTAAATATAATATTTTACGTTCTCACTGAGAATGAACTAAAAATGGTAAGAATTCATCACACATATATTACTACTCCATAAATACATATACATAAACATATACACAAACATATATATATATGTGTGTGTGTGTGTGTGTATGCGTATGTATGAGTACACATGGATGTGTGAGAGTGAATTCAAAATAAAGTAGAATACATCTACAGTTTTCAAAATCATAAGACAGCAGTCCATTTAAAGGCAGTTAAGCAGACATAGCGTTGAGTAGGTTCGGCAAAATAACTGAGCATCAAGCAGTTCATCACTATACTGTTTAAAATAATATATAATATATATATATATATATTGCTAAGTTTTGCATAACTACAGCTGCCGCTCAATTTTGCACAATTATAGCTGTCAGCATAACAGCTGAAGTCGGTCTCACGTTGCATTGAAAACCTGCTGAAGGCATCAAGTGACCATAACTAAAATTGTCAAACACATCTTCAACCTGATATCCAAATGGATTTTGAAGTCCAATCAATTCTAATTTTTCCACAGTAACCACGGCCTACAAAAGACAAAAACTTTGTCAATTTCAACTGGACAATTTTGTTCTCCAAGCATCATCAGCGGTTGCAATTTTCAGTTCTTTTTAAAAAAAACTAAATTTACTATAAAAACAAAGACCTGAAGTAACTTTTTAAAATAAGATTAAAAATCAGAAAAATCATCAAACCTTTAAAAACTTGCAGTATTTTTTAATGCATCCTTTAAACTGCATATTTTATGTGCAGTTATTCTAGGAACAATTGCTAAATTATAATGATCAACATTTTGAACAAAGATAAAACATAAAAAATAAAAAAAAATAAACCATTCCAATGTTTAAATTAAAATTTTTAAATAAAAACATTTTTTTTGCATAAACCATTTGCAGTGTAATAAAATAAACTTACTCTATCCGTCGGGTGTCTGTTCAAAAACACAAAAGCATATGAATGTTGATTAGTCTTACTAACTGGAGTTATAGGCTTTTTGTAAACGCTTACATATCCACTCTGAAAATCATGCAGCAATCAATATTACACAAGCAACAAAAAGCACACAACGTTACTTTGTAAATCAATCTTCCCATAATACCCAAAGGATCTTGGTCAACTGCAATTGCCCTTTTGTTGAGCAAAATTTCACGGTAATATGGAGATATAAATCTCAGATCATTGGACATAAGTAAAGGTGCCGACCATATGCACCATACAGCCATTTGAGCTCTTGCTTGATCTATAGACAATCCGGGGTAACCGATAATAAGCTGAAAAGAAGAAAAAGAAATTTTTTTTCCTTCTACTAAGCACAGTTTCCATTATAATAATAATTTAACTCTTATTTAATTCCAAGCTTATTTATTTAATTTTCTGATTTGAAAATTAGTTCACTTCTCCACTTATTATGCAAATTTATTTATAATTAATCATTTTTATGCAAATCTGATTTGTATCTGATTTTATTTTGTAATGCAAAAGAATTAATACAATACAAATAAAATTTCAAAATTTCAGTATCTATTCAAAAAAGAAAGAAAAGTTACTAACACATTCCAATTTTACTCAAGTTCTTTGATAACATTAGCTAATAAATTAGTGTTCATCCTCTTGTACAATACAGTAACTGAAAATAAAAAAATTCATGTAATAATTTTCAAATCTAAAATCTTAAAAAAAAATATACTTGAACTAACAATAAGAATTAGATATACATCAAATTTTCAAATAAAGTTTTAGTTGAAAATTTAATAAAACTACAATGCACTATTTTATCGTAATGCACACACACACACACACACACACAGGACAAACAGATAAGCAGACTGAAATATTGAATAATATTCATGAAATGCTATAATCACAGATATTATCACGCATGCATGCTTGACGATAAACTGAAAAATTATGAAAAATAAATTCTGATAAATTCACTTTCATTTTTACTTTACTTAGCTCTTTTTCACAACAAACACATTTTATATTTTACAATTTACTAATCAATATAAATGTAGGAAAAATGTTTTTACCATATCTGGATCATTCCATCGTCCTGGTCCTGAAGCTGCTGCTAAATCGTATTCATTTTTATCATAAAAATCGATTATTTTTAATATCGAATGCCATGACAAACTGATATCATTATAATTACGCCACAGGTTGCAGGACTGAGCAACTGACAAATAATCTGGCTATAAAACAGTGCACCGCATTATGAATATTGGAAAAAAAAAACAACGTTACAAATCGCAATTAAAAAATATATTCTTGATAAAGAAAGAAGATTTACAAGTTAAATATGCAAACACATCAACGTTAATTTCCAAAAAGTAGCTCACTATCTAAAACGCTATAAATTTCCATACCTTTATCCTTAGGGATACTTCGTAAGCTGGCCAACTGCAGGAGTAAATAATGCGCCGTCCAGTTTCATTCAAGTATCGGCTCATTTCTGAATAACCTGTAACAACAGAAATAAATTTCTGCTAGTAAAATGCCAACTAAAAAGCAGATATTAAAATACAACTTTGAAATTTTCCTCTTAATAAAGTCAATCGTTTTATTCGCTATTTAGTACTAACTAATTTAGAAACAACAACAACCATAATAATAATAATAATAATAATAATAATAATAATAATAATTTCTGTAAAGATTTTGTAAAACGACCGAACGTTAACACAAGATAACAAGAGAAAAATAAAAACAACTTGCATGAGCCAATTCCAGGCTTTGAACAGCTCATAAGTTTTCATCAAAGCATCAAAAAATAAATAAAATATTTTCAATAAAGCTGGCTCTTTTTTTAGTTTAAATTTGCCAAAATGTATAAATTGAAAAAATTTCAACATTAGTTTATACATTTCAACAATTTATCCAACGCATCACTGTAATAAATTTTCTAACACTGGTAGTCAGTTTTAATGAATGCAAAGAAATGAATTAACATTTGTATAATTTAATACAGACCAGTTGTCAAAAATAATAATAATTTATTACTGTGATAAATTATGCAAAATTTTTCAGAACGTGACGACGATTTGCATCTTTATCGTTTCGATACAATCCACTATTTATAAATGCAATGCTAACAGACCGTATTATTTGGGGGAAAAAGGATAAGAGAAAATGATATGATAAATATATTAAATAAAAAATTGCACATTAATTTTTGAAAAAAGATACATATATTTCCAAAAAGAAAAAAAGAAAACCATATTACAAAAAGTAAAAATACAAAAGAAAAACAATGTACAATAAAAACGGTGCATCTTTTTTCCCATTTAAATTACAACAAATGAAATGTGACAATTTCAACTGATGAAGACAATGATATTGTTAATGATAAACTACAATATGTATTCATGTTGGAAATTGAAACAATTAACCAACTGAAGAATTATGAAAACAATTAGAGCAAAGCCACAAAACAAATTTCATATGCATTTTTTCACTGAGCGATAATAATCACAAGATCGTACGTTTTGCAAAACGCACGGTTGACTGACTTTCCATACGCAGCGCATACAGCCATTTACAGAAACGTTGAAAATAATGTGAACCAAAAATAATTGAAATTATCACAGTGGAAATAATTATCGCTCTTTCCATACCCGCTTACAAGTTCAACAAACTTCCTTAATAAGAAAAAAACTCTGCAAATGCATTCAATCATTTAAAGAAAAATAAATAAAGCTCTTTCTACTTTAGTTATTCAACAGTATACATATATATATATGCATGTATGTGTGTATATACTTCGAGCATCAAAATAAATGAAATGCTAAAAAATTGGAGAACATTACAAATTGCATCCTTGCAATTAGTGCACAATGGAAAAAATCATAAATAGAAATAGAGAGATTAAATCACTGATGGATCAATCTTTCACTGGAAGAAAATGAATACTTTCAACACACCACTGCTATTATTTGCAAATTCGAATGTATTTAATCATCAAATGATTACTCTATTTATATAACATCTACTCTATACATCTGTAAATGTTTGGAATTACTCTTTCTAAGCAAATCTCCAAAAATACACAACCACAATAATAACCAACCTGCAACCACAATATTTTAGCAGTTATTCGATTATCAACACGTTGTGCTGATTAATCAATGCATAACACCTCACATGCTTACAATTGTACAGAATAAAACAAATCTGCTTGCAGACAGTTTTTTAAATCCTATCCACAAATTGTATTCTACAATAATTTGAACAATAATTAGCAACTATACAGAAAAGAATATTATTGTGTACAGAGTTTCAAAAAGTAATTGGTAAAATAAGATGCTATTTTTAAAAAGTACAAACTGAAAATAATATCACAATTTTTCCTCAATAATAACAATAGCATGCATTAAGAAATAGTTCTGCAATCAAAAACAATATTGGAACTTCTTTTCGTAAAGTTTACAAATCTTGCAAGTATGAAACTTTATTTTAAGAAACTGTTATTGACAAAACGTTGTTTTCCTCGAACAAACTTGATGAAAAGCACAATTCATTAACGACGTTTGGGCCAATGCACAACGTAAAGACGTTAGCAAAAATTTACGACCGTCACATGCCGAAAAACGACTCCAAATGCTTAACGCTTGCTTAATACTCAATGCCAAACTTGCAACGTCATTCTCATTACTGGTGGTATGCAAACCGCTAAAAATGCCGACATTCTCACAACTGAGCAGCTTGAAAAATAACTATGAAAAGAAGCCAAATTAATGCAAAACACCAACCGACACGCAGAACTTCATTTTACATTTCACTCATTTTGATTTGATTTGCTTTGTTCTATTTTATCCTTTTTAAACTGCAAATTTTGTTTTTCATAAACATAACATTTCTATTCAATTAACATTTAAACTACACACTTTCTTGAAAACAAAAGAAAACGAATTAACATGCAATTGTTTCCCGACGATTCTTTCGATAATAACCAACGCATCATAATAATTTTCTCATTTACACATTAACTCAATTGTGGTCCACTGAGAGCTACTTATTTAATTCAAATTTTATAGTATTTTTTGAATTCTGAGCATATAATTCAATATGGTGTATTTCAAACCTGCTGGCATGAGAGAAACGTCAACATTGCAGCCATCCAACTTGAGCATATCAACATCCCAACTTGCGAACGTCTCTGCATCGAGTTTCAAATGGTACAAGCTTCCAGGATAACGAGCACATGTTTCTGTTCCAAAATCGCCGTATATGCCAAGCTTCAAATTGCGGTCGTGCATCTAGGAAAAATGAACGTCAATTTGTAAAAATACATTACTTTCTACTTGTTCGTACATATCTGGCAAGTTGCTTTATCCCTAAAAGTAAAATATATATAGATCAGTAAAAGTAAGATTAAAACAAATAAATAAAAATCGTAGTAATAATCTACCTGATGGAAATCGAGTTCGATCTGCAACCAGCCGATCATTAGAATCTCTTTTCATCTCAGACCAGCAATCGTCAATATTCACTAAATTATAGCCAGCTTCTAAATAACCATCTTCGACAAGTCGATCAGCCATATCCATATACAGTGCTTCATTGATGCATGACAATGGATAACGACTGCAATCTGTTTGACAACCAAAAGCCGCCCAGCTCAGCCAACCCATCGGTGGTGTTAAAGCTACACCGTTATCCAGTGCTCGAAGATTAACCGGCCAACTGGCTGAAATCCAAATGAAAAATATCCAAGAAACCATTCGCGTCATTTTTCCTTCTCGCTCAAACTTCATTAACTACTTCCTTCTTCACTTCAGATGCCAAGAAGAAGAATCTTGAATGAATGAATGAATGAATGAATGAATGAATGAACAAACAAATGCACGAATGAAACATATTCCATCAAATTACTGTAAAAATGAGAAAATAAGGTGCTGTCTAAGCAAAGATATTAGATACAAATCTAAACTAACCTATTGAACTCACTCATGTTCCATCGCCTGCCTATCCATCACAGAAAGTCAAGGTTACATACAAATCATTGTACGTATGCAGTGGCAATTACGAAAATTTTCATCTTCATTTGACATGTAACACAAATTTTCAAAAAATAAGAAAAAAAATACACATTATCACAATTCCAAATTGTCCATGCATCAACAAACATCAGTGCTTGTGAACAGTGATAAAATGACCAGAAAATGATTTATTAGTAGTCCAAATTTTCAGCCACATCAAGCAAGAAAACGTCAAAAAGTAAGTGAAAAAACCATTTTTGTAATAAATCAATTGCAATCAATCGTAATTGCTGTATAGCTGTACAACTGAATGCAATAAGCTTGCTTATCGTTGATGTAGTTGACGTGGTTGTTTGTAGTTGACGTTGCAGTTGCTCAAAATTCGACACTGTAATTGATTAAAAATAATGTAAATAAATAAATAAATAAATACCCTCAAGCATTGAAAAGCAGAATAAAACAAATAATAAATAAGTAACAACAACTGAAAAAAATCCAAAGAAAAACAGGATAATAATGACAACAAAATACTACCTAGAAGGAACCTTCTTTCATCTTCAACATACTGTAAGAAAGTTTACTGAAATCTGAAATTTTACAAAAATAAAATGTTAAAACAATTGATTATCTTGCTTGGAATAGTTGAAAAACTAAATCAGTTTCGAATAATCCGTTTTAATTGCAGAATTGGTTCACTTTCACAAACTGCACAAATGATGACGTTCATAAAGTTGAATTAAGTTTATCAACGCGTCTATGGAGGCATGCGAAGACCTCCGTCAATTCGTATAACTTCACCGTTGATCATCGGATTTTCTATCACGCTTTGAACTAAATGTCCAAATTCAGCTGGTTGACCAAATCGATGTGGATAAGGAGTTAGTCGACCAAAAAACTGTTGCACTTTTTCAGGAAGAAAAGAAGTCAATGGTGTGTCAAACAAGCCTGTTGAAAAGATAAAATAAAAAGATTATGAAAATTATTTTAAAAACACACACAGACACACAGACACACACACACATTAAACTTTTTCCATAAATATGCATTGCATCAGCCGCTCAACCTGTGTCAAATATCTCATAACTCTCAGTGGCAGTGGTCAGCCCATTTTTTTTCACCATTTTCAGTAATTACAACCACAAAAGTGCATTAATTACCCTCATTTTCATGAGTACAACTTTAGAATAAAAATTTACACATATATAATACCAGGTGCAATGGTGACAACCCTTATACGATGTCTCGAACAGTCTCTAGCCAATGGCAGAGTCATGGAATTCAGCGCCCCACAACAGGCTGCATAAGCTGCCTGCCCTTGCTGACCCTCGAAAGCGGCGGTGCTCGACGTCATGATAATAACTCCACGCTCTTCGTCCTCTCCCAACTCTTTCTCCAACATCATACCAATACTCTGACGTATCACATTGAAAGTTCCAAGGACGTTCACCTGTAACGGAATCGACAATTCTAACAACATATGTGAACAATGACAACAATTCTGCTTGAATGCATAATTTTTGCGAATCAAAAATTTACAATCCTTCCTCAGAAATAAATGCATAGTAAAAAATGTGAGAAATATTTTTTACTCGAAATACACTTTCAAACGGTTCCAGTGGATGCGGTTGCTTCTTTGTGTTGTTGTAAATGGAGAATGCTATGCCGATCGCTGCGCAATTGACTACCGCGTCCAATTTGCCAAATTTCTGTCGACAAAATTCCAACGTTTTGCTAACATCTGACTCTGATGCAACCTAAATCAACGTGCCGAAACATTGACCAACGTTCACTTTGGCTGATTGAGAAATGAAAATTGGATCTGTGAAAGAAATAAATAATTCTTTCGCCCTCTCCCCTTTCCCCATATCCCCCTCGGAATGCTCACTTACATCGCCAGGACTGAAGACAACATCTGTTTTGTGCAAAGAATTGGCCACTTCTGCTCCGGAAGAAGTCGGCAAATCCATCAAAACAATCTTTGAACCCATCTTCAACAACTGTTCAGCACAGCCTTTTCCCAAGCCTGATGCACCGCCAGTGATCAATGCGACCAAATTCTATTCAATTATGTACAATTCAGTGAACTGGTAATATATATATATCATATACTACATCCATCATACAACTGCACTGCACTAAACTTACTCGACTTTTGGCCAACACCATTCTGTAAAACAACAAAAATAATACATTGCAAAATTTTCTTAACAAATCAACTTTCGACTTCTTGATCACAAACAATAGTGTATAATGGAACAATAGAACCACAAGTTTAGAAGTCACAAAAGTGAAGAAAATAAACAAAACTGATCATTTTTATTAATTTGAATCAATCAATCAATCAATTAATATTCACAAAAAGCACATATCAATAAATGCTACCAGAATTACAAAACAAAACAACTGAATTTAAAAGAAAACAGAAAACATCTGAATTAAAATAAGCATAAAATATATTTGAAAACATTCGTGTTAGTTGAGAGAAATTATCACGGAAGACAAAGAATGGCCAGCCAAATGGTAAATGATGCCTACAATTTGTAAAACACAGTTGCAACAATTACTGCATCAGTCCGCTGCAGACAATGGCTACACCCCTTTCGTAAAACTCATTTACAGACGATACTGCTGGGTCCATTTGAAAATCCAAGCTGAACAACACTCGTTGACGATCTGTGTACAAATAAACTGGAAGTCTGACTGTATTGTTCAATTTCTGCTTCTCAGCTCCCATTCCGTGCACCCATCGCAATTGTACGGCTAGTAGATCTGTCCAAATTTTGGGACTGATTTTCAGCCGACCCTGCTCTGAGCAAGAAACGCCCATAATTTTCAATCCTGAACAACAGCACCAATTAAAAAAATAATAAAAAAAAAATAACAAGTAACAACAAACACACCAGTAACACCAAAACTGCAATCATCCATTTCAAGATTGTCAAAATTGTTTGCTACTTGAACGTCAAGCTTCAGCTCTTCCAAAGACCATTCGTTCAACTGCGCAACGTGCTGCCGTGTTGCCGTCAAATATGCTTCTGGACTGAGCAATCCGCCAATCCAAAGTCTATTCTACAAAAGAAAAATACAAAAAAAAAAAACATAATTAAATTAACCATAAAAACAACAAATTAATCTAAATCAAAGAAAAAAAAAGAAATTAATACTTTTAAATTTTTAATACGGCCAGAGGAAATAGCATCCACAATCAACTGAAACTGAGCAAGACGTTCAGCAAAATCATGCACCCATTGTGTAATTGTTGTCGTAGATGGAATGGTATACTTGATCCATGTCTCTGGTACTAATCCTGAAATAGAAACACAAAAAAAAATACAAAGACAATGATAATAATTAAAAAAAAGAAAAACAGTGACAAACCTTTGTTCAAGTGAGCAAAAAGATCTCTATGGTGATTGGTAGGCTTCTTATTTCCTTCAACAATGCTGATCAAATCAGCCAAATCATGTCGTACGTTATTCAACAGTCGACTGGCAATATTCACTTCACGTTCAAAAAATCTGTACAACGGATCTTTGATATTGCTCACTGAACGCTTCAACGGAGCCAAGGACTGTGAAGAATAAGAAAAAAAATTACAATATTGTTGTAGACAAATTAGAAAGAAATAAAAAAGTGTAAAATAACAAATGCAACCAACCGTAGGAAGAGAATTCAACCAGTGATCAGCAGCTTCGCGTATCTGTTTCAGCCAATGTGGCTTGTGATTTTCGCCTTCAAATTGTTCTCCAATCGGTGTGTAAGCCAGTTCTTCATCTTCGTCATTCATTTTCAGCAACTTCTTCACCATGGTTTGTCCTGAAATTTGGTAAAATACTGGCTAAGTGAAGCAGCAAGCAATCGAAAATATACGTGTGTGTACCTCTTATTGTTAACAATACTTTTTCCGCATTCGACGGCAAACCAAGCCAAGTAGGTGACTGCAGCGCTTGAATTGACTCCACCCAGTTAACGTACTGTTCACGACGAACTCCATCCGGAACGGTAAGCTTATTGCCGAAACTGTCGACATTGTTCACCAAAGCAAAATCAGGTTGGAAACTTTTCTCTGAGAACAATTTTTCAATAAAACAATCCAACAAAATCTACAAATCAAATCAATAAATCATCGCATATTTATTTCACTGCAGCTACAATGAAAATAAACTTATCAATTAATTACTTGATCAAATTCATTGTCCAAATGACCTCCGTAAATGCACTGCGAAAGTAGTGTACGTATAGCATTCCAGGGAACTTTCTCAGCAGGCAAATTCGCCCGACCCTACAATACAATATATATTTTACATTCTCAATTTCAGTCCATCATTCTGGCTTAAATAAACAAAATAAATATACATGCGCTGCAGCATCAACCCATGTATCAACGCATTCCCAAGCTGCGCGCAAGTCGGCTTCAGAAAATTCATATTTTTTCGTCCAACCAAGCGGGACATATTGCAGACGTTCTTGAACCAAAGCGTGAAGCCATGCTAACAAGAAAAATAATCGTGGACGTTCAGCGGGAGGCTAAAATAACAGAATATCATTTACAAATTCAAGCAAACTTGGAAAACTGGAAACCAATCAATCAGCATAGAGACAAACAAAAATAAGTGGAATATTTTTTTCAACCTTAGTCATCTTTCCTGGAGGAATAGTTCCAAATGTTCGCAAAAGATTCGCTTTAATTCCGGGCGGTGGTTCGTAAACAATAATTCTTCCTGCTCGAAGCAAATTAACAGGTAACTACAATCAGAAAAAATCAAACAATCAGACATGTATGTACAATAGTGATCAGCAGCAACTGCAAAAACAACAAAAACCAACCTACCTTAGGATGAATTTCCATTGTAAGAAACAAACGGAAATTTGGATGCGGCACAAGTGAGTGCAATTTCTTTTCCAGATGTATCAACCAACCTGTTGCAAGATGTACGTTTTTCAACAAAACCCATCTACCTGTCTTAGCCGATGAATTGACAGCTTTCTCGGCTGCATCAAAGCCTTCCGCAGAACCTTAAATTTGAAAATACCACAACAATGACAAAAATGTTGTAAAAATATATAAATAAACAGAGAGAGAGAGAGAGAGAGAGAGAGAGAGAGAGAAGTATAAAAATACAAATTAATTTGCATAAAATAAAATCACTCACCCATCGCAATTGATGTCAATCCTCTATCCAATTCTGAAGACAAATCATCCACTCTACCGCTGGCATCGTAGCCAGGAACTGAACAAAGCAACAATGGCATATTGCAAGATATCTATAAACAGATATATGCAGACAATTTTGAAATCAATTTCAATTAAAACAAAAAAAAACAAACAAACTTCATTTTCGACAATTGTCTTCAAATTGAGAATATTTTCGCCGGTTGACATAAAGTTTTCCCCAAAAGCAACATCGATAAACATATGCGCAGCGGATAATAACCGATCCGGACGTAAAGCTTGAATCAGCAACAACCTGTACAACGCTTGACTCACTGGCGCTAGAGTAGTAGTAAGCAAAGAAAAAAAAAACGTAAATAAACACAATTTTAACAAATAACATTTTTACACTCACTTGTGGTTTTAGATTCATCCCACAAGATGGGACAATTGATTTCAGGATTGGAAGATTCCATCCATTCAAGCACGCCTTCAGTTTGAGTCAGTCGCTCGGCAAGAGAAGCAAATGCCGGCAACGTGACCACCAACTGTGCAAGCTTTTCTTTTTGTTCTTTGCTCAATTTCAACTGACCACTGATCGAAAAGGGTGTTGTGTCAGCAGTTTTCAAAGAATCAGACTTCATCAACAGGTGACTAAATTCATCGTCAAACGAACAATCGCTAAATATTTGAAAAATTATTAATAATTATTAATAAATTAAAGTTGCGTAAGATGTAAGACAACAGAACAAAAATATCCCACCTCTCAGACATGCCCTTCAAATATATGCGTGACAACAGCAAAGCAAATCCAAGTCGATCGTGATGCAACAACCCCAACGAAACTCGTTTGTAGACAGTCTAAAAATTAGCATTTTTCTTACATGTCCCAATTTTTGAAATGAACTATTTCGACAAACTACTTTGAATATGTTCTTCGTTATCACATTCAACCTTTGACTGTAATCAGAGATACCATCCAATATGGACTTCTTGTTCAGAACATGCATAAAAATGTTCATAAAAAATTGAAGAGAATATTGATACAAAAAATGCATCTATATGGAGAGAAAATGAAAGTTTGAATATACTACACGCCGCAATGAAATTATAGTTCTAGTTAAAATAACCTGATTCAAATGATCTAAAGTGAAATACAACGACGCGCAATAAGATGAAAACGGTGTGTAAAGTTGTGAAGTTTTTTCAATCTCCATCATAACAGTTTCCGTTTCACTTGCTTTGCGAGAAACTTCAGCCGCCTCTTTTTTCAACGTTTCCAGCGTAGAAATGATGCTACGAATGAAACAAAGATCAATTTTATCAAATTATGCAAATTCATCCAGAAACATAAACCATACCTGTCATCATCCAAAATCCGACCTTTCACGTCGTTCAGCGCTTGAAGCAGTGATGTTTCCAGATGTCTCAAGCGAAGTGCAAATTCACCTGTTTCGATGCAAGCAAGAAATCAAACAAACAAATGTTCAATTGAATTTCAAACATTACCTTGTAATTTCATCAAATCGGATCTTTTCGAGTCAATGTCAGGACGTTCAGCTTTCAATATGTGATTCAAACATTGACTCTGCAAACTGCTACGAGTGACTGTAAAATTAATTACAGTAACACGAGAACAAATATCAGGTGTCAGTTGAATCTAAATCGAAAAAAAGAACAATTGATAATGTAATACACGATTTCAGCATTGAAAAAAATTTTTTAAAAGTACGGTAGGATCGCGGGTGGATAAAAATATTTGAAAACTCGGTGACAAATCAATGTCTTGATCACCAACTGTGATAAGAACACGACCGCCGGCTCGTTTCACTTCGTAATTCAAAACGGGATTCAAAATTGGATCGTAACATTCAACGTCTTGAACCAAAAGTGAATTTCCAAAACGCAATGCACTTTCCAAATTCTTTCGAAACGCGTCATCCATAAAGCTGGAATCCATACACATATATACATTAGTTTAAATAAAGGAAAATTTGAAAGAAAAAGAAAATGCAAAATCTCAACAAACCTAGTCCTGATTATTTTTCGTTCGCCATATTCTTGCATCAAGAATTCAATTGCTTGACCAGAAGGATCAATTATCAAAGGATATCTTGTAAATCGTTTCAACATGATTGCATTTTCCACACAAAGCTCATCAACTGGAAGAGCATGCTGTTGCCAACGCAACCGTTCGTCCGGATTTGCCAAATATTCGACAAGTGAAATATCCGGTCGAAACTGTATACCAGCTTCATCCAAATGACGCGACCAATTCATGAACAACGACAAACGAATCTGCTGATCAAAATAGCCTGCAATAAAATCAAAATATACAACATAAATTGTTCATATGAATATCTGATTTTTGTTGCTTGTTTTAAATTCTTATTTCAAAATCGAACCGGCATATGAAATAAACGCAGCCGACAAAAGTACATCGCCAACAATTGTTTCCATCTGTGTTTTAAATGTGTCGCTACTCTGCTCCCAACGTTGCCGTTCACTGCCCAAATTTTGCAATAGCTGAATGCTGCGCTCAACCTGCAAGACAAAGCTTACAAGTTTTATAAAAGCTTATTTCATTGTCTACCTTCGTTTGCACTGCTATTAAATCGGCTTTTATCGACTGAACTTCGCTGATCAACAGTGCATATTCATCCTTGTATGAAGCGATACTTTTTTCCAATTGATTAATAACCGCATTCACGTCTTCAACTTTTCTTTTATTCACTTCCGCGTCATTTTCAAGCTTTTTCAATTCATTGCGCAACGGTTCCACTTTGTGCAACATTTCGGCATAGTTAATCTGAAAATTATCCAAATTTTTCATACTTGCCACAATAATGGAATGAACAGCAGCAGAAACTGACAAACCTGAGCCGTTGCCCATTTCACCATTGGACCGCAAGCCTGACTAGCACGATTCACTTTTTCGTAATTGTACTCCGGATTGTCCAAATATTTTGCCTTCATCTTCTGTCGTATATCCTCACTAGATGTGCAAAAGAAAAATACAACCAGTACAATTATATTTTTCTATTTGTTACAAAGAAGCAGCAAGTGGAGAACAAATTTTCAAAATTGCTCGTGCTCATTTACGTGACAACTGACAATGACTAAGTACAATTATTAACAATATTCGTATTTGAAAATCATGCATTAAAATTTTTCTTTTCTCTGTTTTGATTTTTCCCATCAATAACAAGAAAACAACAACAACAACAGAATATAGAATGTGATCAGCAACAAATCCGAGCAGTGTAAAGCAGATGAACGTCATCATCACCATCATCGAAAACTTACGTTATTCTTTCAGTATCAAAGTTCAAAATTTGTGAAACAAAATCATCGCGCAGTAGATAGCCGCGAATACTTTTCCAATCGAGCGTCGAAGAGCCGGTAAAAAGAAAAATCACCGCTTCAAGAGCCAGTTTCACCGTAGCAGGTGGACTGGACAAATACCGTATTTCGCCCAAATGCTGCCGTCGTATGTTTCTTACGGCTACATTAATGGTAAAAAGAAGCAACACAGTAAACATTACCAAATTCTAAATTGAATACCACACCAAGCATTCATGCGAAATACAAGCAATCAAGCAAACAAACATCAATAATGATGAGGATGATGATGATGATGATGACAGATACATACATATATATATATATATATGTGAAAAGAAAAATAGTTCGAAAAAATAAATTCAACACAACAACTTACGTAACAGAATCAGTATCAAAGTTCACGATTCGACTAATAAAGTCATCTTTTACAATAACGGCACGCATCAATTTCCACTCTGTACAATTTTCACCGAGCAACAAACATATGGATTCCAATGCAAGTTTTACAAGACCTGGTGGATTGGCCATTGACCGTACTTCAACCAGATGTTGCTTCTTGATAGATTTTACAGCTAAACACAACAACATGCGCACAATACACGACAGAAAACCAAATATGCAAAGCAAAAGAACAAGAAACTAATTCACAACTACTGAGTAAAATAATAAACATGCTATGCGTACAATAATAATAATAATAATAAGATAATGAAATAATGATACGTACCATTCTGTGCGTCAATTACAGCAGGTTCTACTTGAGCTAGCTGTTTCATCACGTCAGATTTTTTCGCTGCCACTTCGGCCAACTGTTGTTGCAAGTTGCTTTGTATTTGTTCACTCATGTGCTTTTGATTTTCCGCTTCTTGTCTATTGCTGAGCTTAAAAGGAAAAAAATTTATGAAAAATACAAGCATATGCAAATCAATCAAACTAGCAAATTAATTTACCATTTGCTTTAGCTTTTCGTTGGCAAGAGCATTTTTCTCTTCCAACTCTTTAGACTTCAAACTGAGTGATTTTTGCAATTCTGTCACTTGTTGCTCAGTTTCCACAATTTTACTCAAACCAATGTTCAAATGACGTTGCTGATCTACTAAATCTTTTCGTTTTTCGTGAAACAGTTTAACCTGAAATTTTTAAATAAAATCTCTCAAAAGCCTCACAAATATAAAATCAACACATACATAATGATTGATGAAATCCAAAAAATGTCTAGGTGTAATCAAGACTGTTCGATGATCACGCTTAGTCAGCTGTAGAACAACCTGATGCAACGTTTCATGCACATAAACGTAAGCATTGACAACAGCTTCGCGATAAGTTGGTGGTCGAGAGACCAAATCACAGGCGTAAGGAAAATAATCTGGCGACCTGTAGGCCGTGTTGTCCATATCCAAATTCGAAGTAAGCTCTCGGCCAACTTGGAAAAGAGCACTTTTTGACCAATCACCGAACCAGTTGACAACACAACGATTGAACAATGCAGGCGAAGTAGAGACGCGATCTTTGAGCCCTTCTGAAGATGGATTCATGGTAAAGACGACGTGCAAGTTGCGCATCACCTATAATTGGTGGGAAGTTTTTTTTTTCTTTTGAAAGTTCATCAATTGCAATAAATTGGTAGTCAATTTACTTGTTGCGTGAACCAACGATACAATTCTTCAGAGGAATCCAAAATTAAACCTTCGTGCTGTGATGCTTCTTTAATCTGAGACATCAGAGTGGTATATTCGTCACCTTCGAACAAGCCGGGCACTTCACCGTTGGCTAGAAGTGTGTTAATTCGTTCCAAAAAACTCGAATCCAACAAATTCGACTCATCCATAATAAAGCAGAGCTTTTCGCCCTAGCAAATGAATATAATCGACAAAATTAACAAACAACTAGAAGAATCACAGAAAAAAATCACCTTGCAACCGACACGACGTAACACCAATCTCAAATCATCGTCGAAATTTTCTGCTGAGTATTTATTGTGAATCTAAATAATTAAAAAAAAAACAATACAGCAATATCTACTGAACATTCAGCATAGAAACAGAATAAAGAAGAATAAAAATACTTTGACTTGAAAAACGGACAATCCATTCATCCAAGCAACAAAACGTGACAATGTTGCACGTCCACTACCGCTGACGCCAATTAACAATAAATGGCCCTTTAATAACAATCAAAAATGTTCGTGTAAAAATAACAAAATAAATGTTTGAAAAACTATTTACCTGGGGTTGTCGAAAGATTCTGTCAATACGTAGAACATGGTCCAAAACTTCATCAAAAAATACAAGTCGTACGTCCAACTCTTCTTCATAGAATACCTAAAATACCAACAAAAAAAATATATATATATATATATAAATATAAAATACCCATCTTATTATTCTCATCTTACTCGAAGACGAGCTTGAAGAAAGTTTCGCAATTCTTCACGTTCAACTGGCAAATAATCTTTGGTAAGCCAACAACTGTACAACAACGGGCGACGCAGAACAACACTGACGTCGACATTTGGAAAATGCTTTGCTGCAATCAAATCAATCTGTTCATCTGTCCATCGTCGTTCATCTTCTTCCGCCAAACTGCAACCAGAACAACAACAACAACAACAACAACAACAGTAAAGAAAATACAGTATAATAAAATAATGTTCAAATTGCCACTTAACCGATCTTGGAAAAGTCTCAACGCTTCATGCGCCCAGAGTTTTACCAAACTTTCCACGTTCAGTGTCTCCAGTGGACGTATTGCTTCACATATCCCGCGCACCCAACGGGTAAGTTCGCGGGGACTGTAAACATAATGCGGTTGTAGCTCTGGCGTGAATCTGTCCTGAACATGTTCGTTGAAAAATCACGCAATTACAACGGATAATTTTGAAAAGCAACGACAAATCCACCTGAGACAGCAAATACAATTCAACCATAGCAGCCGTCAGAGGTTCGGCAAATGATCGAAGACTGGGAATCATGCGAAGCATCGCTCGGTTGAATGTGCCATAGATCTGCTTCAAAGACAATTCGCCAGGATAATCCACATACACTACCGGGACATGGCGCAAAAATCTATCAAAATATTACTTTTATTGTATCACAAAGTAGTAAATGTTGTTAAATGTTAACAACAAAATAAAAAGTAATGACAAAATAAAATAATTTTTTTAATAATAAAACAATAATAACCTTTGAGATAGAGGTTTCCGTCCAGGGTCAGTTGGCGGATTACAAGCACCGACAAATTGAATTCTTTCAACAGTTACCCAAGCTTGGTCAGAACTTCTGTAAAAACCACCATGCTCGACCATTTGACGCAGAAAAGAAATCACTCTCTGCGTACCTTAAAATGTACAAGTGCAAAAAATGCATACATATTGCACAAGAATAGAACAACTTTCTGGTGAATTATGCCGTATTCAAAAGTAACAAAAACATAAACGTACCGTATTTGTCGTAATTTGGCAAGTTGATTTCGTCACAGAATAAAACGATCCATTTGCCAAGCTGCACGGGTGATAAAACTATACCATTTGGAGTTCTTTTGTATTCACAGTAGTGATCGAAAGTTTTCAACAACAGCTCCGGACTGGTGGCACTGGAAAAGTTCAAGCCGACAACCTGCAGCGAAATAAATTATTCATCACAAATATTCCATATCTTTCTTCCTCTTCCTATGCATATGTATGCACTTACCTCCATGTCAGGTAGAGAGCGAAGTGATGAAAACAATGTCATGGTTTTCCCACTTCCCGGTGGACCGCACAATACAAGAGGCTTGTGGTCAGCAAGCCAAGTGTACAGCAGTTGTTCGTGCAATACTGTATCTATTGTTGGGATGACAACATCCGGTGCGCCAACTTTGTGCGATTCCACCTCAACCTGAGGCACTCGGTTGTGCAATGAGCTCCATTCTCCATCAACTGATACCTTATAAGAAAAGAAAAAAGAAAATGAGAGAAAGCCAAAAAATTATAAAAAAAATAAATATTTCTGACACTTACTTCAAATTCAATCAAAGAAACATTTTCTTGAGCAGGCAACGCGATAGCAGTCAAACTGCGAATCATTTCACACATGTCATCCCGATATTTAGCCCTGGCGTCGCCAACAAACGACCAAACAATGCTCAGCAAAAGTGACCTTGTAATGTAGCGTTCCATTTGATCAAACTTAAAGCAAATATTCAAAAAATAAAGTTTTTAAATTAATAATGATGGAAAAAATCAAAAATAAAAACATATACAACAATAACATCACAAAAAAAATGTATATATATATATATATATATATTTATATTTATATTTACGGCCATTGGGAAATCGCTGTGTTGCTGATTGTAGAAAAGAATTTTCATTATACACTGACTGATCATTGAAAAAAATGAACTCAACGCGCGGCAGCTTGAAAATTCCATAATATGCTCCACTTGATTTTCGGCAAATTCCAAGCAACGAGCGACAAGACCGTCACTGCTCAAATACGGTGCCAATATATTGGCTATGTCACGTTGAACCTGAAAAAAGCATTGTGTTCAATGAAAATTAAAAAAATAAACCAAGTATGAACAAATAAATAAATTTTAAGAAAAATGCATATATATATATATATATATATATATATATATATATATATATATATGTTTGTTACTTGTAAACTTGGTAAAATTTGATCAGTCAAATTGGTCTGCGCTTGGGTGACAGGCAAGTTACTGACAGGCATTCCGCTATTTTCGTGCGCATCAAGGCTGACATTGCGCAATTTCTGCAGATAATTTTCAAAGCACATCTCCTCAGTGACACAGTCGGCCGAAAACCAAACCATACCACAACGAGATACGGTAGCCAAAGTGGCATATTTCAAATTTTCCACTTCAAACATAATGCGCACCTAGACAGTTGGTTATAAATGATCAGCAGTAGAGCCAACAAGAAAGAAAATCAAAAAATAATTGCAAACATTTTGAGGAAGCGCTAAACGCTCTCCATTCGGCAATGTCAACAGTTTGTTATCATCTAAGACGGAATTCAAATTTTCCACCCATTCTGGATCCACATCGCCGTCAAATATTATCCACTGTCGCTTGGTGCTTTCACCGCGCACGTTGTCAATTATCCTGTGCCAAATAGAAGGAAAAACAATTGATTGAAACAAAATATGTTATTATTAGACAAAAATAAATCAACAAATATGATCGTCGATGAATTAATTAAACAGTGTATTACTTTCGCAAAATGTGAGTGAACAAACCGTCAGTCCATTCGCGTGTGTTCGGATCCAAAGTGCCGTACAGTGCATCCTTGGTGATGGCTTTCGGATCGATCACGTGTACAGCTCCGTCAACCCCGTCAACACGCCCCAATGCGGCCAACAGCACTTGCCAAGCTTTCGTTTTGCCAGTACCGCTGGAACCGACCATCATCAGTCCATGATTCAACTGTACAATCTGATACAGCTGAATCACTTTCTCTGCCCAAGTGTATCCGAGTTCGCCTTCCACTTCTGAATAGCACAAATAACGTTCGCGGCAAACTTTTCGAATCTCTTCACGCAGTCTACAAAAAGAAAATAACAGAAGCACGTGGGAGAAAAAAAAAGACTTTCCTCTTTTTCGAACAACTACCTTTTCATTTCTGCTTTCGTATGCGGAATACCTGGAAATACGTCTGACAACAAACTGAACATCAATGGAATATCTTCAGCAACTAATTTTGGAACAAGAGTTTCGCAAACTGATTGAATCAATATCTTAAAAGCCAATGATTAAAAAAATAAGCACAAATCTTTCCAAAAAAAAAAAAAATTTAATATTTACAAACATTACCTCTTGCTCTGGTAGTTGTTCACCAATAACTCCTTCGCTGAACGAACGATCGACCTGCTGAAACTGTTCTTTAAGCTGCTGAACGTGATCACGCTTCACATTTCCCGCTTTGACTAAAACGTACTTCAAGGCACGTAAACCAAAATCATAGTGCGTCTGATTGGACAACTGCTCTGAGCAAAGCCTGAAAAAATGGTAAATTACAAACAAAAAAAAACAATTGCAAAATAAAATAGATTTTACGTAAAAAATGGCACAATTTTGCTGGCAAGCTTCTCTGCGAGACGGAAACCTTGAGAAAAAAGCATCACTTCAGCAATGAGTTGTTTGTCCGGTTGAGTCATTGCCAAACTGCGGAATAGCTGCTTCAAATTATCCGGCAAATTCGAACGACCAGCATAGCCTGGATTCATTGTAATGAAAATTGCCATCTGAGGACTAACCCATACCCTTTTGCCAAGCAATTCGACACTAGCATCGTCTATAAAAATACACGCAGATAAGAAAGCAACTATTTTGCAAAATTGAAACACTCAATAATTAGCAACTTTTCGTCTGAGTAAGTCGCAGCGTTTCTTGTATAGCCTGTATCTGCTGACTAACTGCAGAAAGCATACGTTCTTCCAAACGATTGAACTCATCAAAACAACCCCAAGCGCCAACTTGACAGAGTCCAATGAAAATGCGTCCTACGGCCTAAAATTTTTATGATTGATTTGATTTATCTTCAGTCATGAACAAAAATAATAAAATAATACTCGCCTGAAAGTCGAAATTTTCATCACAATTAAAGACAAGAACAAATCTTCCCAATTGATTGCCAAGAGCTTTCACTGATTCAGTTTTACCAGTTCCAGCAGGTCCAAACGGTGAGCCACCGAGTCTAGATTCCAACGCTTGCGTCATCGTCAAAAAGCAACGATCCGTCAGTGGAGTTTGTACTAGCTTTTCTTGAATACCCAAATATTCAAAACCATAATAAAACTGCGCATTGGCCATGCGAATGGTCAACTTTTTCTGTGGATCCACCTCATCCGCATTCAAGTAAAATCGCATCTGTTTCAACCAATAAAATGACTGATTCGAATTTACGCCACAGTCCATCAAATATCGCATGATGCATCGTTTGTGAACAAATTCAGTAATCTACAATTAGAAAAGAAAGAAAAAAAAAACAAAATCATATAGATCATTTTGCACATTACACACACACACACACACACACACATATATATATATATATATACAATATACTATAATTTACCAAATGTTCAATTTTTTTCCGACGCAAAGGCGGATGTTCCTGCAAAACACTGTCAGCAAGCAAATTCAACGTATTTTCGACAAATTTCAAAATAGATTCCAAGTTTGCATTTTTTCCCAATGCCAATTCAACATCCTCAGACCACGCAATCTGTGCGGCTAACGTGATTACTTGTAACTGCAAAAAGAAACAAAATCATCAAAATGACACGATACAATTTTGTTCATGTTTTCTGGCGAATTTTCCGTTTAACGTACCGGAAATTTATCAAGCCAATTATAATAGCTATCGGCATCGATTGGATGAACTTTGAATTTTTGAAACTCTTGCAAACAAGTGACCAACAGTTGAGCTAAAGTATTCTGAATTTCTTTTTCCACAAGTCCGAGCCATTCGTTCACGCGAGGAGTCTCTTTGATTGATATGGAATGCAGAAAATTTACCTAAAAAAGTTGTTAAAGCAAAACACACACACACACACACACACTGATCATCGATATGTTCTATTACATAATATTAAAAAAGCAGTAATAAATTGTGCTGTTACCTCTTCACCTTCTCTCGATGCAACACCGTGAATAAGTGTATAGTCTTCGTTGAAAAGAATGCAAGCAACGCCGGCAAACATCTTTTTAAAATGCTTCTGCAACCGTGGAATATTTTTGCTGTTACCAATTATTTCCAACAGATCTTCATCACCGACAAAATAAAACCTGCAACAAATTTATTATTTATTATTGTGAAAAAGAAAAAACTTCTTTCTACCTTGGAAACTCAGAACGCTCCCTTTCCAAATATTCACCCAACGCTTTTTGAATTTTGTTCAACATATCCGCCAATCGTTCCAAGAGACGCTGTATACCGGGAACATTTAAAATTTCCGTCACACGTGCTGACATGGATACTTTCTTCATGATTCCCAAGAATTCAGAACTTATGCTACAACAAGCAAAAACTATAAATCTTGCAACTTTAATGTAACCTTGCAAATTTAAAACCTTTGAAATTTTGAAGTTTCCGTCGGCAGTAAAGTTTTAATATCTGCAGAGCCGCTAAAAATACCCTCCAAATAGACCCAACGACGTTGAACATCAATCCAAACGTCAAACAGAGCTGTAATACGATTTAACTTTTCTTCCCACACTAAACAGTCTTCTTCGAATTCCTGAAAATTAAATTTGAAATCAATTCAATATTCAATACAGATAGACAAATTTCAACTACATCAACAATAAAAAATACCTTATAATATGGTGATAATTTCATAGCGTTCAAACTGTTGATATGCTCTTTCAACTTGTTGAAAAGATCATCCCAACCGCGGATGAGTTTAGTTTTGTTTTGATAATTGATCAATTCCAATTCGTAAGTTTGCCAAAATTCACGAAGCTGTTTCAAAAATTCTTCCAAAGCCAATTCACCTTGTGCTACAAGAATAATTTCCTTTATAGATGATTCGTATCGTTGCAAATCACAAGCCCAAATCTGAAAAAAAAAGAATTTTGAAAAAAGAATTCTCAAACAAACAAACAAACACATACCTGCCCGATGGTCAATTCGTTCAAATTCCAATGAACATGTAAAAGTGACATCAGCTGTTTCCAGTGTCTGCTTTTCAGTGCGTCGGATTTCAATTCGACAATCAAAAAGTTAATCTGTACAAAATTTAAAAAAAAAAAATATATATATATAATGTTATTCTAATTTCATTTCATCAAAATTTTCAACAAAATATTTTCCAACAGTTGGAATAAAATTTAAAAAAATAAGAACCTTTGCATAGCTTTGCAATAGACGCTTCAGATGATCATAAGCATCGTAATTTCTGTAATTTGCTGGCATCTCTTTCATCTGATTTAAAAGTGAATCAACATTTTGTCTCAATTTCCTCGGCTGCACGCTGAGCCAGAGACGTTCTTTGATTTCAGCTAATTCGTTGTAAAGCGGATTCAAAGCTTGCCAAACTTGCTTCAAATCGTTCAACTCTTCAATTGCCGCTTTCAGACGTTCACCATGCACACTAGTGTGGCTTGTTTCTTGCAGTTCCAAAGCTTCCCTGGCCCGTGAAATGTTGTCACGTTCCTCTTTCAAACGACTCAATTTTCCTTCATAAACGACTAGAGTTTGCAAAGCAACATCCGGCAATTGATCACCCTGAAATTTTCACATTTTTTTCAATTATTAATTTCAAATCTTGCACTGAAAAAAATTTACAAAGAAAAAAAGAATAACAACAATAATTGTTGAAGAAAAATCCTTACTTTGATGGGCTTGTTTGAATTCCAGTCAGTGACAACATCTGCACTGCGAGTTTCAACAGCCGTTGCTTCTTGACGAATTTTCGCTTGCAAAGTATTCACCTGCAAGAACAGTGTACATATTCATTCAATGATGAAGAAAAAAAAATATATATATTTTTTTTTCCCCTCATACTTGGCTTTGTATAGCGGTAGATTTTCGTGACAAAATATCACTAAAAGCACTCCATTCGCCGTCAAAATTTTCACTGTACAACCAATTGGATGGAAATTGAAATCGTTGTCTTTCCAAAATTCTCTGCCCCTCTCGAAAGCACTAAAATTCAATTGTCGTTGATTAATTAAACAGGATCAAGAGAAGAGAAATTAAAAAAATAATTTGTCTATTTGCCATTTACCTCAACTTTGTCATCCCAATCAAGAACATTACGTTTCAAATTTTGCACATAAGTTATGAAACTGACAGCTTCAGATGTGCTACTGATATCCACGCTTTGCTGCTCCAAATGAGTTCGAGCTTTGTTCACCACAGTGTACAAACTTTGCATCTCATTTCCAAGAATCGTACCGAAGCGTTGTAAAATTTCTTTATGCCACGAATCATACTTCAGCGACACTTTAGATTGTACTCGAGCAAAATCGACAACTATAACGCCAAACTGTTTACGCGTTTCTGATGTGTCAAAAGTGCTGCGAGCTTCTCTGAACAGAATTTTAAAATTCAATATTTCAACAGTTTTCAATATTCAAATGTATGTAATTTATGTCTCATTACTTCAGCTCTTGCAATGTTTTCATCCACTTGCTCAGATCTGTATTCAAACGATCGTACAAAGTGTCAGCCTGCAGATCCCAAAGAGCTTGATAGCGTAACCATTCCTTGAACAATAAAAAAAAAAAAATTCCATGAAAATAACATCTTCACATTACAGACACAGTATCAATAGGCTTACGTTGACGTAATCTTTCACTTCGATTTTCAAATTTTCAATTGCTGCATAAGCTTTTTCTATATATTTGATACCGTGTGGAAGTTTCGCAAGCAGACTACGGTATTTCGTTAGCGCGCTGCTACGTTCAATTTCAACCTAACAATAAATTATTTATTAAACAATTTCTAGCAAAACAGAACATTTTCAATGTGAAAAAAATTACGTGATAACAAGAGGATGAAATGCGCGCTTGACTAGTGACAATGGCTTCCCATGAGAAGAGTTGCTGCAACAAATTGACCTGTATTTCTTCAATACACGGTGAAAGATACATCACTTGTTGAGTAATACGAATTTCGTGTACAAATGACTAAAATAAGAGGTCAATAATAAGAAAATAATAAAGAAAGGCAAATCAATTTGTAATTACATACATGAATTATAGGGTCACCACCGACTTTGAATTTGCTTTGGGCAGACAAATCCTCCGAAGAAGAATTCTCTTCGTCAATTTCGCCTTTCAAAGCACGAATCCAAGATTTGATGCCTTCTTCTAAACGGATCGCCAACTTTTGTTCAATCTGAATAACAGCGACGAAAGAAGTGTTCACTTTTTGAGTTCAGAAAAAAGAAAGCAACAATAATTATTATAAATATAAAATTACAAACCTCTTCGTCCAACCGCTTTATCCAAATATCCAAATTGGAATATTGATACAAGCTCAACGCATCGACAGACTTTTGAATGTTGGACAAAATTTGCTGAAATGCAGGCGCTGCATACTGACATGTGTCCAAAAGATTAAGTTGAATTTTAATTTGCTCTTCCAAATGTAACAATTCTTCAACTCTTTCTTGAAAATGTGAAATCATTTCAGAAAATTTCTGAACATAAGAATCAAGCTTGTACGATTCCCAAACCAAACCTGCACCCTGAAAATTTTAAATCAAGATCAATCGTCCATCAAGATACTACATGTTTCACACGTTATCGACTAGTTTCATTTACCTCAGCTATTTGGGCATGAATTTCTTTCACAAGACCAGCTAACAAAATTGCAACGTTCTCTTTTTCGTTCAAACGTTCAGTCATCAATTCGTACGTACGTACAGATTCAATCATCGACATGGCAAATGGATAAAGCTGATTCACTTGGTGTGCTTTGTTCACGATGGCTAATGGAACACGAAAGCTGAGATTTTTAAAATTTCTCACCTAATAATAAAATAAAATAAAATAAAATTAGCTACATTGAGAAAATATGCCAAAAACGAAAAGTTCAAAATTTGAAAACCTCTTTAGCCAAAGTAATAAAGTCAGGTAAAAAATTGACTCTCAGGCGTAGGGATGCTTTACTGTCATTACGACGTCGCACCGATTCCACAACAAATACTCTTCCAGACAATCCCAAATTGCGAGTTTGAACTTTAGTAACCCATTCATCAAAAACAGGCTGCGTGTTCAATTTAGCACGAAAAATATCTCCATCTGTTTTCAGAGCCTGGCCTTCGATATGATTTTCCCAACCTTTACCTAAAACATCCTCCACGCGACGCAAGTAAAGCGCCAATTGACGTTCAATCTAAAATACATTCAACTGACTAACAATGCAAATTAATTTACAAACATAATATTTTACTTGTTTTGCCCAAATTACAAAGCCAGACACTGGTGGAATGTCATATATCGAACTTGTTGAACAAGCTTTGCTATGAGAATACTGTTTCTGCAAAAAACAAAACATCAACTATCAATAATTATAATCTTATACAAAAATGTATTCACAATTTATACTTAATTTGTTTTAAAAATGTGTTCAAATTATATCAAATGAAACTAATACATTTAAATGCAATGAATTCATAAAATTATGCGCATTTAGAAATTAATCAATACGCATGTGCATAATTATACGCAAGTGAATACCTTAAATCTTTCATGCAACGCTTCGATATCGTCTTTCACCCGTTCAATTAACTGAGTCTGATATTCTCGAATGGCACCTCGAATGTGTGGACGAACAAACAGTGCATTAAACTGTGAAAAAATGCGAAACATTTCATTCGCATTTTTCGCTGAACCAAGCTGATCTCTTAATCTTGTAGCTATGCGACCTTCAACTCGATCTATCCGTTCCTCGTAACTTCAAAAGTCAATCAAAATCATAAGCATAAATTAAAAAAAAAAATAATCATAAATACACAGACAATTACCATTTCAAAGCTGAACTCCAGCTGTCGGATCCTTCTTTGCTCAAATCCAGACAGTCTATGTCTTTGACAAAATCGTAAGCTACGTTGACTTCCTGAAAAACAAAACAAAACGTAACACATTCTATAAAAATTAATTTTTATAAAAATTATAATACCGATTAGCTTTTTTGTTTTCATTGCATTTTGTTTAATATGAGAAAATGCTACTTAATAAAAAAAAAATTACAACAGATCATGTAATATTAAATTATAAATTTCTTTTTCAAGCACTTCAAAACAAAATTTTATATTTAAGTTTAAATATACATTATATTTAACATACATTTCTGAAAGAAGATAATAATAAAAACTGTGCAATATGAAATGCAATAAAGCCAGTATAAATAAAATTAATTCACTGCTTCCATGACACACTCAGAGTGCTAACAGCTTTCAACAAAAAGAGTAATATATTTCAGAAGACCGTCGTGCACAAAATTCATCATAGTGTCAGTCATATCATGAAACAGTTTTTTGACATGGATTGACTTCATCACTACTAATTAATTATAAGATGCAGAAAGTTTTTTCTTAATACTTATCGCGTCTGTATATTTTTATATTTAACAAAATATACGTACCTCAACTACACTCGTATCAGCTGCGTCATACATGCGAGGACTTTCATCAAATGTATGATCATTTTCATTACCATGTAAAGTAGAAGTGAGACGAAAAACGCGCACAATAACTGCTCGCAATTGCTCATGGTGTCTTCGAAATCTGAAAGAGAAAAGGAACTTATATATATATATATATATATATATATATATATATTTATTTATTTATTTATTTATTAAAAATTTTTTACAATCTAAAATTGGTTAACTAGTAAATTTCACAAATCGTTGAATTTTCATTCATTTACAAAGCTTATTCAGAGTGCACATGTTCTCCTTTTTCCAAATTCATTCACAGTTAATCAATAATTAAAATAGAACCGCTGATATAATATTAAAATGAGAAATCACATTTCGTATAAAATAACAAACTCATAATTACTTACCTTCTTATTTCCTCTAAGCGAAACTGAAGTTTCTTATGGGCAGGTACAATTCGCCATATTAATTTCAATTGTTCTTCTCGTTTCTTTTTCAACAAATCTCGCAATAATGCCTGCAGCTTTTCATATTCGTCGTCCCAACAAGTAAAAACTTCAAATGCTTGAGTCATAACCTAAAGCAAAAAAAGTACAACTGCTTCTTGCATTGAACAATTAATAAACAGGAATTGAAATATCATTCACATACTTTGTCAAATTCATCAAAACTAATTTGCAAAATGCGTCGCATTCCCAAAACCTTTGTTTTAAAAAAAATAGAAAAAATTAAATTGAACTTAAAAAATTAGAATTAAACAATAATTACTTTCAACATCTGAATTTGAAGATCGCGTGAAATGGCCTCTATTAAACGTAAGCAACGCTGTATTGGATAGCGACTAGTACGAATTTTCCTTAAATGTATGAATATGCTTGCCACAGCAGCCCGAATTCGATCCATTTCCACAGCACTGAGCAGATCGTTTATTGGAAAATCTTTCATCAATACATTATAATTAGTCACTGTATCTAATGCTTGTTTTAAGCCTAAAATTGTATATATTTTTTTTCAAAATTGGTTTTGAATAGACAAAATAGTGTTCACAGTTTTAGAAAATAAAAAATAAAAACTGACCAGTATCCGTATCAAAGCTTACGGTTGCGTGGAATCGTTTACCATGCTTCAAAACTTCCAAAGTTAATATTACTTCAGGAGATTCTCTTTTTTCAAGCAAATTAAAAACAGCCCTTTCCAAGTTACGCCAAAATGTAATTTCTTGCAAAGCTGAACCTGAACTTGGATCGCGATCAAGCTTGGTAACCTTAAAGAAAAAAAACAATTAACCACCAATTCGTCGCATTTACACAAATATACATTTATTGTACCTTTTGCATTTCTCTAACCCATCTGGTTACACCATTTTGAAGTTGATTCAAAAATGTCGAATCATCCACCAATTTACCAAAGTCAGAGACTTTAGCACGTCGATTCTCCTCAGCAGCCTGTTTTATTACAGATTGAACAACAGGATGAATTAATAAAGTTATATCAGGGATGTCAATGTTTTGCTGTAGATGCAATAAGCCCATTTCCAGTTCGATCAGCTTTTTCTCTACTGACATAGCTGCTTTATCAGTATCCCGATAACTAAATAAATAAATAAAATGTTACGCTTTACATGTATAAATTTGTGTATGTGTGTAGTACTAATTAATAATATACATATATAAATTTAAAACGTTACTTACTTGTCTCCGCCACCACTTTCTTTCACAAAAGATTTAAAATATGGACAAATTGTTGTAGAAAAGTAAGAATGCAGTGTTTCATACGGAGAGGCGTCAGCAAGAATAAATAACAAAAGTTGCTGAATCAACGGCTTATCCGCTTCAAGTACTGCACCACGTTTAATTAAAATTAATCTAAACAATTATCAAATAGTGTTAATATGTGATGAATTCAAAAGGCATCTTTACCCATTGGTCTTTGGACTAGAGAAATGTACTTCTGTAGAAACAGTGTAGTTGACAATTTCAGTAATTTCCGTAGCATCTGCAGTTTCTTCACTGTCTGTAAAAATAATATATATATATATATATATACTAAGTAATCTTTCCTTTGAAATTCGTTAAATGATCATTTACCTCTTTCGCATGAACGTTCAATCAATAGCGCTGGAGCCTGCGCATCAGCAATAAACCGACGAAACACATCCACCGTATCTGTTCTATGCAAGCATTCATCCAAAGCGGTTGCATAAGCATCACCACACGGTTCCCCTTCATAAAGCATTATTATACACATATTAACCAGAATTATAATAAAACTAAATACCAGAGGCATCTTCTAACAAAAGTAGAATTATGCGCCGAACAAACAAAGAGAACACCCTCGCCTCGGCCAATTCAACTTGAGCAATTTCCACTGTTGGAGAACTAACATCAACAATCGCTTCATTAATGTTGTCAACCATTGTGCAACAATGTCAAAGCTAAACAAAATTATCATAAGATTAAATTTTAAACTGCTTCTGCACCAGCTACAGCCTTTTCATACACTACTGAAGCACATATATACAACAATATACCGGTTCTTAATAATACAACAGCTCGTAAAAAATACACCTACACATTCGTCTGATTTAAAAATCAAGCATAATATTATAATATAAAAAGCAAAATCTTCAACACTATGACAAATACTAAAAACTGCCATAATTAAATGATGTATCTAATTATCAGTTAAAATGCACGAACGTGCTCATTTAACGCAGTAAACAATGCAATAACTGACAAATCATGTGAAATTCTATTGTTTTTTATAAAAAAATTAAAAAAAAATAAACAACACTGCAAAACTTATACAACATGCTTCAAAAGAATTAAAAGTTGTAATCGTCTGCAACATAGTAGGTTAGTTTGCGAAAATTAAAAGCCAAAATATTTTCAACTTCAAAATTTTCAATTTAATCAAAGCAAAAATCTTTAACAGAAATTATCAAAAGAAATCAAATCGAGCACTTTCAAACATTTCAATTCATAAATACAGATATTCATCATGCAATACAAAACACTGCAAATATGAAATAAATCTAAATTTACCAAAAATACAAGTAGAAAGATGAAATAACTGCTTGAATTAACTCTGCTTCAGCCTTTCTATCAAACGACAGAACTGAGATTTAAGAATGCGCAATTCTTGATGACATGTCTCCACAAGAATTTCGACAAATTACACTGTAATCGTTTGCAACAAGCAAGAATTAATTTTCAATTCAAGAAATTGTCAAATGAATGTTCAGCAAAATTGCATTTTATAAGTTGTATTTTTTAACTTTGAATTAATTTACATTTCTTTTTTTTTAATATAAAAAAATTTTTTAATAAATAAAAATTAAAATGACCAAAAGAAAACCTGGAAATGTAGTTTAAAATTACTGTATTTTTTTAAATAAATGTACTGGCTATTTGGTTTTTATCGCATTTTAAGCTTTATTTTTTTTTTTTATTTTAGAAATATTTAATAGAAAATCCACAATTAAATGACAGGTTGATTATTTAATAATTTGGAAAAAGTAATCATATTGATTATAAAGTTACATTGATATTTTTCACTAATTCACAATAAAAATTTGAATTACACGCGAAAACATCTATACCATTACCGACAGCTGTCTGTACAGTAAGCGATTGAACTTAAACATCATAACTCTACTGTTTTTTGTTCATTTCTTTGATTGACCTAGTGCATTGTTTTACTGATTTGTTGTCATGATCATGCGGTTGCCTTTTGTTTGAATTATTTAGCCGTTTTTAAAATATTTTTATATATTTTGCTTCGATTCGATCTCTGCAACGCCATATGTTCCTAATCTGGATTTGCAGTCACTGCTCCTCGATTGCTGCAGTTGATGTTCCTCTTTGTGCCACTTTTTTTGTGGTGGCCATGCATAATTATATGTGCGTTATGTACAACGAATGTTAAAGCATGCCCACAAAATTGCACTTGTTTCAATTATTCTGTGAATTGCAGCGAATTATCTCTAAATAAGTTACCTGTTTTGCCCGCAGATATCATCACTTTGTAAGTAATGCCGTGAACTTTACTGACATATCTCAACTTTATCATTTTCTAGGAATGCATCATTTAATAATTTAGCTACAATATGTGACCATTCTTTATTAGCGCTTAAGCGTTTGCAACATCTGTAAGTTGTTTATTATGCATTGTGGTATGGAGTTCAAGTTTCAATTTTAGCCACCTTGATTACAATAATATACACGCATTAGAGAGTAATTGTTTCCAAAGCTTGTCAGCTTTGCAAGTGCTAACTCTTGTTAAAAATAAATTGCGAAGAATTCCAAAGGAAGCGTTCATTACTTTGCAACAACTTAGAAAACTGTAAGTGTATTTTTTTGTATGCACATCTTTGAAAGGTCGTCAAGTTCAGTCACAAAATAAGCTAATTGTATCATCTGTGAAGTTTGCCTTTCTATCCCAATTAGACATTACATGTAGCTAAATGATATGTGGGTGTGGGTGTTTGTCTGTCTGTTTGTGCAAATAAAAATAATTATGCATTTGTTTTAAATTACTTTAACAAGAACTTTTCAGCAATCTTAGTCGAAATCGTTTGCGCAAAATAGACTGGTTCAGCTTCAAAGGTTTGCACAAGGTGCAAATATTGCATTTGGAAAGAAATGCTCTTTCTTTGATTAACGACGGTGCTTTTGGAAATCTTGCCCAGCTGCTGGAACTTTATTTAAACAATAATAAATTGACAAGTGTTGGTCAAACATGGCTTTATGGTCTGGAGAAATTGGAAAAACTGTATGTGAATTTAGGAGGAATAAAGCAAAAATGAAAATGTGTTTATCACAAGTTTACCCATTTTACACTTTTGCAGAGTTTTATCTTCGAATAGTGTATCCATGATTGAATCTAAAGGATGGCGATTTTGTCAGCGCTTGCTGATATTGGATTTGTCCAAAAACCGACTGAGTGCACTGGATTCAAATATTTTTTCCTATTTGCAACGTTTGGAAAAGTTGGATCTTTCAGAGAATGCAATTTCTCGAATAGATGAAAAAGCGCTCAGCTCGTTGGGCAATTTAGAATTTCTGTACGTAGTTGATACGATATTTAAAATTTCTTTTCATTTGTTTTTTTTATTTTGATTTTTAAGTGATCTCAGCAATAATCAATTGTCTGACGTGTTTATGAGCGGCCAGCATATTTTTCTTCGACTCTCTAAACTGAAGGTGCTGAAATTGAATAACAATAAACTACGCTCTTTACCGAGTAATGTTTTCCGTGGTCTTGATCAATTGACTCGTTTGGAATTGTTGAACAATCCAATTATAATTTTTGCCGAAGATTCTATACCTCGTATAGAAACGCTAGAAATCATGTAAATTTACTTTGCCCGTTTGTTTGTTTTGTAAATGTATTTTTAAAATTGTTTAGAGCGTTGAATAGTAGTGATGTATTGTGTAATTGCAAGTCAAAGTGGTTGATCTCATTTTTTCAAAAAACCACATTAATTGATGAACACTTGCTGATGGCTCGTTGTAAATATCCGCCAAAGCATGCAGGAAATTTGCTCATGTCGATTCCGCTGGATCAGCTCACATGTGATGGTAAAAATATCTTTCTGTATATGCAGAAGAAGTATTTGTTGTCATTAATCAAGAAATTTGTATTATATACAACAGTATATTGGCCCAAACCTGAGATCTTGGAACAACCACAAGCGATAATTGGATTGCAAGGAGCGACAGTGACATTCAACTGCTCAGCAGTTTGTACTGGTGGTTGCAATGTTCTGATATATTGGTCCAAGAATGATCAGGTATTGTTAATATGAATTATGTTTGATTATTAATTGAGATTAATTTAATTTTTCTGTTATCTTTCTCATTTAAGCGATTATATTCATCCATAGAAGAAGGTATATCAGATAGACTGGAAAATGAAGGCAATCGAACGTGGACCAGCTATTTGACAATTGAAGCGGTCGATGAGCCGGATTCAGGCTTTTACCGATGTCACGTAATCAACGAATTAACCATGACCGTGTCGAATCATGTATCGTTAACTGTGCAGAGTAAATTTTGAATTTTTAAATAATAAGAAATATTAGTTTATGAATAAATTAATATTGCAGTTCCACCATTTTTTACAAAACGACCGGAAAATACGGTTGCCACAGTTGGTGGTACAATTCGACTTGAATGTGCTGCCAGTGGTCAGCCGGATCCGATGATTTTTTGGCAGAAAGACGGCGGACATGATTTTCCAGCTGCAAGAGAGCGTCGATTTCACGTCATGCCATCTGATGTAGTATTTTTTATTGTTTTGGCAAAATACCAAGATTCGGGCGTTTACAGTTGCATAGCAAACAGCAGCGCTGGCTTTGCCAAAGCCGAAGCACGTCTTACTGTACTTGGTAATTTCATATAGTAAATGATCATAATAATAATAATAATAATAATAATAATAATTGTTATTACTGTATAAGCATATAATTATTGACCAGAAAGGTCGGCATGAAATGAATGTTTTCTTCGACAGATCGTAGCGCGTTGGTCATGACTTCAACTGATAAAACAGTCGATTTGGGCAAAACTGCTGTTTTACAATGTGACTCACGAGAGGACAAGATTGCAGATGGTCGTACGGTTATTCAATGGTCACACAATGGTCAACCATTCAAGTTGGATAAACGACGTTTCATTGCTGGACGGGGACACATGCTGGTCATTGTCGAAGCCCGTGCAGGCGATCAAGGCATTTATACGTGTGAATTGAATGGCAATGCAAGAACGTTGCGTTTGATTGTCAAAGGTAATTGCATAATTGATTAATTGTCAAATATTGTTGTTATATGATTATATGTTTCTGTTTTAAGAGTTGAGCAATGAAGCATCGAAAAAGTTTCACAGCAAAAGTAAAAGTGATGATGATAAGGATGATGAGAAAAAGAATGATGATAATAATAATGAATTGTCGTCAACGAATGTGAAAAGTAGAAGAGAAAACGGTTTCGACATATTAAGTACTGCAGGTATTGTAATTGTTGTTGTTGTGCTGTGTGTTGTGCTGACGTCATTTGTGTGGCTGTGCTTTATTTGGCGTAATCGTCGCCCTGCTTCTGTTGTTGTTGCTATTCGACCAGATCCTCTGGAACTGTCTGCTGTTTCTACAGATATTGGTCTGTGACTTTTTTCCGGTTACAGGTGTTTGTTAAAGCTTTACGGTGCCAAAGCAGTACATATATATATATATATAATATTTTCATATAATATTGTTAAATTGTTCATTTTAAATATATTTACCCTTGTAGTAATTGTTTCAATTGTGAAAAATTGTTAATATTTAGTAAGAAACTGAAATATATTTGTATTTGATATAAAATAAAAATTTCTCTCAAAATGTGTAAAAGATCCACTCATGTTGGCGGCGGTTAATTGAAATTTGAAACAATATTATTGCATTTCAATTGCTGACATAGTCACAAATAACGCAAATGTGCAAGTTGAAAATTACGAAGGAAAAGTGTGGAAAACAAGAAGAAGAAGAAGAACCGTTTCATTGAATACATGTCGCGCTCTTCAGTAATATTAAATGGGCCTTATTGTATTGTAATGATTGTTCTTTTTAAATTATAAATTAGCATTTCCAAGTTTCGAATATTTCAGAAAATAAAATCAAGAGAAAAAAAGAAATAGAACTCTCCTACCTCAACAGTAGTAACAGTAGCATCGATGGATGAATTTAGATTGTTCTTCAAGCCAAACAACAACAGCGACGGTAGAGCTTCAACAATATTTATCATACTAATGAGCTTTCTTCGTCTGCTTTCTCTTTTTCTTAATGAACAATCCATTTGGTCGAATTAAAATTTTCAGATTGCTCATTTTATCAATATATGCAAATTCAACAACTGCCTTGCAACATGATTTGCATAAACAAACATAAATACCTGCGATGTGTGATGGGATTGTACGCTTTTGCAGCGTGACTACTGTTGATGAAGAAATGAAAATGTGTATGCCATTGATGAACAAACATTCCGAATAATAAGTATGCGAATTTATTACAGATAACAATAGCATAAAAATATGAATAATAAATAATACTGAAAAATATATAATAAATTAGCTCTGTTCAAATATAAAAAATGTATGCAGTAAGTATACTGTATATGTTTCATATACGTACGGGCAACAACGGGCTTCGAAACGTCACCAAAAAAAAAAGTGGTTACAAATTCGCAATCTGGATTTCAAGCAGTTCTTCTGATTTACTTTTTTTATGATGTAATAAACAAATTCATCAAATTGTATTCAAATAATTCGACAGTGCCATGTAAGCATCTTCACGTCTCATTTTACGCAAAAAATGAGCTAGCTTGACAAAAGCAGTGCAATTTTGTTCGCGTGATTCCCATAACGTTAAAATCTATTTGAAAAAAAAGTTCAATTACAAAGACATATAAATAAATAAATATATATATATATGTAAACATAACTTTTGAAATTCTATTTTAAGATTTTATCCTTAATTCACCCTTTCAATATTACTATTATTATATTAAATTGTTTATATTTTCATGCTCTGTACCATCAGTCAATTTATGATATAAAAGCTGGTCAAAAAAGTTCAGACTAACCAGTTCAGAGGGGGAAGATCTTGAAGCGAAATAAGGCAGATAATGTGCAACACCAAGCAGATGAGCAAGCATGCGCCAATCGTTTCCACTTTCCAACGGCGGATCTAGCATCGCTGAAATTTCAGCTTTCACCGCTTGAGGCAATCTGTGTATACAAATAAAAAGGAATGATCAATTATGATGAGATAGATCGTGATGGAAATTTACAGATTGAACAAAAAGAGCCATTATACCTGACCGCCGGTTGAAACGGACGTAAATGATCTTCAATATTCAACCAAGAATTTGAATCGACCTTCAAATGTACCGCTGATTCGTAGTCGTCCTTTTGATAAATGACCAAATGAGCGGTCAGTGATGAAGGGCAGCAGTTGTCTTGAAAAATTTTCTGCGATGCAGATGTGGTCGAGTCAAGTGAAAAACTACAATGCACATCGAAAGCAAAACTCTGGCATAATCGAGATGAAGGGATTTCTTGATAATGACCAACTGGGGCAGTAACTGTCCAGCCTGAACTGATTGATTCCAAGCTCAAGCAAAGATCCGCATGCAATTTCAACGGCAACGCATCTCCAGCGTTGATTGCACAAAGTCGACCGCCAAGTTCTCGTTGATGGCGCATCACGCGCGTCAACGCAGACCGAGTATCATCAACACAATGTATGCTCAGGCAAGTGCTGTGCAAAAATGCCAACAAACGTACTCGTTTCACCAAATTCACATCAGCACGACTGGGCTGTCCAATGAGAGCTAATTTGCCAAACTTTTCAACCAAAAAGTGCACACAATGACCATCCACTTGACAATAGACGTCCGTGTTCAATGTCTCTTTGCCAACAGTAGCTTCCAAATTCCAATCGGCCATCGACGCTTCGTATGGAATTTGTTCACTGATCAAACAGCTTATTTGCCAATCATCTTTGCTAGCATCGAACGGCACTTTGATCAAAGCACTGTGCTCAACACTAACAACGGCTGGCTTTTTCAACGGTGCCACACCTCCATTACAACGAAGCCAGAGTACTGGTGCTAACAAAATCTGGTCGTCGGACAACGGTGGCCTTTCATCACAAACGGAAATTGTCACTTCTATTTGCCGTTCTTCTTGCTGTTCTTCTTCTGCATTTGCAATCAGTGCTCCTTCCGGTATGAATACGCTTACTGCTTGATTTTTCAACAGAACACCACAACCGTTGACTTTGTTCCCATTTAAAGGTGAAGCCGTACAACGAGTCCCGTTCGACGACGCCAGTGATATTCTACAAATTAAAAATTAAAATAAGACAAAAGAAAATACATTCATTTAATCTTCTGCACTCACTCATCTTCGTAGTATCCATAATCTGGTCGTGAATCATCTACCGTTGCATAGTTATTTTCATCACTTGTGTTCGGATAGTAAAATGCTGAAGAATCAGACTTCTGAGACCCTGCAAAATATACAACAAAAAATGCGCGTTGAAGTTTTGATCAGTTTTGAAAAAACTACTCTAATATATATTATATATTGTTCTTGCAACAAATCAAATAACATAAAGTAAATGAGTCCAATGCTCTGTTCTTTCTCTATAACAAGCAACAATATCTATTATGCAATACAATACAGTTGTAATTGGAAGAGAAAAAATTCAATAAATTGATTCTTCAAACTGATGATCCTATTTTCTAAATAAAAAAAAAAAATAAGATAATATCTGTATTATATTTCTGGAAAAATAAATTTTATTGATTTCTCGTTGTTCATATATCAGCTAGTTGACAGAATTTCGCAGACAGTTCAAAGACAAAGACAAAAAAGATAACATCTACACTATGAACAAAGTCCAATTCAAAGATTTCCAATCAAGATAAAGTTGTTTTAATGAAATGAATATCTTCAATTCATCGTCATGCACAATCACATTTGACTTTTCGATTTTTTCCTTCAATCCAGATATTTAAATGCTCGAACAAAATTGAACACATTATTTTAAAAAATGTTTTTTTTTCTCAAATATTTTTTGACTTAAAGTGCAATGCATTTGCTTAAATTATCTTCTTCAATAATACACACACACAGGTGATAATTGTATTTATATATATACATGCAACGATCTTTATATGAATTGTTCATAATAATAATAATAATAATAATAATAATAATAATAATAATAAATAGTACAATTATAACTTTAATCAATTAATTAATTTTTCTATTGCACTACTTCCTACGTCAACAAACAGAAAAATGACAAAATAGTCTGCTTATAAATAAGATAATAATGATTAAATTTTTAAAAAAAAAATCATTTTTCAACAAAAAAAATGCAAATTCTACTTACAATTTATGAGACCTTGACGACTACGATCAGAATTCAATGTTGTTGGAACAGTATCAAAAATAAACGGCAGCTGAGTATGAGCAGTCAATTTGGAGACTTCAGCTGGTATTGTAGCACGAATTATGGTGTTTGTGGGATTTTGTGTTGGTGCAGGTTCGTAATCTTTCGCACACCGGTGACAAGTGCGTCGGCGTAGCACTACGCCAAAGATGAAGAAAATAGCAAATACAAATGCAAAAAGTGCCGCACCAAGACCTGCATACATCGCTACGTTGTTTCCAAACAGAGTAGCACCTTGTTGTCTCATACTGTCTGCATCCAATGATAATCGATGTAATTTACCTGAAATCCGAAAATGCAATAAAAACTGCTAATACAGTTACTGTTGTAAATAAAAGTACTGCAAACACACTACCCGGTGTGCACAATCCATCTGTGCAATTGCGCGACTGTTGTTCAGGACCGAAACAGTTTGCACCACCAAATCGAGGTGCCGGATTGTCGCAGAACCTTCGGCGAACACGATTACAATTTGTCTGACAGTCAGTCCATCTAGACCATTCTGACCAGTTTCCATCTACCGGACAAGGTAATTCACAGTCTACTTGCTCTTTGGAACTTCCAGAACATGGGCTGCCTCCGTTGGCCGGTGGCGGATTGTTGCAGTGACGATAGCGAGTTAGTCTGGATATGCGTCGTCTGTTGTTGATCCACGCTTTGCAATTTGTGGGACAGACTCCTTCCCAAGAACCCCAAGTAGACCACTGACCATCGACTGAATTGAAATCAAAATCATTTTGACTATTTGTATTTTTTTTTTAAATGTATTGTAAGAAAGCAGAAATTTGCTTGCAAACTTTACACCTTGAGAAGTGAAAAGAAAATTTTTTTTAAATTGATTTACCATAAATGTGCAAAGTTGCAGGAAGAGTGGTTCTTTCGTGGGCAATGTTTCTTGCCCCACATGTATAATTGCCGCTGTCACTGAATCGTGCAGAGGAAATGAGCAGAGAGCCGTCGTTCGCCACAATAACATTCGGATCTTTTCTGGATTCGATCTCGACGCCATCCTTCATCCAAAACACCTAAAAACAATTCGCTGAAAAAGAGCTCATAAAAATGAAAGGAATAAATTTCCAAACCTCCGGAGATGGATCTCCTTCAGGAGGTTGGCACGGCAACTCCACCAAACTATTCAAAGGTCTCCTCTCTGAGGCTGGTTCGCGATAAAAGTCTTTCAAAAGATCTATAAGAATTTGTCGTTCAACAAAATTGGAATCATTTCAAATTAAAATACAAATCAAGCCCATTTCACAGTTAAAAACTTGATGATCAATGATGCAATCGTTAAATGCAAATCTGTTCACAATTCTATATTCATCGACACAGTCAATGTGTGACTTTTTTAAAAAAAAATGTGCTCTAAAATGAAATTAAATTTTTCCAGTTAAAAATAGCAACAGCCTCAACTAACTTGATGAAACACCAGTTGAAAACATTAACACCAAATAGCAAATACTGTGCTCTTTCAACATGTAAAAGTCAAATGTCAAGTTATTTTTTCTCCACAATAACGGAATTCATGAACAGGCAAAGAAAATGCAGCAACTGCCATGCTGCTTTTCATCCAGGATGCATTCAAGCAAAACGACTCATCGACTAATCTGTGTAACGTGCCCACAGAATTGCTTTCTAGAAGTCGCTTGATCGTTGATTTGATACGAACACGCAATGAAGATCAATGGAAATTGAATAGCTGCAAGCAAGCAATCACCGATTCCACAAGGGTATGATCCGACTGAGACACCATTTCACACGAACACATCGACAATGACAAAAGCAAAAGCCCAGTGGACAAACAAATGCAAGCTTATCGTCAGTTTGAACAAGTAAAGCATTGAATTTGTGTAGGAATGAGCAGAACCAGTGGCGGATTGCAGTGATTGAACGTTTGCAATATATTTGACAGATAATGGCAGTTTAGATTGTCACAAATAGCAGTATCGGCCTTGAATTGCTCTCTGAGACTTATACTTGTATGCAACGGAGAATTTCTCTAGTAGATTTCTTTCAATTTTGCACTAAACTCCGTTCCCATGAGATTAAGCAACTTCTGAAACACTTTCCAATATGTGTGTTTCAAATCATGTCAAAAATTGATGAAATTTCAGCTACACTAACTACTTGATGCTATTCATCCAATTGCAATTTTATTACAGCGCTATAATAATAACAATATTAAAATTAAAAGAAAAACACCAAATGAACCATTGAAACAATCGACCGGAAAGTTGCATTACTATCTGATCTGGGTCGTTTTGGACATGAGCTCCGCTAGAAGCTAGAAGTAATTAAGCTACAACTGTTTGAACAATAATTGCTAATTCATAATGGTCGACCAGAGTCTCTGTAAGCTTACGCTGATCAGCAGCGGGCGCCTGACCTGACCGCCAGTCAGCCTCAAAACCAATACAAGAAGGTAAAAGGGACGTGGATCAATTTTCAAAAATCCGCGCTCCGAGCAAGGTCAGCAAGCTTTGCAAAGCCGAAAATTCAATTCCACCCCTGCTAGTAGAAGGACTGCTGCACATCTGTCACCGGCCACAGGTGTCCCATGTCAAAGCAAACAATCATGAATACTGTTCAGACATAATCAGAAGGTTATTCATGAGTTGCATCAAAGTCTATGAGCAATTTGCTCCACCTAAGTGAAACTTCACTTTCATCAGCCAATATTATTACCAGACTCCCAGCACATGGCTTTCAACATGGCCGATATGCCGTTCCATCAATTATCCATCCAAATATGTATTTCACAATTAATTGCTATTTTGAAAATTAATTACTCTCCTTTTTTTTTTCTGTCTCGAATAAGTGAAAAGTGAAGTTTGCTTTCGAATCCAACTTTGCAATTTTTGATATTTCAATAAAAGATCACAATGCACACTCTTGGTACATGTTTCTTTAACAAAATCTTTTGTGAATGCATCCAAATTTCAATTGTAATACTATAAACTTGAAAATAAAAAACAATAAAGAAGAAAAATTCACAAAATGCATGAGAAAAACCTTTATTTAGGGGTCTTTTAATTTATGCTCTGGTTTTTTTTTTCAGACAATTTTAAAACGGCAGTCGAGCAGAGTTGCATGTTTCAGTTCAATGATTGCAGTTTGCAATTTATGAACATTTAAAAAATGAAATCAACAAAAAACCACTAACTAACTAACTAACTAACACCTCTTCAATGAAAAAAACATTGCAAACAAATACAAGGCCATTTGTAATAGTCATTTGAAATCAATGGCAAAACTGCAATGGTCTCGTAATTTTTTGAAAAATTTCCCAATTTCATCAATTAAAACTTTGTTAATAAACTTTGTTGACTTTTTGCACAAATTAGATGCATTCACATTTCACATTCTCATTGTATTGTAGTTATTTAAGCTTAAAAAAACTATCATATATGCATACATAATTTTATGAACAAACGCTTTCCTTACTAACATACAGTTTACAGATAAGTCATCATTTATTGCAGTTACAGTTACAGAGAAGAGATTGAATTAACTATCAAATTTAGGAAATGGTAAAATTTATGCTTTATCAAAATTACAAGTTCAGATTAGCGATCGATCATCGTCTGCTGTAAATGGAAATGTCAGAGAATATCTCCCAGTTGATAACCAAAGCAGCTGATTTTGAAATTACTAGGTACGCATATTAGAAGGCCTATTGGTTTGGTTTGGTTCGGTTCGGTTTGCTGTGTGTTGGGCACATGCAACCAGCAGCTGTCAAATGCAATTTATCAAATGATAATTTTGCGAAAGGTTCATATCCCCCGACCGCGGCAACAAAAAGGTGCTCTCCGCTTCGGACACAGACAACTCGTCTATGTATTGCATAAGTCGAAAATTAGAAAGGTCGGCCTATAGAATAGCAATTACGGTAGAAATTTTGAAGAGCATTTTGACGTATTTAACGAGCAAACGTTCAATGCTACAGTAAACGACTAAGTTGGCCAAGTGGTTGAGTAGAGGGCAAATCCGACGACGGATTTTCAAAAGGGCTAATCAGGCTGAAGTAAAGAAGCCACAAACAATCAGCAAAACGGGATGATTTGTGCCAGTGCAGAGGCGAACGAATCGATCAAATTGACATGATCAGCAGCAAATTAGCCCGATTGGTGGCCAAAGTTCCGGCACAGCAGCAACGCATTCGTGCAAAACCAAACGCGTCCGGCAATTCCACCAAATTACCATAGCTGAGATATGATCGTCTAGCAAAGGATGGACAGCGTCCACTTGCAACGGCCACTGGTCAACGAAGTGAACCGTTGATTGACGATGGCCAAGTCAACCTAGCAGGGGTCCTTTTATCCTCTGACGCCTTATAAAGATTGAAAATGATGCAAACGTTTTTAAATTGCTTTAACTGCAACCCTTTCAACTGGAAACGCCATTGGATGGATTAGTTCACAATTATCAATCGAGCCATATCAGCAACAATAAGCTCAACAACAGCACCAATAACAACGCTCAAAGCGCTGCTTTTTGTTAAGAGATTAAGCATGGTGAGAAGAAGAGCAAGAGAAGATTTGAAAGAAAAAAAAAAAATAAAAAAATAAAACCTTTCCAAGCTTGTTCATTTTCAACTGAACAGTGAATTGATTTGGTGAAAAATTACAACAACATTTCAAGGATAGCAAAAGAATAAAGGGGGAGTGGGCTGGAAAGGAAAGAAGAAAAAAGCAATTCGATTTGCTTCAAGGCCAATATTCAAACAGAACATTTTCCCAAGTCACCTTCAGACCTTTCTTCATGATCAGCATGACAGCAAAGACAGCAGCTGCAGAGATTGCCAGCAAATGTTTTGTTTCAATTCCCTCCTTCTAATTTATCAGATGTCATGCAAATTGGCACGTTCTGAGCAAAAATCAAAATAACAAACGCCATAAATGCCTACAAATTGGTCCTCAGCTAATAAAACAGAATTTTAATTAATATTATTCAAATGTAGAGAAAAAATTGAGCAAATAAATATTGGCAAGCTGAACATCATTTTGAACACAAAAATGCTAATTCACAAGAGCTGAAAACGGTCGACCGTGACTTTACCTACTTTTCAACATTTGAGTCTATTTAATTAGCCTGCTATTTATCTCTGTCCGGTAGATGAAGAAGAACTGAATAAATAAATAAATAAATAAATAAATATCCGCACAAAATGCCTGACTAAAAGTAAACTTGTCCAAGTCTGACAGAATCTGATCATTAATAATTAATTTTTTTTATCAAAACAAGAAAAGCTGACCCAACAGATTCCTTCAAGATAATTTGATGAAGATGGCGCCTACCAAGGCGCCGATAAGACAATAATTTCAAAAATCAACGACAACTTACAAGCAACTCGGACAACGGCTGGCATGCTTTTCACTTGTTCTGCTTTATCCTCAGGACCGGTGCCGTAGGCTATACACTCGCAACTGTATTCTCCAGAAAATGATCGTATCCGATCAACTGAATGCCGATTCACAATGATGCTAGTCTGCAAAAACGGTGTGTTTGAAGTTGAATCAATTCCTTCTCGACGTTCATATTCAGTTTCTGGAATCTGAAATAAAATAACAAAATAAACACAAATATTAAACATTCTAAAATGTTTGCTAAAACATGCAGTTGTGAGAATTTTAACAAGAATAAATAGATAAAAGAAACAAATACATGATTAATGCATGAATTTTGTTTTCTCTTTCAAACATGATAAGAAAACGGTCAGAGTCACAGCGTTGTCAACTACAGAAAAACATTTTTTATCATAGAAAGTATTAAATTATCAAAGGAACTGATGATGAAATAAAATAACAATAAAAAAGTAGTTTAGGAGAAATAGAAAAAAAACAGCATATGCTACTCGACCGACGACTATTGGTCACTTGCAACGACTGCTTAATGTAAAAGAATTGGAATATCAGTTGGACTTTTGTAAAAAATCTGTACATAAGTATAAACTATTGATATTGTAATTGTCGATAGCAAAATAATAAAAAAAAAATAAAAATATAATATTAATCCAACGGGGTCAGAATTGTATTCATTATTCATTGGAAGACAGTCCAGATGCAGTGGCAAAAGTTTGGACGGAACAATGAGACGCAGATGCGATTCAATTGAATTCGTGTATGAACTGATGAACTGTTGTCCATTTTTACGCGATATTAACAAAACATCCTACCAGAACAGGACTTGTTCATCCTGTTAAGCATATGGCTTTGAAACGGATGAAAATTTAACGTTTCGACAAACCCTCAGATGCACCTGCCTTCGTTAGCAACAGTAATTGAGAAAAGTAGTAAGAGAGGAGAGAAAAATATGCGTGTGCAGTCTCAGCAATGTATGGGTGCTAGTTAACGCGGTGGAAAAAGCTAGCAGATATAGAACAAGCCAGGTGGTAAGCAACTGAACTGACCATGTGTAAGTTAAACAAACGTTTTTGCAAATTGTGTCCAGTCGGCCCTGTCCGGTCGCTGACCGTCAGCTAATCAGTGCAGAGAGAGAGAGAGAGAGAGAGAGAGAGAGAGAGAGAGAGAGAGAGAGAGAGAGAGAGATAGAAAGAACAAGATCACATTGTACAAACACTGAACGGCGCCACCGTTAGCTTGTACCATATGCTTAGAATGTGGAAATCAGCACCAGCGGATGGATCACGACCAAGAGTCGGAGTGGAGATTATCCATCCAAATGGCACTTGAAACTCTCAACCTCTGACTAACGAACAGCAATTAGCAATGTTGCGTAAATCAGCTTGGTCATAAGAGTATAGCAAGAGAGTAAACAAAAAAGAAAAAAGCCAAGCAAGACTACTACTGCTTTTACTGTTAGCCATTTGCCTACTCACCCAAATGCCGTTGCACTTGAACTTGATCCGCTCAGCATACAGCGCCTTGCATGTCAGCAGTGCATTTTGTTGATGCGGCTGGCGACCACGAACAATGTAAGAATCTTCAGGTGCTTGCAACAATATTGGCTTCAACGGAAGTTGAACATCCGTTGCAGAAGTCGTCGCACTGCCCACATCATCCATTGCGGGTGTTGTTTCTAAAGCTAAAGCAAAAAGTATATTGACAGCCGTAAGAACAAAGAATGCCGCACAAGAAGAAGAAGAAGAAGAAGAACGCGAATAAAGGTCGAGTTAAAATAACAAAGGCGGGACTAAACGTCGCCAGTGATCAGATTGAGCAGAGAGTTATGAATACGGAATGGAGCCACAATCAACGCTAGAAGCAGTGGCTTGGCAGTGATGCGTATCAGCGGTTGTTGTCTGTTCATCAAAAGTATACGAGCCGACCATGACGGCTAAACGCAACTGACGAAAATGCTTCGATCAACCTGAGACTAAGCATACGACCGACCGATGACATAAAATAACACACGTCAGTAAACAAATCCCACTTCTAAACTTGCCATGTCGCCATTGTTAAAATGAAATGACTTTTTCTTGGCGCCAATATCTTCTCCACACTCACCTCGCTGAACAGCAAGCAAGCAATCTAACAATTTGCATCAAACATCCATCTCTCACTCTCTCTCTCTCTCTCTTTATACTCGAATAAACGAGCAATTCAACAAATAAGCTGCATAATTGAAGCAAAACAGAACAAAGAAAAAAAATGAAAACTGCACATTGCAAATCAAATAAATCGAATTGATCACATGTTGTGCATAGTTAAAATAAAAAAGAATTTCGTCAAAAAAAACAGCAACAGAAATCAACCAAACGTGTATATACAAAATACATTCCAACGAACAGCGCATGCAAAAGCATAGTCAAAGCAAAACTGCCGTCCCTTGCGTGCAATTTGAAATTGTTCATTGGAAAAGGGAATCCAACGGACCGTTGAACAGAAATATGATTCATCATTGGTCAACATTGATCAACTCGGAACCAATCAGCGGCTAGTCGGTGACGATGAAGTGAAGCGCCGCACTGGCACGGCACACACGGTAGGCGGTCTACGGGAGTCAAAATGATAATTTGATCTTCATCTATTTATTCAAGCATAACTAATCCATATGCTGCTGTTTGCAAAGACCGCCTTCACAAGATGTGCTCATCTGCCTCTTAGCTTTAAAGCCTGCGACCAACATCACCTTCACTCACACACACACACACACACACACATTGGACAATAATTCTCAATTTCACATCGCCGTGCATTCAAATACAGGACATGAGACTGATACATTTTCTATTTATCCACTTGTCTGAATTTGATCAACCATATTTTGAACAATGCATACAGTATAAAAAGGAAAAACTTTTCACAAATTATTAACTAACTTGTATTAGTATTAAACAGAAATAAAATGAAAAGCATAGTCAGCACGATCTCAGAAACAAAAAATAACAGATGAATGAATAATTCAAAGAATAGCATAGTAGCAACATTACTAGTAAAGAAATTGAATAACTTCCAAGTGAAATAAATAACTAAATATATAGATATTTGTATTTTAAAAAAGAATCTTTTTATTCTTAATGACGTAATTAACTTTACAAACGATCGGACATTGCACAATTCTTTTTTTAATGTTTGCTGAAAATTGAAGCAAAAATCATTACGTCGAAAAAGCCAGCATGAACAGGATATAAGAAAAAAAAGAAAGGGAGATGATGAGGAATGATGCTTTTTTGAAAGAACCGTATGTGAATGAACAATGAAACAGATGCTATATAACTTTTGCTTTGAATTGATTGATTGGAAAAATTTTTAGCTGAACAATAGAGTGGAAAAATAATAATAATAATAATAATAAAAGGTGCAGAAAAGTGATTCAAACAAGCAAACGATTGCAAAGAAAGTGCAAGCTAACTGCAACAAACAACATGTTCAAGCGATTAGCGGCTAGTTGATAAAGTTTTTGCAAATGTTCACGGATATCCGAAACAATTTTTTTCCATTTTATTCACGGAATTTATTAGTTTCAATAAAATTTATAAGCGAAAAAAAGTCACTCAAGAAAATAAAATTAAAAACATTTTCAACTGAACAGAAATACAACCAACAGTCGCCAATAATGAAGCATGCTATTAAAGTGAGAATGAGTTGCATTTAATTGACTGTTCGTGTGAATGTAAAATGCTGCCGTTCATTCAACGTTGATTGATATATTTAAAATTGCAACTGAACAACAAACAACAATGCAATTATTTTAAAGATGACAAAATAAATGATAAAATTATGAAGCAAAAGCAATAAAACAAAATTGAAAAAGATTTCGTCTGTATATTTTACTTATCACGAAATTTTCTTTTCCCCAGAGTGAATAGGATGACGAGCAGATATTTTGGATAATGTGAATATTAAATGGCCAAATAGTCAGCTGCTGATCACGTAAATTAGTGTGAAGCTAACGTTGTTCAGTGCTCGATAAGAGCAAGAGAAGAAGTAGGGAAAGGGAGTTAGAGAGTAAGAAAGAAAGAAAGAGAGAGAGAGAGAGAGAGAGAGAGAGAGAGGGAGGGGAGAGAGATGGAAGAAATTCAACAAGCCTCTGGGCTATTATTGATAAGCATAATGATGTTTGCATTTCAAATGAATCAGTCCAAAACTATGGCCAGCAGATTTTGCACACGCATCGATGAAGAAAAAGCAAAAGAAAACTTTTAAAACAAAAAAATACAGAAAACAAAGAACTAATAATAATTTTATGATAAATACGTTTGGGAGAAAAGCTTACCCAATTCTTATTTTGCAGTATAAAAATTAGGCGCCGTTTCGATCGTGTGTCAGAAGGTCAGAAAAAAAAATTGCATTCATCTAGCAGTGTTGGTGACCAGTTGAGCGCACTGGTGAAGATGGGAAAAATCACAGGCGACTGACTGGTCATTTCAAGCCATGCGATGCAAAACCGCAATGCATAGCTAGCAGCAATTAGCCAGCAAGCTTTGGCGACGCAGATTGAGAGATTATTATCACTGAAGACACCTGAATTGTCACAGTCGCCAGATTGGACACACCAACAACAGTGACAATGGTAGCCAAAACAAAAGAGCAATCAAATGGACGTCACTGTTGGGTCGGTCTGGGGTCAGCAAAAGGCGACTAGGCCAAATAATCAAGTGCAATGAAGCTAAATGAACTTCTACCAATTGCTAATTACCATGCAATGCCACTGAACTGTAAAAAAGAAAGAGAAACATTATAAACATCTCAATTGCAAAACTTTTCACGGAATAAGACGAAGAAACCATTTTACGCAATATTTATTTATTATACACATCATCTGCAATCAATTATTCATATTCAAGCATCCCATGATCAACATCTGGTGAAAAATTTTTAAATTATTTACTAAACTGATTTACTGCTTGCATCCATAAAAATTAAAATATTACAAATACTAAATATCTTATCATTTTCTTTGCAATTATTAAATGAACACGTCAACTTTGAAAGAATTTTCTTCTAAATTTGCATGCATGACAATAGGCAAAAATGCAATTTCATCAAGTTCTTCTTTTCAAATTGTAAAACCTTTTACAACTTTGCAATGATTGCCGACAAAATTAAAATGCTTTAATGGCAAAACGAAAGATATTCTTATCGAGTTTAAAACAGGAAGTTTTATGGGATTGGCACGTGTAAACTAGTAGTCTCCAGTAGGGAATTTCACGCTTTCATGGTCATTTGGCCTGCTGTGCTGTGCATAATTTTTCAATTCTTGAAACGGAAGCCGTTTTAATTTAAAAATCCTGTAAAGCCAGCAGCAAATATACATGCAAGCATGCATGCATGCATGCAGATACACCCAAAAATTCAATTGATGCAATTGATATTTCAATTCAGAAAAAGCCAATTAATTAACTAATTTTTAAAGATATTTTTAAAAATATTTTTATAATGCAAAAAATTATGCAAAAAAAATACGCTACAAAACGGGATATATGGACAGAAAAAGCTGAAACTAGTAAAAGCAGTGCTGTAAAAAATTACAATATAAGCAAACTTCCTTGATTTGTAAAAAATAATGATGAAATTGCAACATGCAGATAAAGATCTCCAAAGTGAAACACTATAAGCTGAGGAATATGTGGCAGATTGTTGAAAATATTGTTCGTTCGTACACACAAAGCAACGTACATTGCCTGGACGTTGGAAACAGCGGAAGCCAAGTGATCATGGATGACCAACGGCGATTGGAAATAAAACAAACAAATATTGGGCCAAGCTAGGCCAAATGTGACCACTAAGATTGATGTCGTCCGGTATAGGTGCTACGGTGATCAATCGGGCCGCCCACTCTCATGCGATACCCATAGCCAAGGTTGTGCTTGTGCTCACTCTTGCACATGGTAACATGTCGCATTTCCAATTCACTGACAACACTGACATCTCATCACAGCTGTTGACCGACCGCCGGTGGTCAGATTCAACTTCGTGACCGCGACAACGACAATCCTAGCTTTGTTCACTACTTTATGACCAATGGTCAAGGCTAAGATTAGGCTCCAAGCATAGCAAACTGATTTCCTTTCTCTCTCTCTCTCTCTCTCTCTCTCTCTCTCTCTCTCTCTCTCTCTCTCTCTCTCTCAAAAAGCCGCTTTGTCGAATATTTAACTATTTCAAAAGACAAGGTCAACTTTGTAAAATCACCTCTATATAAAACGTTCAGAAAATGTTCAGTTCCAAAATTGTGCCTGCTTTATTTATTGGACTTCTGGGGATTTAACAGTTTCAGTTCAGCTAATTGAAGCTTGACGATACACGGCTTGATTTGTCGTTAATCAAAGCAGGAAAAGTTTGAATTGGAATCAGAAAAATTAGCGCAAAGGACATTGACATTGACAAAAGAAATCCAACATTGCCAGCTTAATTTACGCAAGGCCCACAAGAATGAGATGAGCGCTGAAGGAAACTTGACTAAGCATTGCATTGTGCAGCAGCAGCAGCCGTTTTATAAAATGCAAATAAAATAATTCATCCAACATACTCGACGGATTTTATCAGCATCCAACAACAGCTTTCACATGCAAAATTCAACAAAAAAAAACATTCTGATATTAATCACAGTGAAATAAAAAATGAACATGCAGCCTTACACTGAATGTTATCTGAAATGTTGTTTCAAAAAATTTTTCACGCAAACCAACCAATTCATGATCATGCTCGATAATGTCATGACTAAACAATTTATAACATGCTTTAAAAAAAAAAAAAAAAAAAAACAAGCAAACGAAAGAATTGAATTATCTTGTTATCAGTTATATTTTATGAAAGAAAAACAATTTGTGAAATATTTTTTCAACTTAAAATTATATTTATGAAAAAAATACTTTCAAAAGATATGAATTACAAAAGATATTGCAGAAGATTGCAACAGTAATTGAGAATGAATGTACTGTATAGAATGAATGTGCATTCAATTTCGTGGCATTAATTAGTATTGTAATAAATTTCGAAAATCATTCTACGGCATTTCTAAATATTTATGCATTTTCCAAGTAAAGTTTACAAAGTGCAAGTAATGAAGCAGCAATGCAAGGTTGTATAGCTGAAGCAGACAAACAAATTTTTCCCAAACTACCAACTGAGTGTCAACTGGCTATTTGAAGTGGACCGCAAAATGTGTAAACGATTATAGAAAAGATACACAACATCTTTTGCAGACAAACTACAGAAAATTGCCTAGTCAGGGTCGCATAGTTTCCAGAATTCACGGCAAATTTCCTTGGTCATCACCAGTAAAGCAGAACAAACGCTTTCAACACTTCCCTCGACAAGTAGCCACTTTTCTGATCCACCAGAACACCTTGACTAATGTTGTCCTATTTCAACTCTTAAGCTGAGCAATGTTGTTCAATGTGCAACATTGCAACCGACATACTACCATCACTAAATAATGTGTTCAAAATGAGCATCACTCAAAAAGTGAAATAGCAATATCCAATGGTAATTTTAATGTAAAAATTATATATTCCATTTCAAAGCTAGTCTACTTTAGCAAGCAGAATCAATGTTATTGATGCACGTATGCTGTGCTAAAGTTCAAGGTTGAAAAAATAACTGTTCCAAAAAGGAAAAAACATCTTTGATAATGAAGATATTTAATTTTAATTACTCTATTGTTGAATAACATTGGAATAGATTGCAAATGCTTGCAAAGGTTGGCTATTAAACTAAGGCAGAGGAGTTGACTTTTTGATAATAATTCAGGCTAAAGATAAAAGCTTACCTGGCATAAATAAATAAAGCTATGGCATATATTGAACTTCGACGTGGATGGAAAATAAAACACAAATTGATTTCTCTTGTAACACACCAAACCTCTTGTCAAAGTTCTAGTGACTGAAAACATCGATCGACACACCAATAAAGGCGGTTGTTTTGTGTAATGAAAGATAATTGGATATAATATCTGATTCTGTTAACCATTGCAGATATGGCAATTGGAAGAGTTTTGATTGGCACTGGTCAACAAGGTAGACAACTGTTCATCAGTAAAATTGACCATCGGCCGGAAACGGTATTGACCGACGAAACCTGGACAACAGAACGCCAGCCATCTTACCATCTTTCTGTAAATGTTGCCAAACAATATATCAATATTCAAGAAAACATCAAGATATGCTAAAGTTATAATTTTTTAATTTCATAAAGATTTATTTTTTTTTTACTCATCATTCAACACCACTTTGCAACAGAAATTGCAAGTGTAAATCTGAAATAAATTTTATAAAAAGAAATAAATGAAACTTAGATTGAAAATAAAAATACAAGCAAAAAATAGCTTAATATAAAACTAAACAAGCTTTTTTACATTTATTTAATGTGAATAACATTATGAGAAAATATGCAAAAGAAAAAAATTCATCTATACAAATAAAACAACACAATTTAATGTATTGTATCTGAGAAGCAGTTTTGAGTATAAATTTTTTTTAAAAAATAATTATTTACATTTTAAGAAATATCAATTATTGAATGATCAGCTGCTGTATTTGAATATGTTGATGCTAATTGATGAAATTGGATGAAATGTGTGATTTGAAAAGCACGCAAAGATGTAAAACATCTAAATAAGACAACAACCAACGGTGGTGATTTATTTCATACATCGGCATTTGGGTTGGTGGATAAATTATGGAAGAGCAACGTTGTAGATTCCACGAAAGAACAGACAATTTCTCACAGCTGGATGGAGCTGGATGGTTTCAATTGCCTACCGGCTAGCGGCTGATGTGAAAGTAACGAGTAAAAACAAAAGAAATAAAAGTTTGCAATTATGAACAATTTTGGGATACTGTTACTTGAATAAAAATTATGCCATGCAAAATTGCATTTAAAACAGAATAGTCTGTCTCAGTTTGAAAATATTAAAATAAATAAATACAACAAAAGATGACAGATATTTCTCAGTTTTAGCCATACTGAACCGGCATAATAAATGTAACTTATCAAATGTATGAAGAAAGCGTGCAAACTGAATGCTCATATTTCAATTCAACCAAAATTAATATAAGAGAAAAATAATTTCATCAAATAATATGAACGATAAGATGAATTTAAAATATGGAAAGTGCAATTCAGTTCAGCTTAAACTTTCCCATGAGAAATGAAGGAAAAAGTTTGCACAGCATTGAGATTTCAAAGCAAAAATTAGCTGAACCATGCGTGCTGCATGAAAATAGAAACACAGAACACAGCTCAAGCAAATAGAGAGATGATTTATAAGCTAACTTTTCACAATTATGGATGATTATCAGACAATATCAGTAAAAAAGATGTTTAAATAAAAGAATTCAACACAATTTAAGCAAAAGGCCGCGCTAATCCGCAGATGACGTAGATGAACAAAATTAACAAACAAACATCAAGATGAAACAACATTCATGGTCAGTTTGCTATGGAAAAGCTAGCCTTGAATAAAGCAAGGTCAACAGATTAGATGAGATGAGATGAGATAGTTCCTAATGATAATAAGTGTATATTAATAATGAATGCTCATTCAAACTTTTACTTTATATAATGCAAAAACGAACAAACACAAAAACCATCAACAGACAAATGGAAACAAAAGAAGATGAAAGCAAAAGCAAAGCATTATCGCTAAAATAAACAAATCAACAATTTACACTCATTATAACATATCACTTACACTGTGAATCATTTCAGCTATTTCGATAACTGTATTTCACATGTTAATAACGTGAATGCGGACGTTCGTATCTGCAACATTTATGTCTAACACAATCAGTTATAAAAATTAAAAATTACAATAATATAATTGTTAAAAAATATTAGTTACAACAATTCTTGAATAAAAATCGAAGACATTGATTGAATGAATTTGGAAAATGCACATAAATTGCGTATAAATCTGAATGAATTGGAAAATTGAACAATCACACAATATTGAAATTAGCTGAAAATACACTGAAAGCTAAAAACTAGCCAACTGAACAACTATTTTATAAATAATTATTGTGATGATAATAATTTGACAAAATAACAATAGCTGCAATAAATAACAACAACAACAATGTTAATATTAAAAATAAGATCAACAAGAACAACAATACCAATTAAACATAACGTCGTCGGCTCACACGCACGTGTTACTAATTCAACGGCAAATGAACAATGCTTAAATGAAGAAGCTGCTAATTAGTTAAATTATGAACAAATTGCTTGACTTTTATTAAATGACCTAATTTGCCATGAACAGATTCATCATACCTTCTTTAATATTGAATAATGCCTGAAAGTGAACAAACAATGGATGCAAATTTAACAATTCAAAATTTAAGAACAATTTTTAAAAGAATATAACATTTCTGTTAAACAGGTATTGTGGGTTTGGTTGCTTACTTTCATGTCTTCACATAAAATGTCTTCATAAAAATGACCAGTTTTATTATAATTCTCTTTTTTTCTGCTGTAAATCACATAAAATTTATGCTCCACTTCTTGTATTCATTCGAATTACTGTTATTTAAAAAATTCAATTCTGAAAGTTCTCTTCAAACTCTATCATTTATTACATATGTTGTTTTTTCAATACAAATAAAAAGAGAACGTAAAAAACAAATTTATTTCATTGAATTTTTATATACAAGTAAAGTACCATTAATTTTTCACAGTATACTTATAAAGGTTGAAGAGAATTATACAGAAACAGAAATACTTTGACAAAATTCATCGAAAATACCTTTGTTAATGAGGTGATAAATAAGTAAATAAATAAATAAATAAATAAACGGTTAATTTCTTGTACAATTAGTTAGTTACTTGACATAGTGACTGGTTTTCAGAATAAAATTTTCAAATCAAATTCATCTACATGCAGCATAGAAAACAAAAAAAGCCAATTGATGAAGTGAAATGCCGAGAGCTTTGAAGAAAAAGCAAAATAACTTTTTTGAACAAAGGAACAAACTTCAAAAAGAACAACCATAATACGAAGGAGAAGATAATGTTTTCGCTAATGTTTTGATCTTGTTGACTTTATTCAGTGTTGAAAAGTCACAAATAATTTGAAAAACACAAAAACCGTACAAAGTTGACGGCTGGTACGGTAATTGAGAAAAAAAAATTACAACCTACCAAATCAAATCAACGCTACAACGGATGATTCTTCTCTTTTGTTCGTTCGTGTTATTTTTTAAAAATTAGATCCTTCACAAAATGGCAAAGTAACAATAAACATCATCAAAAAAAATGTTGCAAAAGTTATAGCGTCAAAAATTTTCCTTGTTCACTCTGCGTTGAACAGTAGTGAAAAGTTAGCTTAAATAGATTCAAATCAGACTTGAGCATTCATTTCTACAAGAGAAATATTCAAAATAAGAAAAAAAAATAATTCAAATCGTTTCCATCCACCAAATTTACCTGCAACACTTTTTTGCAGTATTAACATGATCACAATTAGCATTCATAAAATTGAACATTCAAGGAAACACTTTTTAAAATGTTTTATAGGAATAATGCTTTTTTAATTTTTTCACAATTCATTAACAAACAAAAAAAAACAAAATTGTAAATAGCAAAAAAAATTTTTGAAAGTAAGGATAAATTGGCACTAGCGATAAAATAAAGTAAATAATAGTGAACAACGTAATTTAAAATAAAAAAAATTTTTTTTAAAAATCAAATTCAAAAATGAAAATCATTTCAGGTAATCATTTAAAAAATAATCATTAATTACCAAAAATAACAACAAAAAAATTAAAACATAAAAGTTTGAAATAAAAAAATAAATAATTATGAAGCAAAAGAAAAGCAATCAGGAAAAGTTGAACAATATCTTTTGAATGTCAAAACAGAAATATAAACTTTTTAATCTTTAAATTAGATGAACTATTTAAAGTATTCAAATTTCTGCACAACACGCAATGTTACAGTGAAAAATTTGAACTGACATACTGTAGTGTTAACATAACGGATTACGATAACAAAACTTGATTTCTCTTATTGAACTGTCAAAATGTCAAATTGTCAAATGAACATGTGAAAATTTGATCGTGATTATTATTGAAGATGGGAAGAAAATAAATTCAAAACTGAACTTCAATAACCAATGGTGATAAATGAATTGAGTAGCAATAATTGATTGCTGGTTTTTGTATATTTGCTTAAAATATTGCCTTTCATCAAGTATGTGTAAACATCAGTATGAATTCTAGTTGTAAGAATTTTCAAAATTTAAAGTTATGATATTTGAAACAAAGAGAAAAGGAAAAAATATATATATATATATATATATTACCTCATTATTTAAAGAGCTGTTAATAATAAGCTAGCTAGCTAGTGGTAATGTTTCGTTGTAAATTTCCTGATCATAAGTGGAAAATTGATAAATAACAATTCACCTTATTACACTGCATTGATAAATTTTAATTCATTACACAAAAGCAAACAAATAAGGATAAATGAACAAATAAAGATGATAATAAAAATAAATCGCCGGCATCAATGTTTAGCATTCGGTTCGCTTGAATTGATCGGCTTCAAAACAATGCTTTCCAATTCTTTATTTTTTTCTTTAAGCAGCTAAAATTATAAATCAAATCAATTCCAACAAAACAACATTACAATAATTTCAAAATTGTCACTCAACCTTTCTAAGTTGTAAAAGTCGCTCAACTAAATTTCGATGACTCTCTGAAGGTTGAAACAGTTTCGCAGATATCGATCGATATTTTTGACTCTAAAATTAAAGCAAAAAACATAAGTTTACTACTATTCCAAAAAATTATTCAATTAGAAAATAAAGAAAAAACAAGAAAGAAGAGAGAAAGTAGAAATTCACTTTATATGTAAAATTAGATTCCGTTGGTATTCTTAAACTAGGTGATCGTTGAAATTGATTTTCAGAAAGTAACCCATTTTCTGCACAATCGTTTAGCTTTGATTCAGCATCTTCATCAACATTGCTATTCACTGTTGTTTGATGTAAATTTGTAGTGGAACTTTGTTGCTGTTCAAATATTTTTTTCGGCTTGCGACTGCGCGTCATCAATGGCTGGAAAAGTGGATTCTAAATATAATTTTCTTCAACATTCAAATATTTGATATTCGATGAATATTTTTATTTAATTTGATTTTAAAAAAAAGTAAATTAAAATTAAACATTACCGCCCCTCCAAGTTGATCACCCCAAGGATTGTCTGGAATGAAAAGGCTATCACGATTGTCGTTGTTTTCCGTCTGACTTGTCGAAACTGTGCTGCTCAACGGAGTAGTAGTACGGTTGCGTGGGCTAATATGGTGAAACGATTTGGATAATTTGTTGAAAAAATTTGAAGCAGCATCCATCTTTGAATTTCCCCGTGTACTGAAAATTGAAATTATGATAAAAATAATTTTCATTCAACATGATCAATTTGAATATTTGTTCAAAATAACAAAGCATATCTTACCGACTACTTTCGGATGTGTCATCAGTAGCAACAGAAGAGGATGTGGATCCTTTCTTCTTCTTATTATTATTCTTCTTCTTTTCAGCTTTCTTAAATTCTTGAATTGACTTGCTGCTGTCCCCTGTATTCTCTTTGCTCTTCCTCAACAAAGGACGCACTATGGATGTTTGCAACGAATATTTGGACCTCGTTTTAGGCGTCACTGTTGCATCACTGACGGCACGCCTTAAAATTACACTAGAATTTGTGACACAATCTCGCTGCTGTTCAACAGCATCCTTCGACGACAGTTGCTCATTAATTTCCATCTTTTGCTTATTTTTCTTCTTCTTCTGCTTACTGATCAACTCTTCCCACATATCCAGAGGATTCTGCATCAATGGTTTGATTGGCCGATCATCGTCAGGACTGCTGAAATTTGAACGCTCTCTAATACTACTGTAGCATGGTTGACCATGAGCAAAATTTTCTGAATTTGAATTTGAAAATGAAAAACGACCACTTGATGAAGACAAATTCATATTGCCAAACGAAGAGCCAATCTCGTCCACACAATGTGGCTGTTGATAACCAGGTATGAAGATCATTTCATCATCACCGTCGTCTGGTGATCGTGAAGCTGAATGCTGCAAAAGACGGGCGTGTTTCAATTTCGACGCTTCTTCTTTCGCTTTCTGCCACGACTCCAGAACGCACTTTTCCCTTCTCTCTTCCTCTTCCTACATGCACACAATGGATGAATTAATTAAATCATTCATTCATTCATTCATCCATTTCTTTCATTAAGACAAATAATTTAAATTGTTCAAACTTCAAACAATGAACATAGAAATGCGATAAATAATAAAAAAAAAAAAAAAGAAAAGAAATACCTTCAATTTTGCCCATCGTTCTCTTTCTCGTGCATTTGCAATTTGCCTTCGTCGTTCCATTTCTCGACGCTCTCGTTCTACACGTTCTTGTTCTTGCTTTTCACGTTGAATTTCTAACAATTTTTCACGCTGTTTCTGTTGAATTTGTTCATCAAAAATTATCTAAAAATATTACAATTTATTCAAATTAATCATTAATTTTCAATATTTTCTGTACTCTTTGTTTCAAAGCATTTCGGCGTTTCATTTCAATTTCTTGTTCACTTATTGGTTCAGTAGCCAAATTTCTTCGTTTATGACTTTAAAAAAGAAACACTAATATTCAATTGAATAGAAAATGAAATAAAATTATATTATTCCATCTTACACTGTAAAATCGTCCAATGCACCCGGATAACTACAACTAAAAATGCTGGCGCCAAACGAATTACCGGACATATCGTAAGGCTCTATACCACTGAGTGACTGTGGTTTGCTGCTGTTTGGAGTACTACAGTAATTGTAGGGCGATTTTGGCCCGTTAAATGTGGTCGGCGACATGCAAGCGTTAGCGTTAGAAACTGGTGAATAAGTAAACGCATGTTCTGCATCTTGAAAAGGCGGCAGAATATAATTTTGCCTGAGACCATTCGTAGCAGCTGCTGAACATGATGAAGAAACAGATGCATTGCTGATCACATTGTACGGAAATGAGCCCACTGGTGACTGCGTACCTGCACAAGAGTTGAAATTATTACACTGATCCAACGGGTAAGATGCACTCTGCAGCAGATCATTTTTATCATGACGAACAGCATTATTTCCAGTGTCAACCTAAATGTACAAGCTTTAAGTACAGGCAAATCAAGAAAAAGAAAACAATTACAGACAGATCAAGCAAAATTTATTTTATTATTATTTATTAACCTGAAGTGAATTAGAGGTTGGAAATTTTCCACCATTAGAAAATTGATTCCCCAATGCATTCACGTTGGTCAAAAGTGGACTTGCTACAGATGGAAAGCAATTTTGACCAAAATCTGCACATAAATTAGTGCAAGGCACGGGTATAAATGCCACCGGAGTCACGCCTGCAAAGCCAGGACCAACAATCTTGCGCTCGCTTAGATTAACAACAGGCGCCTGAGCAAATACTTGGCATGATTTATCTTGGTTCACAGTAGAGTCGACCTAAAGCAAAAGTAAAATTGAATAACAATAATCAATTAATTAATTGGCTATTTTTCACACTCGTGGTCTACATGAAATTGGGCATTCATCATTTTATATTTCTGATAATTTGTTTTCATTTAGCAAAATTTAATAAGAATTAGTTTAATTGCTTCGAATGTCATCAGTAAATCGTACAATCAAAACCTAACAGTTGACAAAAAAAGAAAGTTGCTAATTCATTTTCTCATGTGCAAAAATAAATTTATGACGTAAACTAACTGTTGCACAACTAAACAGCATTAACATGAGAAAAGATAAAAAGCATAAATATTTTTTCCTTTCAATTATAAATAAATAAATATATATATTTTTTTTCTTACTGCTTAAAACTATTAATATAACAGCAATAATCTACAATCTATACAATATATACAGATGTAAAATAAAAGGACAAGAATAATGCTTGAAGGTGAGATCAAGCAAAAATACAACTACTTATTATCGTATCATTGAAAATAACTTTTAATAACATTTTGAATAATTGAAAACAACTTTTACGTTTGGCAAATAATTTACAAAGAAAAATTATCGCAATGTATATGATTATTGTATTACGTGGGTGAAAATAATTTTCGTACACTCATTTGAAACTGTTCCATTTTTCCTTACAGCATCTCACTGTAAAATTGCAAAAAAAAATTACCAAAAGCATAAAATGAATCTTGAACTAGTTTAAACTGAACAAGATAATTTTTTTTTGTTGGAAAACATAACACGCAAGAAATGTAAATCAGAATAAATGTTTGCAAAATAGCATCATTTTATTTGACAAACTACTTTTCCTTTATCAAATAAAAATCATAGAAAGAGATTAAAATATGATTTTGTTGTTGGATTGAATTTTTTACATAAAAACAAAATATGCAAGTGCAGATGCATGTAAGAAAAATGATCTGCAAAGTAAGATGATGATGATTGATTCAATTTTCCTCAACTGAAAAAGAAGTGGCGATATCAGAAGTGATTGAAGTGTCAGCAAAACTGGAAAATGTTCAATAGAGGTAAAGTGTGATGATTCAAACAAAAATGTAAACGAATGATAGGCTAAAACGCCTTAGGAACGCCACTAACCAGATTTTACAAACCCAAGCAAGCTTGTTCTGAGATGCAAAAGCAATACGAGTACAACTAGATGTTGCAAGTAGAAATTTTCAAATGCAAAAATCTAGCAATTTGCACACTTCCATCGTATATTTCCTCCACTGTGTGTGTGTGTCTGTTTATTTGTGCACACGCACACAGGATGGATGTTTGCAACAAGGTAAACAATTTATTTCACTGAAAATTCTTCCCACATAAAGAAAACAAAAAACAAAGTTTACCAACAGGTTAAAGTTAAGCTTTTCCATCACTTTTTACACCCTTTGCCAACAAAATACGACAAGTTTGTTTGTTAAAATTGTAAATAAAAGATGCAGAAACAAAAAATAACTAATTTAAAGCTGAATCAAACATGAAAAGCATTCAACAGTTGCACAACTGAACTGCAAACTAATAAATGCTTGTTGCTGCAAAAATAAAATAAATACATTTATAACCCTTCTCTTGCATTTGCAAAATATTTTAAACTGTATGCAAAAAGAAACTAACTGCATTGTAATTTTTGTAATCAAACAATTTAAAATCTATTAAACAGTGAAAATAAGCAAAGAAAAAGAGAAAATAGTAATGAAACCACGTTCGACAGGAACAGCAATGCAAACAATTGTTATGGTGAACAATTCTTTGAATTCCATCCATCGTTGAAAAGAGCAAGTAGATTGAAGTAAACCATCTGCTTCATCATCATAATTTCAAAAAGATTCTTATCTAATCTTGAAAAATGTATTTCTTTTTTTTTCAACAAACTCTGTACTGTAAGTGTTCAATTTGAAAGTTCTAAATACCACCACTCTTACAGAAAAAGAGTTCTTTCAAAAACACTGACAAACAATCAATCAGTCGATATGAAAACTAGAAAGAAATTTAAAGGCGTTTTCATTCCATCTTGATAAGAAAATACTTGACATAAATACAAAAAAGACAAAGCAAACCGCCTTTGTTCATATTAAATTTCAAACAAAATTATGAAAAAGTACGAAAAAAATTCTCTTTTTCAACAATAACAAATAATATCCAAAAGTTTGACAGCAAAAAAAACTTCAGTTTCGGTGGTAAAATATCAAACGTAAAATTGTGAATATATGAGAAGAAAATGCAATTTATAAGAATTAATAAAAATAAAGTTGAAAGAAAACCGACGAAGCCAGTTCACCGGACTTGACGGTCACCTTGCCAAAATGACCAATATTAATGGGGAACTATAAACTGCAAAGGGTCGGACAATAAGCTTGAAGAATGTACATCATACGGTCTTAGTCAGATCTACCAACTGCGATAATTACGTCGAAGGTCAGTGTGACCGATTTTCAGCAAAATGTCTTAATGATGGTAGAAAACTTTTCACTCTATATGAACAATATTTCATACAACGGCACTGACATGGCCACCGCTGAGCAGTTTCTTTATTACCAACCATCACAGATGTATAAACAAGTTAAATTTTACAAAAGGAAACAAAAACATCGGCATACACGGAAGTAGCAAACGATACAATGCAACTTACACTTTTATTAGGGAAATTAATCTCCCTGTTATTCACCACGTCGCCTGCAAAACAGCCATTGTTCGAAGTATACGGCGAATTGCGTAACGGTAAATCATTGCGTGATTTCAGCGGAGCACCTGAGCCTGGTTTACCAAACGGAAACCATTCTTCAGTCTCGGCTAAAATTAAAAACTCAAAAACATCACACACACACACACACACACACACACACACACACACATAAACAACAAGTAATAAATAAAATTAACATGATCACGCTAAACAAATTCACATCTACTAATTTAATTTAATCAAAAATCCAACATCATTTTACCCCACATTGACTATTTTGATTTCATACTTTATTAATTATTTATTTAAATTTAGACAAAATTTTAATTTCAAATCAAATATTTTTTCATTTTTTTAAATCAATAAAAAAATACCTCGTTCTTTTGCCCATTGTTGACGTTTCCGATCCAACAGAGATAAATTCTTTTCATCAACACAAGTTGAAACCTCAGCCATAAACAGTGGTCAGTTGCTACTAGTCAAAAGCAACCGCAATCGCACGTCTCACTTTTAAAACAAATACATCGGCTAGGCAATAGAAAGCAAACCAATCACACGTAAAATGACGACGTCCAATGAATCTACGAAAGACAGGTGCCGCTTCAACGTTCATACTGTAATAATCAAGTTAGTTTACACAAAAATTATAAAATGGGTAATTTAAATTTTTATTCGCATAATAGTTCGATACTATATTTTAAACAAATTTATAACATTATAAAACCTTTTCCACGTGCAAATTATCAAGTGAACTGCAGTACTCAGCGCGTAATGGATTGAAATTATTTAAAATGAAAAATGCATAGCAGAAACTATTTTAAGAAAATTTTAAATAATAAAATTGAATTTTTTTTTGAAGAATTTGAATTTAATTCTGAACAACGCTAAATTAAAAATTAATACCTTAATAATTTAAGAAAGAATTTCATATTCTACAGTAAGTTGAAATGAACAGAACTGTGCATTTGTGAAAAAAATTATCATAAAGTTAAAATCAATAACAAAATAAATTTAAATTTGTAATTTATTAAAATTTAAACGTATTCTGTAAAATTAAACATATAAATTGAACCATTGCATACTTTTTGTGGTGAATGCACATAAATTGAACTTTACTTTCTTCACTGTAAGTACATTAAATTAAACTTTAAAATTGTACATTAAACTTTAAAACTTTTTAAAAATATTTTTGTTGAAGCGAATGATTAGAGTTTCCGAGCACTCAGAATGTCAGTCAAATAGAGATAAGCATAAAGTTTGCATTAGAAATTCATACCTGTACTTTCATTTCTGAACTTTGAAGTAAGACTCGTTTTTATAATATTAGCATGTTTTATATTAGCAACATGTTTTTATTTAGCTTTTATGTTTTTATAATATTAGCAACAGCTGAGACACAATTGTAGTAATGATGCACACACACATATTACATGTACTATAGATTAAGGTTAGGACGTTTTATTGAATTTATTTAGCATATAAATTAATTAAAATTTCGTGTTTTAACACAGTTCAGCTGTTCAATCAGAAGTTATTGGCAGAAAGATTGAACTTTCAATATGATATGCATAGATAGGTATATGAATGGAATTGCATTCACCTTGGTGAATTTCCGTATAAATAAGTTTGGGCTTAAAGAATCAGTTTTTATTTTGAATATTATTTTTTTAAATTCACCTTGCGCTTATTTTTTCAACTTTGCTTTCAACACTGTACAATATTTTTATTGGCAAAGCATTTTATCAAGTACATCAAATATGATTAATGAGCATAATTACAAATATGATATCACAAGTGCTTAATGTAATAGTTATTTACTGCATTTATTTCAGATTTTTACCCTATAATTATAAGAGTTTTGTTTCAGCTTTTAGTTTAAAAAAATTCCTGTTTAGCTGAAAAATTGTTAATTATACATACGGTTGATTTTTCACGTTTCTAGGTAAATTCGTTATGTCACCGACATTCAATGTTCCACTTAGATACCGTATAACTGAATGCAAATCAGGTGTTTTTTTTTAATGTATTGCATTCATTTTATTTAGACTAAAATGAATTTATAATCTATAAATTAATGTCAACAAATTTAATTATTTTTCATATTTGTTTGAATAAAAGAATGATTTCATGAAACGATAATATTTCTAATTTTGAAGTTGAACATTTGCATCTTTATTATGCAACATTTTTTACGTTATTCTGGTTAAGTGCCAGTTGTTTTATAATTTTGAAATTTTGAGTGTATGAATTCACTTATTCAACCTAGATGAAGTATAATTTGTATGGAATGCATTTGATCATTTCGTCGCAGTGATTAAATAATACATAAAAATCTGCTGCATTTATAACGTTCATTCCAATTGTTAGGGCATGCAAATGAAAAGTCTAAACATATAACTTCAGAAATAATTTCACTACTCATATTTAATTTGAATACTTAAAATATTTGTGCTTCAAATTTGCTGCACTTTAGCTGTGAAAAAAATGAGATCTTGCCATGCAATCTAATTTTACATATCGAAAGTATATTGGCAAATGTTGAGAAACTTTTTTTAGCTTAGGCTTTCGATCGTGCCATAAATTAAAAAGCCCATTTTTTGCGACGTCAGTTTGTTCAAAATGGATTCCAAAGTTAAAATTATGCGAGCGTTGCACGACTTTCAAACAAATATTCCAGGCGATTTGAACTTCCGAGCTGGTGATATCATTATTTTGTTGAAAACTATTGATGCGAATTGGTACTTAATGATTTAGTTGATATAAATTTTATATTTAAAAGTGAAAGCATAATAATATTATTGTATAGGTGTTATGGCGAAACTGCCGAAGGATATCAGGGTATGTTTCCTTTATTGTATGTTTTTGAAGAGAATCTTCCACAAGTTCAACCTGGTCAGAAACTGCTTATCGCTTTACGGACGTTTCACGCACAAGCCGCCGGTGATTTGTCAATCAATGCAGGTAAAAATAATTCAAGTGCTGTTTTTAATTAGGACAATTTGATTTGAATTATTTTTATTAGGTGATATTATTTTGGGTATTGAAAAAGTGGATGAAAATTGGTGGCAAGGCACATTGAGGGAAAAATTTGGTTTGTTACCTGCGAATTTTGTGCGTGAGTTGGACATGCATTTGGAAAATAGTCACCAATCTCGAAAAAATAATAGCGTTTCAACTAAACGGGCTGTTGTTCTGAAATCAATGAAAGCTGCTCTGCCTGAGGAGATAGATTTAAACGAAGGTGAACAAGTGATCATTGAAGAATTTTTGGATAAATATTGGTGTCGTGGAACTTGTCAGAATCGTCGAGGTATATTTCCTAGATCGTTCGTTAAGATTGTTGAAGAAGAAGAAGAAGACGAACAGTTGTTGATTGAATACAAATTTGCATTATCAGACAGCAAACAAGATTTGCTGGTTAAATCATCAGTGCCATATGCAATTGTAAAATACAAATTTGTTCCACAATATGAGGGTGAAATGGCAGTTGAAGCAGGTGAACTGCTGTCCTTGGTTGGTCACGTTGACAATGAATGGACACTAGTATCAGCGAAAGGGCGTGCTGGCATTGTGCCAACAAGCTATTTGAATATTATTGTAGATTGTCCAAAAGTCTCTGGTACTGAATTACAAAGTGCAATAGCTGAAGCTAATGCTAATCGACCTGCTGTTTCGGGTGCAAATTCTCATGCTCACTGGGCAAGTAGCACTGGTTCAGCTGATTGCAACAAATCTACTTATTATAAAGTTCTCTTTGATTACAATGCTGCAACGGCTAACCATTTGATGGCAAAAGCTGGTGACTTGATTACTGTTTTGAACTCAGTAGGAAGCGAGTGGGTTGAAGCAGTAAATCAAAGAACTCTTTCGAGAGGACTGTTGCCTCGCAGCTATCTGACAGCTACTAATGATTTCCAAATTCAAAACAAGCAAGACTATATGAAAACGTCTCAGAAAATGCAGTTGGATATTGAATTGGAAAAATGTATTGCTCGTAATTTATTGTCACTTGATTTTGATTGCAAAAATAGAAAAATCGGTGATTGCAATGTTGATTCGAAGCTGATCTCACCATCTTCATCCATCTGCAGCACGTCTTTATCTCCATCGACATCTAAATGTGCTACAGCACTGCCTTTATCATTGGTGATGAAATCGTATGTAAAATGCGATGACAGTTTTTTCTGTCCATCTACTAAGAAGATTCCTCCTCCACGTCCGAAAACTCTTCCGGTTGTTCATCAAGAAAGTTCTTATTCCAGTGAATGGAATGGTCGATTGGCAAATATTTTCAATGAAATACTTTCATCAGAAAAAGACTATTGTAATGAATTGGTGATTATTGAAAAAGCATTTGAAATGCACCGAGCAGAATTACATATGGATGATTTTGTGGAAAAAATGAATATTCTTATTAATTTATCAAAATCATTAATTGGAAAATTGGAAAATTTATCAAGTAATTTTGTCAACTAATTGATCATCTTTATTGTTTATGTTTTATCGTTGATATGTACATTTCAGCGAAACCTACCGTACTTGGTATTAGTGGGATATTTATCGACATATCAAGATCGTTGGAGTCGGCTTACACTAGCTATTTTGAAACCCAAACAACAGTTGTTTCGAAAATTAATGAAGTATGAACAAATATTTTCACAATCATTCGTTGCTACAATTGAGTATTTTAAATGTTAAATTTTTTAAAAAAATAGTATCAGAATCACGAATTGAAGAAGGTTGTATTGGAAAAGGTGATGTTTGATATCCGCAAATCAGCTTTATGTTGTTTTGACTTATTTTCGGCGATTCTTTGTCCAATACATCGAGTTTTGAAATATCCTCGATATTTAACGGAAATGCTCAAAGTGAGAATGAGGGAAACTTTAATGACAAATGTGAAAAATGAAAAATTTTTTACATTTTTAGCACACACCTCGATGTTTTAACAAAGATCTACAGTTTGCTATTTCAAGCTTGACTTCAATTGCTCAAACAATCAACGAAAGTCAGCGACAAGTCGATATATGTGATTATTATTATTATTATTATTATTATTATTATTATTTTCTTTTAAATATATACTGCAGTAATTGCATTGGTTTTAAGTTACCAGATATAAAAAAGATTCTGTCGAGAGTTTGACCGATCGACTGGCAAAAGTATCTTTCCATTCTATGAGGAAAAAAGGAGCACGTTTAGGCATGCGATTGTCTTCAACATTAGGCTTTACACCACAAGTATATGACCTGAGGTGATTGAATTCGTTGCCTTGCTAAATATTATTTTATTATTCAAACAGATCAAAGATGAAGAGTACGACCGTCTGGAGAAGCAGTTTTTCTTTCAAGTGAAGAAAATTCGTGATTTCATGCAAAATTTGCAAGATGTCTGTGATCGGACTTTGTCCACTTTCAACATCTATCAATCCATGGCACAGAGTTTTCTTCCCAGTAGCATTGATTCGAACAATTCACCATCACAACAGTTCGCTTTGAAATATTTGAATACGTTCAATCAAGTGGATCCCAGATCTGCTGCGCAGAAACATGTAAATCAAAATCTCAATTATTGTAGCCTGTATTTGTGTTTTGCTTAACATGCAAGTCAATTGCAGATAAATGCACTGCAAACGGATGTTATTGCACCGATGGCGAAACTGTTGACTGAGGCGAAGGGTTTGGAAAAATTGGTGGAAAAACGTCGAGACAAACTGCTCGATTATGAGATGGCCGATTCCAAATTGCAGAAAAGTTACACCAAAGCTACTGAACACGTTAAAATGCACACCGTATGTAGACCAAAAAGAATTTTTTTTCTTTTTGAAAATAATTAATTCTCTCTTTCAGAATATGCAACGAATGAAAAAATGCCAATCAGAATATGAAGCACTGAATAGACAGTTGTTGGTCGATTTGCCGAAATTTATCGAAAAATGCTTACAAACTTTTAATGCAACATTCAACTTGTTTATTAAGCATCAGTCGACATTTGCATGTCAATTTGGTCAGCAGTTGCAACAGATGAACTTGGAAAGCAGTCAACCATCTGCAGATATCCATTACAAGCCGACCAATATGGAAAATATTAATGTTTCCCTTGTAGAAACTGAAGGAAATTGTCAACAGCCGATAATTCCCCCTAATTTGTTGTTAAATGAACCTTATTATATGGTAAATTGTTTAAAAAAAAAATTTTTTTTTGTTATCTATTTGAACTATTTAAATTTTAAATATTTAAGCAGCAGCAACAACAACAACAACAGCAACAACAGCAATCGCAGAATTTGCAAAATTCAGTGAACTCGTTCTATAATGAACTGCAAGCCATATTTACGGATACTTCGAAAAGAAATGACTGGGTTCAATTTTCCGACAACAGTAAAATGCATTCCAATTTTCAAGGTGCTAATTATTATTGTTTTCTATTGTATTGTAATCATTGTTGTAATGAAAAAAAAATATATATGCATGTTTGTTATTGTTAAACAACACTAATATTTATATATATATATTTTTCTTTTTTTTACAGAAAAACAATGAAGTGAAGGCAGAAAACATTTGCACTAAATCATTTTGCATAATTATACTCCAGCATGTACTAATATAATACTGATAAACAAACGATCGCTCGGCTTTATGCACGCTCAATTCAAAATAAACAATGATGCATATTAAATAAGTGAACAATGAAAATAAATAATGTATGTACTTACTTTTTTTAAAGTTATATCTTTCTTGAATGATCCAAAATACAGTGAACAAAATGAATGAATAAATAAATAAATAAATAAATATGAGAATAGCCGCCAGTAGATGATACTTTTTTGTTCTTGTTCAGTTGAGACGTGTTTGTGTCTTGCCTTGCATGCATGAAACATGTATTGCCGTGTAAGCATTGAAATTGACGCTCGTGCGTGTAAATTATAGATGCAAATTTTTTTAGAATTGTCGACCAATGATAAAAGCATATTTGCTGAAAATAGAGAATCAGTTGATGAGCTCAGTGCAAACAAGCCGTCAAGGGTAGAACAGAGTCAATTGTTCAATTATTTGAGCTCAGTTCACAATATGCCTTCCGGAAGTGAAGATAATTTGGTTGTGATGAATGAAAAGACAGCCCAGTCTGGATCAACGACGACGACTAATTGGCATGCAGATGAAGAAATAAGAACCGTGATGCTGTTGCCATCGAGATTGGCTCCGCCGCCTCCAACTTCTCCTCCACATCCTCAGGGCTTTTCGAAGCACAGATTAAACAGCACTGCTTCTTCGAATATAGAAAGCAATAAAGAAGAAGAAGATACGGTCGATTTTTGCATTGCTTTGTATGATTTCAACGCTTCTGGCCCAGACGAATTGTCCGTTGCTGCGGACGATTTGTTAGCCGTTCATGAAAGGAAAGATCTGCAAGACAACGAAGAATGGTGGCTTGTAGAGAATGAATTTGGAAATGTTGGTTATGTGCCGGCTAATTATTTGAAGCTTTATGCCGCACTTTAAAAAGCAAAACAAACAAACAGAAAAATAAGAATAAAATATTTTCTAATCCGTTTTATAAAATCCTGATGCTGCCCAGCTTTTCTGTGATCTGAGAACAAATAGTCAACGATTTTGATTGAAACAATCAATTTCTCTTTTAATGTGCCGTTTCACTTGTTTGCCTTAGATTAATCTTGCCTTTCATCACATTTCTTGTAGCACAGAATGAAAATTTTGAAGAGAAAGCTGCTTTCACATGAAATCTTTTCTTTTATTTAAAACATATTCAAAATGCAACAACGAAAAAGCATACCAATAAAAGAATAAACGAATAAGCATTGAATGAGCATCATTTTTTTACGAATGGTAACTTTTCGACATTGCCATCTGTAGCTTGTCTTGCTTTTCTTTCATCAGCTGATATTTAAAAAAAACATTAATAATAATAATAATAATAAAATTATGCAAAACAAATCAACAAGTACCGTTCGTATTTGATGCAATTTTTCTTTAATCTCTTGTTGATTTTTGTAAGTGATCCGATCACTCCTAGCCGACGATTGCACTGCAACAGGATGATTAGAAGTAGCAGCTTGTGAAGAAAGTGCCAGTGAATGACGACCTCGAACAAAATTACTACTATTCAATAAACAACTGTTTGAGGCATTATTATTATTAATATTATTATTGCAGACTGGTCTTTTGTGAGTCGATTTCAAAGACAAATTACTCATCTGAATATCCTAAAATATAAATAATATTTTTTTCTTAAAGCAATTGACAAAATCAAATCAACATTTACTATTGGTTCAGCTCTGGTTTGCATTTCAATATTGCAAGTTTGGTTAATTTCAGAATGAGATTTTCCTGATAAACGTTGACCAGATGATGAACCCGCTTTGTTCAACTGTCGTGCAGGAGATTTGAATTTAGATTGGCTAAACAGTTGTTTGCTTATTTAGTCAAAATAATCAAATCATACAACAATTTATATATGTGTATCTGAAGAATGAAAAGTGAAATTCAAAATCCACTTACACTAAAAAAGATGTATCTAAAGTTGACTGTTGTTGAATTTCATTGCTCTGCTTGTCAGGACGAACAGTTCGTAAAGATCTTCGTTCAGTAGATAATTTTTGAAATGGTCTCACAACTGACATCTTTAATAAGCAATAATAATTATTATTTTGTAAATAGAAAATATTATGCAAAATAAACGTGAAAAAAATAAAATAAACTCACTTTAGCCATTGCACTTGAACTGCGAGGCATTGTATTCGGCCTTATGAGAAGAGATAATTCGTTTACTTGAGTCATTTTATCCATTTTTTTAAAACTTCTTCTATTTGCATACTTTTTCAAAAAGTTTTCTTGATCCTCTAACAAATTCATCTTTCTTACACAAGGGATGATTGGCCGTTCATCTGCTGGAGTGCTCACCGTAGTATTACAACCAGAGCTGTCGTCCACTGAATCAACCAAACGGCGGGAAGAATAATTATCAATTACCGAATATTTTGGTACAATTTTTGAAGACTGATAACAGGACATACGCGCTGATGAATGATTCAAGGATTTATCAAATATTTCTGCATTCGATGAGCTATTATTGCTTGTTTCACCAATTCCACTACCCGATGCATGCTGAAAAATTCGTGCTTTGCGAATCATCGCAGCCTCTATTCTAGCCTTTTCCCAAGACTCCACCACGGATTTTTCTCTTAATTCTTCAATTTCCTATAAAATGTCAAATCTTACTTTCAATTTCAAAACATCACCATCAAACATCCATCCAATAAATATATTAAAAATTATGGAAAATTTAAAACGCAATTCAAATTCAAAAAAAAAAAAAAAAGAAATCTTTCCAACTTTCAACTTTTTCCATTTATTCAATTCACGTTGATTAGCCATCGTTTCTCGAGCTTCAATTTGCAAACGTTCTCTTTCAATGCGTTCCATCTCTTCCAACTCCCTTTGAGCTTCGACAATTTTTTGCTTCCTTTTTTCTTCAAGTTGTTTTTCAATTGAAGCCGACAATTCAAAAAGCAAAGAAAAATAAAGTTAATTCAATTATGCAAATTTTACAAATTTCATACTAGATGCAAACTGCACTTGGACTGCTTTTCTTCTAAATCTTCAAAATTCTTTGGTTCTGTAATATAAGAACGGCGTTTGTGTGCAAAATCTAAAAAAAAAGCATATTTCTTTTCAAATCTGAAGCCAGGCTACAATAAAACATTAAAATTTAAATTCATCACGAATGATGCAAGAAAATTAAAAAATATCCTTTTATAATGAATTGTAAAAATTAATCAATTTATCCCTTGCCAATGTAAACTATTTTAATACACTAGTAATAATTATTATTATTTCAACAAATTTTCATAAATTTAATGTACTGAAAAAAATAATTGAATTAACTGCTTCAACATTAATTATACTTTTCTAAAATTACATTATAGATTTTCACACGCCGAATAATGCACTAATCATGATGAATGTTTAATAATGAATTTGAAAACATAGTGCATGCAAACAAAGCACAGAAATGTGAAATTTTTATACGCATTGCTGTTTAACAATTAGCCATTCATTGATGTCAAGTTATCAAAGATGACCTAATAATGTATAAAGCAAAGTCAGAAAACGAAATTCTATCCGTAAAGCATGCGTAGAGAGAATTATTGAAAATTGCAATTCGCTTTTCTCAACTGCAACAGAAAAAATCAATAAATGTGAATATGCAAAAACAAGCCCTATCCTCAAAGTTGCAATTAAACAATTATTACCTGGTGACTTCAAGTCAATAATAATTTCACTTACTTTCTGAATTTAAAATTGGTGAAATACGTTCCATGTCTCCAACAGGAGTAACAAATTGATGATTGATGTGCGCCTCTGCAGGAGTGCTCATTAATTTGCTGTTGCTTGGTTCTTCAGAAAATTCATAATTAAAAAAATCACCAGAAGAAACAAAAAAAGGTAAATTATCAGAAGCAGGGCGAACAAATTTCATTCCATTGCCACCATGTTTACTCTTGCGTAAATCAACCTGCGATAAAGCTCTCATTGGTGTATAAGAACATCCAGCGTTCTCTATCTAAAAAAAAATATATGTATATAATCTCATCAGATTATGGAAAAAATAATTGCAAATTTTGAAACCTTCGAACAAATTTTGCTGCTGTCGGTTAATTCTAGAGCTTGACAATCATTTAAAGAAGGATTCAGCGTTGTCGAAGTTTCAGAATCAGAACAAGTTGCACAAGGAGCAAGGGAAACAACAAGCCGACCTTCGTTGTTTAAACATTTCGAACATGGAAATGGTAAAATTTTTATCGGATTGGATGATGAACCATCAAAATCCACATGATTAATTTTAGTAACACCGTAAGGAAGGTGAATTCGAACAGATCTATTTCGAAGATCATGTTCACTGCTATGACGACGAAGCAGCAACGCGTTACCATCATTAAAATGGATTTCCTATTTATTTAATTAAAAATTTGAATTTTTAAAAACAAACAACATAAGCACATTTGATTTAAACCAACAAAAACTGAATAAACTAAAGATTACATTGAACAATACATGTCGAATCTAAATTTAAAAAGTAGATTTAAATTTTCGTTAAAATAAACACTAGCTTGACGAAAAATTCATTTTAATATAATTGCATGTAGAAAAGCCAAGAATCAAACATCCCAAATTACTTGCATGCACAAATATATACATATGTGTAAAAAGATAGTTTCACTTAAAATATAATTAATAAACGAACACTGCCATAGTTTATAGATTTCAAATCAATACTTATAAAAATAACAAATGCAATTACTTGTGCAGGAAGAGAATTGGCGAAATAATCGGATGAATTCTGCCTAATGTTCCCGAAAACTGCTTTCAACGGCGCACCACCACCTGGCTTGCCAAAAGGAAACCATTGCTGTTCTTCGGCTAAAACATATCTCTCAGAGTACAACAGATCAGAAAACAAAACTAGTAGTAAACAATTTAAAATAAAAAAGTTTTCATTTTGCTGAAATTACCTTTCTCTTTGGCCCACTGAGCTTTTTTTCGTTCTAAGAGCGAACTGGAAGACATACTGAAATGTTCAAGAAAAGCAATTATCGATTTTGGTTCATAAATGCAAAATTTTAATAAGAGCAATTAAATTCACTAGAGATTGCAAAGCAACAAAAGCTTTACAAATGTAAAATGAACTTAAATCAATTTGGGCTGAAATCCCAAACATACTGTAGTAAAGAAAAATCAACTTGCTTTCATTCAAAATGTTATACTGTAAAAAATAAAGTATAAATGATTTGCTGTACAGTAAGATTGCTGAAAATGGAACAAAATACATTGCAATTTATTTCAAAAGAAATCACTTAAAATTACACATTATAGCAAACAATTACGTAAATTTAATTGAACAATTTCTTTTTATGCTGGTTTTGTCGTAATTATATTATTATTAGGGGGCAGGCATTTTTGGAAGAAATAATTTTACAAAGCCACTTTCCAAATTATGAATGTTCACCACTTTTTTAAAATTAAAAATAGTAAAAATTGCTAAATTTAATTACTTTTGTATTAATTTACAAAATAAAAAATAAATATGGGTAAAATAAACAATTGCTTCTTTCTCAATAGACAACGCTCAGAATGAGGTACATTTATTATAATTTTATTAATTAAAAAAAACCGTGATCTAATCAAAAACACGGGGCTAATTTTCAATGGCAATTAAGCTTTGAAAATAGTCGACCGCTGGCGACGCAGTTCTCGGAGCTCTTCTTCCAATCGACGGCAGCTTTCTTTCAATTCATTGTAACGCTTAAAATCGAATCCATGCCGGTCGGCAGCCTTGTACGTAAAGCTCGTCGATAATCGTTTATCTATTGATGGATACTCGTTGCTCTATAAATGTTGAAAATTTTTTTTTTAATAAATCAACTTTACAATCACTTGTCAATAAATTTCACCTCACGGGTAAGCAAAAAATAACAATAGGAAAACAGCATCGAACCATAAGTGACAAAATACGTCACCGGTTCCATAACATCCCAACTATACTCCCACCAGGTAAAGCGTGCTAAAATGCCGGCTTGAATTCCCAAAAAACTCAAACCTAGCCACATTAATCGTTTGCTTTTCAATCTGGCTTTCTCCGACAGTATTTGTAACTTCTAAATTAATTGTAACCCTATTTTAGGAAGACAAAAGTATTTTTTTTGTAAATACATTTTCAAGTGGCTGTAATTCTTGCTTCAACAGTTTCAAATTCTCAGTGATCGTATTTTCATTTGACTTCTGAGCTGTACCAAATAATTCCATTAATCTTACAATATCTGTGGATCTTGTCTCCAACAACTTTTCATCTGTTCAAAAGATGCTGTATAAATTAAAAAAAAAATTAAAATCACAATTAAAATAAACTTACAAAAATCTGCTGGAACTTGCACCAAATGAACGTTGTCATTGATGCGAAGGTAAAATGTTGACTTCAAAAGCGATTCAAAAGGTGAAGAATAAGCAAAACGTAAATTGTCTGAAAAAGCACCTTACTGTATTACACACAGTAATTTCATAAATGCTTCGTTGAAAAATTTGCATATTTTCTAATGCATCAATATTAACAATTAATTTGAAAACGCAAAATACACTTGCTGCTTTATTCTTCAAAATTTCTTTTATCAACTTCAGTAATTAAATAAACTGTCACATGAAATTGTTTAAAATTCCAAAAATTAAAATAACATTTCGTCTTTCATTGATAGACGAACGCATTCGCTGAAATTAAAATGCATTTTAAAATGATTAACATTTCGATTAAATTTTTTGACTAGCTTAACCAATAAAATTGTAAGTAGCAGATAAAAAGAAAAAATATTTTCATGCAATTCGAATCATACGAATACGATGATCATTTTAAACTGATGAAAGAAGAGAAGCAATGAAATTATCATTTTGCCAATCAGAAAGCTGAGGCGAAAATCTGTCCAGAGTAACATCACCTTCCCCGTTAAGCATATTTTACCAGCAACTGTTGAAAATACGCCTAACTTCAAGAATTGTAAAATATTCATTCTCAATTAAAGAAAAATTCATTTTATTTACCAATTAATTAATTAAAAAAAAATCACTAGCATTTATACATTAAATGAATTCAATGTAAAATCATCTTGCTCACTTACCACAGGTGTAAAACTGTACCGAGCATACATTTTGATGTTCTTTACGAATCAACGATGCAATGTCACCAACAGTAGCAAAATAGGGCTTAAAAACAAGTAAAGTTTTTTCCGGATGAGCAGCATTTGGAATTGTCAACGATGGCCAACCGTTGTGTAGCAAAAGCTTAACTTCTAAATTGTACAATCATTTAACACAATACATTTTTTGTTAATCTATTTATTTCACAAGTTATAAATAGAAAATAAATAAATAAATCATGCACTGAGAGATATTAATCATCAGTATGAAATGTATAATAATTTAAAAGACAAATAAATATATGCTATTTCAAATCAAACAGGCTTATAATCTAATTTGGATTCTAATTTCTTCGCTTCGCCCACTTTTCGAACGGCTTTCATAAAATCTTCTTCTGTTACATAATCACGTTCGCCTCGAATAGCCAACAAACCAGCTTCTGTACACACATTTCTCAAATCAGCACCGCTGAAACCGTCAGACAATTTCACCACTGATTCAAAGTCGATGATTCCTTTTTTAGTTATTGGTTTTGCGTGGATTTTGATAATATCTAACCTTGCCTGTTCATTTGGCAATGGAATTTCAATTTTTCGATCCAAACGACCTGGTCGAAGCAACGCTGGATCAAGAGTATCTGGACGATTTGTTGCCATGATAATTTTCACCTTTCCCAATGCATCAAAACCATCCATTTGATTCAAAAGTTCCATCAATGTGCGTTGTATTTCTCGATCAGCAGACGTTCCTTCAGAAAAACGACGACCACCGATTGCATCAATTTCATCCATGAAAATAATACAAGGCTGATGATCTCTCGCGTAATTAAACATTTCACGTATCATTCTAGCACTTTCGCCAATATATTTGTCCACAATAGCGCTTGAAACCACTTTCAGAAAATTGCATTCCAACTGACTAGCAACGGCACGAGCGAGCAACGTTTTACCAGTACCGGGTGGACCGTACAGTAAACAACCCTTGGGAGGATCAATGCCAACACGTATGAATAAATCAGGATTGGTTAGAGGCAGTTCAACGACTTCTCTCAGTTGCCGGATCTGTTCAGCTAAGCCTCCGATCATTGTATAACTAATATCGCCAGGATCCTCATGAGACATGTTGTATACGAGTGGGTCTACTTCTCGGGGAAGCTGACGCATGATAGTTAAGGTAGTCATGTCAAGCGCCACGCGAGTACCCTGAATTAATTTTTTTTTATCAATTGAACGGCGACACCCAACCACATAACGAGGGCCGTTTGTAGCTTTTACAATAAACTTATCCTCTGTCAACTGTTTCAGCACTTCACCAACTATTTGACCGACACTTTGCAACGCTTTGAGATCATTTTCCGTTTTATCATATTCTTCTTTCAATGAATTGACGTGAGTTCTAATTTCTTTCAGGCGTGATTCCACGTCCGCATATTCAGCCAATTTCCGACGATATTCTTCAATTGCCTGTTCGTGCCTTTCATCTCCTGCCTTTTCCGATTCTACATTCATCATCATTTCAACATCAACACTTTTCGCAATATCCGTCATGGCAATAAGCTTTTTCCTGTAATATTATATATTCTTTGATGCCAACAATTGAGAACAACATCAATTTTGAGAGTAAACGCGCTCCACACACGCACGACTTTGCGGACAATGTTAAACACAATCAATTCACTGTTAGGTACTTTCAATATTGAACCAGATGTTCAGTGAATATGTATGAATTCAGCAAAGTGAAAAACGAAATTACACTAGTTGAAAATGAATAAGCACAATAAAAAATACAGTTAAAAGCATCTTACCGCCTACTATTGGCTGCACTTTAGAAGGCATGCTTCTTCAAAATAAATAAAAAAGGAAACTACAAATCATCACTAATGCAGGTTAAAAAAAATTTCTTAAACGACGTAATCATCACACAAGCATGGAAATTACACAAGCAATAAAACAAATCAGTGATACTAAAAGAAAAACATCATTGAACAAAGGAAAGTGATAAGCAGAATAAATTTTAAAAAAATTTTAAACGCGAAAATGTTTTACTTACGCCAACTGACAGACACGTCAACAAAATCGGAATCTTATTTACATCACACAAAAACTACAGTACTCCTACAATAAAATAGAAAATAAGACTTAATAAATTCAATAAAATATTACAAGATTATAAAATAAACATAAAGTTTAAAACAATAATAAAAAATAAAAATTATGTTTTGATGTAAGTCGCAAAGTAATTCAAATTATTGTATTTTTAAACTTAAAAAACTTTGCTTAGCAGTGAATACGAACATTTACAAATTAAAATTAAAAATACCCACTATGATATCATATCTGCTTTAAAAGCTTCAGATACAAAAAATTATTTACATATTTAAAGATTGAAGAAGATTCTGAAAACATATGAAAAATTATTTTAAATGTAAACAACAAAACTAAATATGATTAATGTTTCAACTCATTATTTAGAAAAAAAACAGTAATAAAATTCTATAAAAATAGTTGCTTTAAGCGTAAATTCATTTCATAATAATTAACAATTAATATAAACAATCAGGTTTCTTCAGTAAAATACAGTAATTTTCAAAAGTTTACAGTATACTTACCTTTGCTCCTAGTCCAGCTTGGTTTACAAGAATCGTAATCACAGAATTGTTCATTTTTCTACTGAATCAGAGCAGAATTTCGAGAAAAACTGGTAAATTTGACAATTTTATTCTATTCAAGCTGAAGACTATTATCACTGAATTATGCTTCGTGCTTTATTATTTTATTCTGTCATATTAAAATTCCGTAATATTACTTTGTTTCAAATAAATTATAATTTTTAAAAGTTATTCATTCACTTCGAATCCTTTTCTTATTGAGATATCTAAATTTTCTTTTCAGGCAGATCCGGCTTTGGAAAATTATTTTAACGCCCACTCCGGTGCTGTGAATGCACTCGATTTCAATGCAGATGGCAGTCAACTAGGTAGGACAGCTTTTCACATGATTTTATTAATACAGGTTTATTAAGCCAGTGCTCTTCAGCAACAGTCGGTAAGGATGGGTTTTTGAAAGTGTGGAATTTGAGAACACAGACTCGGTGTTATACTTATCCTGATCCGAAGGTAAAATTCTCAATCAAACATTCGAGCATTCACTGATGTGTACAGTTTCATAACTGTCAATTTTAGCCGGCTGTTCAATCAGTACGCTTTTCTAAAGATGGTCGATTGATCGCGTATTCTTCCAACAATGACATCATTTTTCGTACACCGACTGTGTTAGCTATTTACAACAAGTACTCGCTATTCACTACGTGTTAACATGTCATATTTACAGGAAATCAAAATCTCATTCATTCCGGGCTCACCAATCAACAGTTCGATCTATCGATTTTACGAACGCTGTCAACCATCAGTTAGCTTCTTGCGCAAACGATAAAACAATCAAAGTAGAAACGAAAGAAAATCTTACTTTATGTATAACTTTTGTATAAAAATGTTTCAGATTTGGCAAATCGATGACGTTAGAGAGCAGTTCTTTTATTCACTCAGAGGACACCATAACTGGGTTCGCTGCATCCGGTAAGATGCTTTCGTTCACTGCTTATGTTCTGTTCGATCATGCAGAAGTGCATTCTGTAATTCAACTGTATCAATTACCCAAAGCAAATACAGTATCTTATGCTCAAGATCATTGAAACTAATTAAAATGAATTTTAAAATGTCTTCTTTCTTTTTTCACTTAAATTCGATGCATGTTTAAGTTTACTCAAAATCTCCATGTTATGGTTTAAATTTCAGCTTTTCTCCGGATGCGAAACTTCTAGTCTCAGCATCAGATGACTGCACTGTGAAAATTTGGGATTCTCTCAGTCGACGGTGTGTACACAGCTTTTCGGATAATGAAAGCGCCGTGCAGTGGGCGGAATTTCATCCGCAGAGTTTTTATATTGCTTCAGGAGGTATAGACAAGACTGTTCGAATTTGGGATTTGCGAATGCTTCGCTTGATTCAGGTATTCAAAGGTAAATTAGATCAACAAATCATGCTTCTTGGCTCCATGCAAAATTATCAATTGAGCATCAAACTAAAATCGTTTAGAACATTTCTGTGCTGTGACTGGAGTGAGTTTTCATCCAAGTGGTTCGCATTTGGCATCGACATCATTGGATAGTACAGTGAAAATTTATGATCTGGGGGAAGGACGAGTCACGTACACTTTGCATGGACACAAAGTATGAGCTAAGCGAAAATACCAGTTTGATGATAATTTCTTTTTCATCGTGATGAAAATAAAAAAATCCAATTTCAGGCTGGTGTAAGCTGTGGACAATTTGACCATCGTGGTGACTTGCTCAGTACTGGTGATTTGAACGGAAAAGTATTTCACATCTTTAACCAAATATTGTTGCTAACATCTGCAAATTTACATATATATATATATATATTTATTTATTTATTTATCCAGATGTTGATGTGGAAAGTGAATTTCACGCTACAACCGTCTCCGTCGTCTGTTTCTCCAGTCAGAAATTCACTGGCCGACAGAATTCGTGGTCATCCACATCAGCCAACCGGAGTATGCATGCATGCATGGATTTGAAGTTTTTAAAGTTTAAAAAAACTTTTTTTTCCAAATTCAGCTGCCAGTTTGGACAGAACGACATGATCGTGGAACAGGCGAAATTGAACGACCAAAACAGAATGCCAACTGTCAAACTTCACCTGAACATCACGAAAGAGGTCGCTTTGTCCCATCGGATGTTGCCGCTGCTGCCGGTACAGCAGCTAATAATCCATGTCAACACTGCGAACAGGCATTGCAAACTGTACCGAAAGATTTGGAGAAAACACTCAGCGACATTTTACAACAGTTGAGCTTACTCACTGAAACTGTTTCGTTGTTAGAAAAAAGACTTAGTCGTAATGAAAAAAAAGTACGAGAAGTATTAGAAACAGCAGCTCATCGTAATGGTAAATCTTGAATTATCTGAAATGAAATGAAATGAAATGTACGCATATATGTTTTATTACCTATTATTATTATTATTATTATTATTAGTGCTTTTCTTCTTCTTTTCCCCCAATCCATTCACCATCATAAATTGTTTGTTAGCAAGACCATAATAATAATAATAATAATAATAATAACAATACCAAAGCAACATTTTAAAACTGTTGAGCACTGATTTATTTTAATTCTCTTGTTGCAAAAGTGAATGAAGAGAAGAAATATTAAAACGTATCTTTTTTCACGACACTCTTCGCCAAATTTTTTCAAAATGAAAAAATCAGCTTCCGAATTGTATGCATGCAAGCTGAATAAAAAATTATTTCACAAAGAACACTTTTCATATGTCATCCAAGGTAGCAGTCAGACTGCTGAACCAAGGAAATAAAGCCATCACAACGCCAACAATCAATATAATACATTGAAGAATTGTGAAAACAGAGCACTGAAAAGAGTACAAATTATTTAATTTAATTTAGTTTAGTCTGTTAAGTTGTTCAGTGAAATCAAGCAACTTACTAATCCTAAATAGCCGCCAAGTTCTTCGCACTGACATGACTGCTCTTTAATCATGCTGCTGCATTCAGATGTAAGAATATTTTCATTCGAAGTGACATTCATTTCTGAAATATTCATCACTTCCTCCTGCTGGTTTTGCGTTTCATTCAACTAAATGGAAAATTACATTTTTAATAATAAAGTTAATAATAAATTGATCATCGAATATCGAACTCACTTGCAGACGCAGTAAATCTGCTTCTTGATTAGCGGCTATCAATTGTGCATGCCAAGAACTTTTTTCCTCATCCAATACTGTCTTTTCTTCGTGCACAGCATTGTATGATTTTAACAGTTCTGCATATCTCGTTTGCAAAAGTGAATTTTCTTGCGCTGAGCTGAAAAGAAATGGTTTCTTTTTTTTAAATTTAAACTACATACTAAGATACAAATAAATATATATTTCCAGTTTTACATACAGCTTCACTTCTTTTTCAACAGCTGCAATGCGTTGACGTAAATTTGAACATTCGTGCTTGAGTGATGCAAATTCTGCTTAAAAAAACAAAACAGATTCTTTAACATCACCAAAACAATATTTCACCAAAAAAATATTTTAACAACAATTATAGCAACAACGGTTACCTTCGTTACATGACAACTGTGGCTGCAGCGTAGATAGAGCATTATTTTTATCTTCAATGGAAAAAGTATCCGTGCAACCATCTGCACCATCCAACGACGAAGCTATGCTAAGCAGATTCCACTCACCTATTTGAACAAAAAAAAATAAATAAACGCATATATAAATATGCTTTCATTAAAAAAAAAATTTTTTTTTAAAAACAATTTCACTCTTTCTTATGCAATACCTAGAACCTCTTCTGCTACGTCGGCGTAGTGATCGGTTTCTTTGAGAGATTCTTTAAAGATATCTGGAAAAATAGAAAAACTTTATTTTCAAACAGTTTAATCAATTTTAAATTTTCTCCAAATTTTAAAACGCTATACTATTAATAGACCGAAGTTGATCTTTGAGTAGGTTGTTACTTCTTTGGTCATCACTCGTTAACATGCCTATAACAAGCATAATTTACAAAGAAACTGTTTTAACAGACAATAAATAATATTATTACCCTGAATGCAGATCATCTGAGTGTAAACATTCTGCAGATCCTTCTCATTTCGCCTCAACTGATCTACAAGTTGCTGATTACTTTCCACTGCTCTTCGGCAAATACGTTCGTGGTCAGCTAATTTCACTTACAAAAAAAGGTACATTAAATATAAATTCACAGCTCAAAATACAACTAATATTATCTTGTACAAATAATACAAAACATGTGTAAATGCCATTTAATGCAATCAACAAATGCAAAAACTATTAACCTTAGAAAGCAATTTTAAAAGAAAGACCACATAAACTACAATCATTGTCGTAATTAAATACGTAATACATTTGCACACAAATATAAATACAAGAAAACATTCAATGATGAATATGACAATAAGTAAATATTTTTTCAAATGTAAACTTATTTATAAATAAAATATAAATTACTCAACAGATTTTATTACAAATAACAATGTTAAAAATTACTACACAAAAAGGTAAATCCAAACAAAACTTAAGATCATAAATTACAGAAAAAATATATATATATTAAAAATCATATAACAATTAGAAACATAACTTAAAAAAATATACACATGCCAAAGTTATTAATAAATAAGTATACTTTTGTATTTGCCGATGATGCATTCATTTTTATCACATACAAAAGTCAGATCGGAAATTTGAGCAAGCAGTTCAGTGCAACGTGCACAATGCACTTTGGTTTCATCGGCTTGGCCATTCATCTCGTCTTCCACTTCATGATCACTAGAATGACCATTTGGGAATGTGTTTTCTGGAAAGTTCTTGGAATATAAAGTCTGCTTGAAGCTCGATTCCAGTTGACAAACTTGGTCTATATCAAACATGACAAAAGTATATTATATTATATTATATAAATAGAATAATAATAATATCAACCTTTGAGAAAGGCAACTAATTCTTCGTTTTTAAATTTCTGGTACACCACATTTTCAAACCGTGCTAAATGAAAAAGCCGAATAAAAAAAAAGCACATTTTAAGTAACATCTAATAGTATCAATACCCATAATATCAGATACAGCTTGTTCAACCAAAAAAGATAATCGATCGTTTGATGCAAGCAACTGGTCTAAAAATTAAAAATTATTACAAAAAACGGCAATTCCATCACATAAGATTGCTTTGCAATATAAAAAAAAATTTACCTTCTAAATTCAGAGCTTTCTGCTGACTACTCTCTAATTCCAATTTTGCTTTTCTGAGATCTTCTAAAAAATATTCATCAATACAACTAGCTAGCTTAGCCAAATCAGAATACTGGTTATGTTAAAAAGTACCAGTCAAATCTTGGGCTTGCTTTCGACTAAATTCAAGTGCATCAGCAAAACTGATCGGCTCCAGCATATGATCCACTTCACGTTTTGCTACAGATGCATTACTGCTGTTCAAATTGACATCGCAGCTCTGTTTAATCTGTTTTCAAAAGAAATGTTTCAAACAATTTTCACAATTTACTGCAAGCTGCAATAAAAATTACATTTTCACTGCTACTGTCTTGATCAATTAATTCATTTTTGAGCTTTCTTATCACATGACTATCGTTGAATAACAGCTGTTCAGTAGAGTCTTTGTTCAGTTCTTTGGTGTCTTTTAAATTTTCTTTTGAAACTGAAATATAAAAATGTTAAAAATGAAAAATCAAAAGTGAAATTTGAATTTCAATATTATACCTGTGGTAGAACAACTTGGCACAATTTTATCACGATTAGTCAGTGCTCTGTCAGGCTGAAATAAAGTATAAATTTATTAATAAAAATTAAAAAAAGGAAAAAATTTCTATAAAACAATACCTCCATTTTCACTTTTTCACCGATCTCATTTTCTTGCCTGACAACCAAATGAACTTGTGTTTCCAATAGTTGACATTTTAATTCTGCTTCCTAAACCAAACAGCAAAATCCACGATCACACAGAACATGCAAAAATATGAAAAATGATTAAATCTGTGCCTCGAGATCTTTATTCAAATCATGAACACGCTTCAGACATTCATTGTGCTGCTCTGTAACTAATGCCAGCTCCTTTTGCACAGTTTCATAGTCGTCTCGCAGTTGACCACATTGCTTCACCGTACTTTCTAAACACTGTTCTACATCACCGAGCCTCTGCAATGCATCCAGTTTCTCCTGCATTACACGCCTAATAGCCTCCTGCAAACAACAGGAAATGATTATTTAAATTGATTAAATCAAAATGCAAAGTGAATAAAAAAAAAAAATCAATAGCATTACTTTTGCAGCACTTTCATATTTTGCCTTTTCATCAGTAAGGCTTAACAGTTGATCACGTAGCTGACTTTCTGGAATATTCTGTAAAAACAAGAAAACTTTCTCATAAATTATCGTTGGATGAGACAATGAATAACATAATAAAATACCTTATTGCAAATCCTCAATTGACTTTCCAACGTTTCAATTCTGGATAATAATCTGTCCTCATCGATTAAAGCATTCCAACATTCATTAGTTGCGTCCTGAGTAGTTACCAGTAGTGCTTGCAAAGCTGTCATTTTGCTTTCCATGATCTTTTCACGGTAAACTGCTTCCTGTAATATTCATAACATTGCATAAATTAAATGATCACATTTGTAAAATTTTAAATTTAGCAAACATTTATTATTATCAATGAAAAAATTATAAATAGAAGAAATCAAACTCCAGTAATTTAAAATTAATTTCTAATTCTTTTCTATTTCAAAAAAAACTTTTACATATATATATATATATATATATAATATTAATTCAAATCAGTATACGTGGTGTATATGATGATATGTGATAAAGAAAAATTTGTCATTCTTCTACTAATTGAATTTCAAGTTGTGAATCAAAAACAACAGCACAGATTCATTTGTGATGTTGTTAGAAAATTCGCATCATCTATAAGAAATCAACAAAATACGCAAATAATTAAAAATCGCCACACAATCATTATTGCCAGCTGACAACTAAAACTGAAACAGCCGTTGAAAAGCTAATCACTGATGAAAGTAAAATTAAAAATCCTTCAACTGTTGTTTGCGTGATGAATTTATAAAAACAAATCAATTTTCAAACAGCTGTCGCAGGTAGCCAAATAAATCACTTCACAATATGACAATGCACTTTACCGACAGCAAAAAATTTGCTTTCGTGAATAAATAAAATTTTTCTTTCAAAAACTTCAAAAAATTCATAAATTCAACTGCTTTGCCTAAGGAATTAATGGAAAAAAACACACAGTAGTAAGTAGCCCATCATAACTGTAAAATACATTCTCAAAATTAAAAATTGAATAAAAAACTAACGCCTTAGCCTGAAATATGAAATGCTACAAGCATGCGTAGTGAAAAAATGTTGATATAAGATAATTTAGAGATTTCGTTGAAAATTAGCTGCTACATTAACATAATAATTATGCCACTAATGGCAATGTTGCATCGCGACCTGCTCTCTTCTGTCAACACTATCACGAGTAGCGCAGTTTAGGGTGACAATTTTAGCAATAATAAGTTTAAACATAAAGTTCGAAACACTTTTAAAAGTTGAAACTTTTCAGCATTCACTTAATTAAAATTTTTGAATAAAAATTATTCACTTTCACACGATGAGAATAACATGCAATAACAAATAAATACGCACTCGAATGTATTGCTGCACTTGAAACAATTCTTGGTTGGAAATGGCCTGACTAGCATCAATATTGTACGCACTGACGAGATTTGTCATTGAAGAATCGGTGCTAAAATATGAAAAACATACCAACATTTCGAACGTGAAACCAAGTGAAATAAATTACGTTTCACGAGGCAAAGCTTCAAGTCCATTCGGATGGTACAGACGAAGCATTGCCACAATACAACCGTGAGAAAATGAAGTGCCATTACGAGTATTTTCAACAATTTCCACTCCAAGTTGAATCAAATCACCAGAAAAAACTTCCTTCGGCAAGCTTTCTTCGGATGCTTTCGAAAGACGCTGGCCGTTAATGAACGTACCATTGCTGCTTTTCGTATCTCGCACATAAAACTGAAAAATTAATTCATTTTGCTCTTCATCTCAATATGAAAAAATATATTACAAATACTTACACTGCCATCTTCATACCAGATCAATGCGTGATTTCTAGACAGCACCTTACAATCGAATACAAAGTTGTTGTTTGATGCCTGCAATTTGGCTAAAGAGCGACCAATTTTAACGGGCTCATCGCTGAGAGCTACACGACGCTGCTCAAATGGGTGACTATTTTCACAAGGCGTCAGAACAGCACAAGCAGCACCGAATTCCATATGCTACAAAGGCACCTAAAGAGCAGAAACAGTATCACAAAACAGTTCAACCAAAGCACAAAATCAAAACGTATATACATCATCTACATGCGTGCAAAACATCAACTGCATAAATTTACAAAACATGCTAATTTTCAAAAATAAACACATACACACAATTCTGAAACAAAACATCACGTTCAAAAAATCATTTCTGTAAACAGAACGCTGTTCATTGATTATTTCAAAGAATCAATTCATTTGCACAAACATACCGCATATAAAAGGATTAAATTACACAGAGAAACAAAAAATTAAAAAATATAAAACGTACAATAATACACAACCATATATCAGACTGAAATTATTAACCGTTCAAGAAAAGCAAGAAACAATGCAATATGTCGTATAAAAGTAATTTAAAAATTAATACAACAACCACACATTCGCTTCTTCGAGTTATAATGCATAATGAATAATACGATAGTTAAAGATGATTAGGTATAAATTGTAACGCGATGACAGTAGAAACTTAATTGAATTTTCTTAAATCCAAATTATTAAATTCAAATGAAAATTTTAAAAATTGTACTAAAATTTATACAATTTATTTTTCATAATTTAAAATTTGTTTTCAAACCTGTTTCATTATTTTTTGAATAAAAAATAACAATTTTTGAGATGTTTTTGGAAGTATTTGAAAAAATTTTTTTAATTTCAAAATTTCAAATATTAAAAAATTTCAAACTGCTGAACAGATAAATATAAAAATTCAAATTAAATAAATTGATCTTCAAGTGTGATTTAGCATGTTGAGCAAGTTTGGCCATGACTGCAAACTGGGAAATAAAGAGAAATTTGTGAGAAAAAATTTTTCATTTATATTATATAATTGCATTAGTAAAAAGAAATCAGTACTTGTTGAACTTGTGGATTGTTGAAGCTGTTGATGATAGTTGAACTTTGGATGCCCTGTGATCAACCATCCGTAAAACGCTGCACTAATTTCAGTGAACTATCAAAACTGAATCAACGCACGGATCATGATACAGTAGAAAACACTGTAATACAGTGTTGGCATAGAATTGCTTAACTTGGGTTGTAATCAAAAAGACTGTTGTTTACTTTGAATAAATTTGACGACATGAATCTTCGTACACTTGTTTCAACAATATTTTCAACAGTGCATCGCTCTTTGTCTTCCAACGCACAGAGTTTGCCTGGATTCAATTATATTCTTCTGAGTCAACCACAAGAACACGTTGTTCACGTGACGCTAAATAGACCGGAAAAGATGAATGCTTTAAATGAATTGTTTTGGAGGTACTACTCATTAAATATATTCATTTTGAACATATGCAAATTTTAAGAACTTCTTTTTATTGCCATTTTTGAAAAGAACATAAATGGTGGAGGCATTTAGTAAAAATACGTTTATTAAAAAAAAGTTAGTTAAAGAAATGATGAAATTTATGAATATTATTTAGCGAAATCGGAGAATGTTTCCAGTATCTTTCGACATATGGAAAATGTCGCGCAATTGTTCTGAGTGCCAATGGCCGTACATTTTGTTCAGGAATAGATTTCAATGATTTGGCAAAGTTTGCATCCGTTGCCTATAATGCAGATGCAGATGTTGCTCGTCGTGCTTTCCAGTTGCGTTCAATAATTCAAAAATTTCAAAACTCATTCACCACTCTGGAAAAGGTAATAATTTATTGTGTGAACGCATTCATCTTTTCTCATGCAGTTGTTAGCCATGAAGCGTTCTTTTGTCTGCCTATTTTCAAGACAATTAACTGAAGTGACGTTTTTTCTTGAAGTGTCCAAAACCGATAATTGCTGCTATCAATGGAAATTGCATCGGCGCTGGCGTTGACTTGATCTGTGCCGCCGATATACGCTATTGTAGCGATGATGCTTCTTTTCAAATACGAGTGAGTTACAGTATTTAGAAGTGAAGGTTGCTCTTACAGTAGTCCATAAAGTGGAATAAATTGTTACAAAAGCAGGAAGTGGATATTGGAATGGCTGCCGATGTAGGGACGCTTCAGCGACTTCCAAAAATTGTTGGAAATCACAGTCTTATGAGAGAATTAGCTTTCACTGCTCGTTCAATGTTCGCTGAAGAAGCTCTCGAATTTGGCCTCGTCAATCGAAAATTTAGCTCACATTCAGAACTTGTGGAAGGGAGTTTACGAATAGCTGCTAAAATTGCCACCAAAAGTCCCGTAGCTGTGCAAGGAACCAAGCTTGAATTAAACTATGCAAGAGATCATTCTGTTGACGAGTCATTGCATTCAATAGTGAGTAGTGTACAATTGTGATTGTATTTCTTTTTGTTCGCAGATGTGATGTGTGAAAAAATTTCTTCTCTGTAGGCCAACTGGAATATGTGTATGTTGCAGAGTGAAGATGTGATGAAGGCAGCAAGTGTTGCAACAAATCGAGAGAAAGATGAAGCGGTTACATTCGATACATTATGAAAATGAAACAACTTTCTTTACTCAGCAAAATCTTCTCTTTACTGATTCTTCAATACGAAATTTAAAGTCATTCATTTTACTAATTTGAGAAGAAAATCATATATTTTAGTAAGAAACAAATTGTACCACTAGTGCGTTGCACCACCAATTATTGGCTAATCAAATCAATATACCAATGAAGAGAGTTGAAAATTTGGATTAATATAATATTTTATAAATTGATCAATTACACGACGCAGATAGAATGAATGGGTCAAATAAATGTCAAATTATTGAATAATGAAATATTGAATCTGTGTAGTAATGTTTATATTTCTGTGGATCGGCGGATGTAATTTTTCAAATTTGAAGCATAAATGGACTGCCAGGAACGTGCTTATTGCCATAAAGTATGTGAACGAAGCAAGTGCCACGTTCACGTACCATATAGTTAATGTTGAAAATGCCACGTCCAACGTGTTTGATGTGCATCTCTTCGGCAGGTCCTTTCTGCGTCATAACGCAAACAAACAGCAAATCTTGTCCTAACAATGCCAGAAAAACAAACGCCGTTAGAATTCCGTCGCATTAGGCTGCTTGTCAACTGATAACATGATACATGTACTTGCCTGCTTGTGAGCAATCGACGTTGAAAATATTCTGGCGACTTGCAAATGCTTTTTTCAAGCCGGCTCCTTGGCAAACTACTCGCGAAGCATCACTGTAATATTTCGGCACTTGCATTACGGCACCTTCGCTTGATTTCGACACAGTATTGATGTTCACTTTAGAAGATTCGTTTATGCCACTTCCACCCAGATGCTGGCCTGCAAAATAAGAATAATGAATAAACATAACATCCGGAATATACATTGGATATTTATACTTTACCGGTTACATTAATCTTGAACGGCGATCCAGGAATATGAATTCCGTTGTACTTGACGGTTACAAAATAGTCGCCTGGAGCTAACGGCGTGTAGCGTACTTTGTAACCAATTTCCACGTCGTATGCATCAAGAGTTGCTTTGCTCGGTCCGTCTAATTGCACTTGCAGATTTCCTGGTCCGACGTGACACGTGTTGATGATAAATTCACATTTATGTCCAGTGATGCCAGATCTTAAACCTTCGCCAATTACAGTAACACCGATCGGATCGACTTCACCTTTCGGTCCAGCTCGAAATCGGAAAGGTGAATCTTTCATGTGAATACCATCTAGTGTAATGTGCACATAATGATTGCCGACCTCTTTCGGCACAAATCTTATCGCATACGACTCTGAATTGTACAAAACAATGCAAATTTTCTTTTGTGAATTAAAAAATATACAACACTGCAATATTGTTTACCATGTTCTTCAATTGGAGTGATGAAGCAGTCGTCAGTTGCGCCAGATGGTGAAAATACTTTAGCATCGAGTTGTCCTTCAGCACCGTGTGTGACCACGGTGAAAGTAACCGGCTTGTTCACTGCTAAGCCGTAGGAGTCAGGAAAAGAGCAAACCTCAAGTTTCCTCGCCTCGCCTGTTGACGACGAAATGTACACTTTAAAAGGACTGTCCGGTATGTGTTTTTCATTAAATTTGATTGCCACATTATAATCTCCTGAACAAAACAACCACATCATTGCAGCAGCAGCAGCAGAAGAAGAAGCAGAAAAGCTGAATCACCTGGTTTAGTCACACAATAAGAAACATAACCGTCGCCGGTTCTATTTTCGTGGTATTCTAGCTTTGCTTTTGATGGTCCTTCGATGTAAATTTGCAACATTCCAGAACCTGCTTCTCTGGAGTAGATGTTGAAAAAGCATGGTATATTCACTTCACCACTAATGAGTCCAGGTCCACCGGCATGCACTTTGTGGGTTCCGCTATCTTGGAACGGACCCACTGTGTACTGGAATGGACTTCCAGCGACATGCTGGCCATGTCTCAATACGGACAACGTGTGCACGCCCAACATTTTCGGCGTGAATCGAATCAAATAGACTTCTTCTGAATCTTCAGAAAGTTCAACGTCTTCAATTACGCCTTCAGGATTCATGACGCTTGCGGTTAAATCAATCGCCGCAGATCCTGGAATTTTCAGCGATACATGACAATCATCGCCTGGCATCACGCAGGACGACGCTTGCACTGTTTGTTCAATTGTTTCCGTGACCGTACCAACACCTTTGCCCTCACAATGCAGAGTGAATGGACTACCTGAGAGGAAAAAAAATATACATTGAGAAAAGGAGAAAAAATTCAATCATTTCATGTTGTTTTCAATCACCTGGTACGTGGTGATCAGCAAATTTCACATTCAACACATACAAACCAGGTTCAAATGGTTTATAGAATATTTTGCACGTTTTATCTTCATTGTCTTCATATTTGATTTCACACCTAGACGGGCCTTCCAAAGAAACGCTCACACCTCCATATCCTTAGACAATAAATAATTGATGAAAACAATGGTAATAAATTTAAAAAAAAAACAATACTATTAAAAGCAGACAAACTTCACACTCACCAGCTTGACGAGTATCCAACTGGAATGAATTGAACTCTTGAGTAATTGCTTGACTAATTCCTGCACCAGTCACTTTCACTTTACTGGCGTCACCAACATCGGCTTTATTGACCGTTATACGAAACGGTGAGCCGTGAATCAATTTACCACGCTTCTTCACGGTCACTAAGTGTTCTCCGGGTTCACGTGGCGTGAACGACACTCCTGATAAAAATATTGAAAACAACAACAGATATTACAAAAAAGTAATTTCATTATAAACATTCATTTTTTACCCAAATTTCCAGAATCCAACCTTCGTGTCAGACACGGCTCTTCAATACCGGAAGGACTTTTGATAGATGCACTCAGTACACTGACTTCCGGATCAGTAACCTTAATCGACACTTCACTTGTAGAACCGACAGATATTTGTGCTCGTTTTCTTCCTTCGCCTGTAAAAACAGCTCATTTTACGTTACAGTTGTTGTTTAAATAGTATCAATTATTATAATCATTGTTGCTCTTACCAGAAACAGTCGCTTTGAAAGGTGATCCTTGAATAGTCTTTCCAGCGTACTGAATGTGAACAGTATATTCTCCAGGTGCCGGAGGAATCCAAGTAATCGAACAAGTGCCATCTTTATTATCGTGGCACTTTACATCTGCTTTGGCTGGACCTTCGATTTTAACTGACAAACCACCTACAAAAAATCAACTAATCAAATACAACAATACAGACAACAAAATAAAACATCAATAAACATTAAACTGTTGCTTATGGTAACATTAACCATTAAATCAGCATGCATTAATGCAAAACAGTTCAGTAAATGAATAATTCCAAAACAAACGTACCAAAAAAATTTTCAGTTAAACAGAAACAAAGCGGTTCATTTGCAATATTAACATGACAAAAAATTATAAATCGAATACGCATCAGTGTAAAAATACAATCGTTGCTTAGGAAAGAAAGCAACTTTGAACATTAAAATTGTTAAGATTGTCTGAAATTAAATTCTTTTGTTTTTAATTTAACAGCAACTTAATATCTGTGCAAAGAATTCAACTCCGATGCGAAGATTCTATAAAAATATCCAGCTGAAATTTAATATACCGTGTTCGCTAGCTTCAGTTCTCAAAAGCTTGTGTTCACCGTTCTGAAGAACGTTTGACGTGAACGTCAGATTGAATGGAGAAATAGGAATACTTTCTTCGTTGAGTAAAAAATAAAACTAATTTGCCGCTCTCAAAGAAACACAACATGAAGTATGCGTCGTGTAAAACATTTTTTTTTAAATTTTTGAAAACACGAACACCTGAATAAAAAGATTTTACATTAAGCTTTTTCCACAAAAGCATCTTCTTCAACTCCAGCTTAACTCAAAGTGCTGCTTTTACCTGCAAAAATATTTCCAAACTTCCAAGATGCATTTTTGCATAATAAAATACAATTCAATGTTATCCGAATTGCACATCTTCAAAACAACCAAAACGTTCATGTTGTACATTCATGCAAAATATTAATAGAATCCTTTGTGTGATTCAGCCAAAAATCTATTATAAAAACTACTTGCTTTACGTATAAAAATTTCAAAAAATATTCAGTTTACTTTATTATTTAAAACCTCTTAATACAAATAAATTACTGCTGTTCAAAGCATAAAAACGAGTAATTTATTAAAATAAAAAAAAAAAAGAATTTATGAATGACAAGCATGTGGATTGGATTATTAATTGATAAATGCACACAGATGCCAAGCACAATTAAAATGACAACAATGAACTGCCATTTAATTGTCATTTACTTTACGCAAACGATTTTCACTTGTTTCATCAGTTTCTATTTGAAGTAAAAAAACACATATGCAGGTATTTTGCAATAAGATAAAATAATAAGATGTTTTCCGTTTTGGATAAAGAAAAATTTTCACATTGCCCGCATTTGAGCTAAAAGCAATATTAAAATTCTGTAAATGATTTCTGAATGTAAAATTAAAAAGTAGCATATGTTTCAAAATTAAAATTTTCAATTTGTAGAGCAATTTCGCAACGCATTTTTTAAAACTTACCCTACATCTGTTTACACATAAATCACCATCTTAGTGCGTTTTGAACATAGATTAAATTTTGAATGAAATTTGAATTTAAATAAAAAAGCATGTTATTTATTTATTGACATACTGCTCGATCAACCGTCAAAATTAAAAATACATAGAAAATTTCAGAACAATCAGAACGAATGATATGAACAACTGAAGCAATCAACCAAAGTATACTTTCAATAATAATCAATCAAAACAATCAAATTGTTTAAATTTTCACAAAACTACAGCGTCCAAAGCAATGACGCAACTAGGAAATCTGCAGTGCTGAGATTCAGTTCATATTTTAAGTCAAAAATATATTTCAAAAATTTGCCTATGCAAATCCTTAATTAATAAATGGTGAAATTATCTTCCTTTTTTTAATTTATACTTCGGCTTGTCTTTATTTGATCTCAAAAAGTAAAAGAAAAAGCACAAGCACAGTTCAAACAATGCATTTCATACTACACACATTGCTACACATTGAATATACTAAAATTGTGCATTTTGAAGAGAAAATACAACAAGTAATTATTGTGAACACTGCTCGAATAGAAGAAAAAAAAGAAGAAGAAGAATTTAACAAAGAAAATGCAGGTCTATCAACAATGATTTGCCAATTTTTCAAAAGCAGATGCATCTCACAGCTGCCTTGTTTACGTCTTGAAGAGAAAAAGTTCAATCAAATTCAACATGAAAAAATTTTTGTGCATGATAAAAACGGTGGTGAGTAAACAAAACAACAAATAAAATTTATTTTGTCAAAAACTGTGCGTGTTTTATGATAATAGATGGCTAATATTGCTTTTGAAAAGTTGCACAATGAATAAAAACAAACAACATTTATTTCTCCTGAACTAAGTGCAACATTACATAAACACCTATGCTAAACATGCAGTTGCGTTGTTAATACTTTCACACCTTTTGCAATAGCTGGAAAAAGTAACAATTTATCATTTTACGTTTAAAATATTTAACATATTGATGCAATAAAATATCCAACTATAACATCTATTATCACAACTATTATCCAATATTTTGAACGTAGCCAATCAAGCCAGCCGTTCTAATATATAATAGTAGTAATAGTAGTAGTAGTAGCAATAACACATTGATCAAGTTATAATGCGCAACGCAGATTTCAGAAGCTAATGGCATGTTTAGTTGAGAATGTTCGAAAATTAAAATGTTCCTCACACTATTAAACACTCCATAACATGCAAACAAGCGCGTCTCTATAACCGAAAACTACATTAATCATAAAGAAAATTATATCTTAGACTGCAATTATGTGACACAATTCAGAATACCTTCTCTAGTTATTACTAAAACCTCAACGAAAAAACAATCACAATTCAGTAAAGAACGGACATATCACATTGCAAAAAGCAAAAAAAAAATTCACTATGTGGATGAAATAAAATAAAGCAAAGCAATGCAAGCAAATGTGAAACACTACAAACAACTCCAGTAGTACTTACCAGAAGCCAAAATGCTGCTTCCTACAAAACAGCAATCAGTACAAATGAAGAAGAGAATAATTATTGAAAGAAAAGAATGCAAAATTTGCAAATTTATTGTAAAAATAATAAACGATAATAATTAAAATAGTTTGTGCTGCCTACCTCCTTTGGGTTCCCTCGCGCAAACGGTGAACTGAGCTGGTTCACCAGCTATTCCAAATGATAAACCATTTCCGTATGCAGTCACATAGCCATCGCTGACTTGTCCAACGTGAAAACTAAATGGACTACCTAAAAGTAATTGAATCAAATTTGTTTTATGAAAATTATTTTTTAAAAAAAAAACCAAAAGTACCTGGGACGTGCAGACCATCATGTTTGATTTGCAGTTCGTGCAAACCGACCTCAGATGGTTGATATTTAACGCAGACCGACCCATCGGCATTGTCACGTATAACAGGAATGTCAGTCTTTTTACTCGGCATCACTACTTTTGCAGTCAACCGACCTGGACCTGGTGAAGCAAATGTCCAACTCTTTTCTGAAAATTCCGCTTCAACACTGTTCTCTTCAACAATACCACGGCTCACTACCACTGGTGTTGCGATTAAAGTTTCACCAACTGAACCACGACGCGATAATTCTCCCTGAAACAAAACATCCGCATATTAAATAAAATAAATAAAATATCCATGATTATGAAATTTGATTTGTACAACAATTGCCAACTGTCACAATAGAATAACAGAACAGAAGACAAAGAAAACAACGTAGTATAATAAACAAGGGCAAAAATCCTATAATGAAAGTGAATTCAAGCAAAGCATCAGAATGTTGAGTAATTTTTATACTATGGTAAAGTGCTCGTTCCCGTCATTGCATGCATGCAGGCGCAAACTGAGGCCACGGCAGCTGTGCAGCTACGATAGTTGCGGCCAATTGTTGCGACTCTTAATCGACAGCAATGCAACCAACTTGCCCTAAACCAATGACTTGTCGCTTTTCAACAAAGCCCAATTTTACTTAATAAATTCATTCGGCCACATAAAACTAAATGTCGACAAACCAGACGCCTGCTCAGCTTCATCAACAATGGAATTCATTAATTTTTGCTTTCGGAAAGCTAACAAAAATAAACACCAAAATGCAATGAGAAACTACTACGCTTAATAGTCTGTGATTCATTGCAGAACCACTTCCTACTACATATTAATTTTGAATTTTATAAAATTAATACAATTTCAAAATTCTCATTTCACAATTTCACTAATACAAAACTGTTCACCGTTGAAGTCAAAAATAAATAAATATATATATATCAAATAAACAAATAGACTACTAATTCAAATCAACTAGCCCTGCCATTCTAATTTCACAGCTTCTTCCAATCAACTAACATAACTACTTATTAAAGAAAATTAATAATTATTATTCTATGGTAAATTTTTGTCATGTTCAAATTTCTCAAAAAAAAAAAAACATTTGCATTGCACAAGGAAACAAATACAATTGATGCTATACAAAGTAAAATGCATTCATTACCCTGATAAACCATTGTCCTTTTTGCAAAATTTGTCCTCCGTAACGAACAGTTATTCGATAAAGTCCAGGCTGTGGAAGCGTGTAGAAGAGCAAGCAAAAATCATCATGCTGCTCCACCGCAACGTTAACTATTTTAGTAGGAGGTTCCGCGGACAAAATTTGACAAGTAACACGACCACGGCCAGCCGGATCAGTCGACACCTTGATGCACTGTTCTTCACCAACAGTAGCAGTTTCGAAACGTCCTTCTGAAAATTATTACAATAAAAATTAATTAAATTCTAATTTTACTCAGATAATTGTAATTCAAACAGAAACTCGCCTTATTTTGGCCCTTTGATTTCAAATAAATATCAAGTCGTTTAGCGCAATATAAAAGTTAATGAACAATTAATTCAACAAGATCACATCAATAACTTTTATGCATTTGATTACAGAAGTATTTAGTTCCGTTATCATGCAGCAAAAAATTTTCCTTTTCATCTTTTCAGAAATATACCTACCTTGTTGAACAATAAAAATAATCCCTCTCGAGATAATAAAACAAAATTTAAATAAATAATTTTCAATTTAACCAAACGGGATTTGAAAAAAAAAAGGAATTCCATACCTGTAATCATGCATCTCAAAAAATCACCACCAACTGGTAGTACACGCAAAGCAAATGGACTGTTCAGTACCGGTTCATCGCCATACTTGATCGAAATGTCATAAGTGCCAGCAATATCAGGAATAAAAGTCAACTCATCCAGATGAGCGCTCTTTTCTGTATGCTTCGTTGAAATCGACAAACCATCAGGGTCCTAGCGAAAAATTTTCATCATCATCACTTATGTTAAGATAATAAATCAGAGAAATTATTTCTTTGAAAGAAACCTTGATCATCACTTGAAACGCTCCATAGCCTGCCTCAGAAGTATCAATAGACAATGTAACTGGATCAGAAACGTAATAAAAACTTTCTTGTCCACATCCGCGTACTTTCACCTTCTTTGCTTCACACTTTGGCAATACGCGCATACAATACGGACTAACAATATATTGTATAAATAGACAAACAGAACTTAGTAAATAAATAAATAAATATAAATAAATATATATATATATATGTTTGCCAACCTGTTGGGAATTTCCTTTCCACCATATAAAATGTGCACTTTGCAATTACTGTCAACTGCCGGTGCATAATAAGTAACTTTGAACACACCATGAGCTTGTTCGACAATTTCTGGCTGTTTTGGCGCTGCTCCACATTCTGAATCAACCAATACCTGCAACTGAGCTGGTCCACTTCTAGTAGTGTCAACCAAAAACTGCAAAGGAAGATCAAATCGACAGTTCTTCGGTTCTAAACCTGGACCCCAAGCACGCACCAAATTCGGATCCAGCGGTGGCTCAATGAGTGCAGTAAAAGGGCTACCTTCAACAGTTACGATGACAGTTCAGAGGCAATCAATTATTCAAGGTATAAAAAACAGCAACCAAACAAACCTGGGATATGCTTTTCAGCAAATGTGACAGAAATTTTATATACTCCAGCTTTGGAAACAACATACTCAACAGTACATGAGCCATCAAGATTATCCGCAGTTGATATTGTCGATTCTGAGGGTCCTTCAATTGCGATGTTCAGTTTTCCAGATCCAGCACCCTAAAAATTATCAAAATCACCATACTTCTGATGACTAAATTCCAAAGTAGTAAATTCAATTTCAAACCTGACCTTTGTGTCCACGCGGAAACGACAAGGAATACCGACCAGACCAGACTTCAGTCCGGCACCTTGAACTTTGCACCGTGTTTCATCATGTCCGTCAACTGCATGCACAAGCAGAGGTTGCGCCGTCAATGGAACATCATCATACGAAACTTGTAGTTCATGTTTGCCTGAAACTTTTCCTTTTTGCATACATATTGTTCACAAGAGCAAATAATATCGTTTGTTTCATAATTTTTATCACATCAGACTACTTTAAATAGTCCCTCTGTTAATCAATCTGTCAATCAAAACTAGCCTTCAGTAATACAATAAAATTTAAATCCTCAATTTTCCCATCAGATACAATCTGGCAGGTTTCTTTCAAGTGCACTACTACATCACGTTACATTACATTATACATTACCTACCGAAAACATTGTCACATAAACGTGTACAAATATAACGATAAAGCATTTCGTATAATAAATAAAAAGTAAAATGTCTATTTAAACAATTCAAACCTTCAACAATTGTAGAATAAAATATTCGGTAAGTTCCATCTTTTTCATTTATGATATGACATCTCGCCATATTTCCATCAGGTGATCGAATGGTGCAGCTAACGTCAGCATTGCCAATTTTCTTTGTCAACGCTGTCGTGTCGACAATAAATTCACTTATAGAATTTATGAATACTCCTACAATAATTATATATCACAGTTTGCCATCCAACAAAACAAAACACTGCATTGGCGATTCTAAGCCAACTGAACATCATCTCTGCACTGTGACATCATTATCAACTGACCGTTGTTGATAAGGATGCACTGCATTATTTAAAATTTATACTTGTCAATAATGCATTTGAATTATTCATATAATACAATTGCACATTTTTTATATAATCAAATAGGATGATTTAATTTTTCACAATTTTCAAGCTGTTAAAATTAAAACGTCGGCTTTGCCTTTTGTATCTTTTGAAATTCAAAATCAAGCCCACTGTTTAGAAGAAGCTGACTTTTCAGCAAAAACTTACTTTCTTCAAGTCCTCGAATAACCACATTGCTTAAATCCAAATGAGGCTTCACTTGAACTTTGTATGGCATGCCAGGTATCAGTGAACCAGCAAAACGTACGTAAATATCGTATTGGCCAGGTTTATTCACTTTGTAATGTACAGTGTATGAACCATTTCCACAATCAGAAATTTGAACATCTACTGGTAAACCATCAGCATGGTTTTTCATGCAAACTTCAACCTTGCCTTTATTGGATAAGTAAAAAAATATAAACTGAAGTTTCTATTCAAATACTGTTTTTCCACGTTTACCTGGTCCAGCATCTGCACAGTCAACAAAAAAATGATTTCTATCTTTCGTCCGCACATTTTCTTCAAGTCCAGGACCATACATTCGCACAAGATTTGGATTCGTTTGTTCGCTTACATGAATCTATAAAATGACTTATCTTATCAAAACTGCCTGAAATCAACTCATTTAAGCAGCTTTTGTAATATTATATCACAAAATACAACACACGAAGTACATCAACAAAACAGGCCGTTCAAAATTTATAAATTTCAAAATTTGTTTGATGCTTAAATCAAATTTTAAAAGTAAATTCCTTCCTGTAACTACTCTAAAAAAATAAATATTAATTTATAAAAATATGAAAATAAAAATCTGCATTTAAATTATTCTATATAGTGTTTTCGTTCTGAGTTCAAAAGCAAAAATACACAAGTAAACGATCAAACGGACTCAGTCATTGCAAACTATTTAAGTGGCAAAATTTCAACAATCAGCAATATATGACCTAAGTTGTATAGTTTGACCAAAATAAAAATTGTGCATCGTTTTAAATTAAAATGAAATTTGAAAAGAAAAACAAAATATTTACCCAAGAATGTTAGTGACAAAAAATGCTATACAAAAATAAAATATATTTTAACTCTGATACTTCGATACTGAAAGCAGTCGTTAAAGTGATACGAACCTTGAAAACCTTAAAAAGAACTGAGTGCAATACAGTGAATGCAATGAGTGTAATAAACTTACTTCATTTGTATGCTAAACTGAAACTATGAACTATATCATCAGCCCGGACATAATCTATGACTTCTCCTATTTCATAATCTATGATGATAATTAACAATTTGCATTAATGAAACTTACCAAGCAAGCATTTATACTTTCTAAGTTCAATTTAATTGTACTTGTTCAACTTAAGTTCAAAGTAATAAAATTAGACATTTCGTGTCTAATTTTTCAAAAACAATTTCATTAAGCAATGCTGCTCTGACTTAAAATAATTACTTTTTTCTTTACTACTTGCAAAATATGTTAACTTTCAAGAAGTGAACACAACAACTGAACTCACTATACCTGATCATCCGTTTCACAAATATTAACAACTGAAATGGCACTTCCAGTGACTTCATCAAGTATATTGAGCAATGTGTAAAATTAATTTTTTGTAATGTAAAATTAATTATAAAAAAATAAAAAAACAAAAATCTAATCATCAGTATTGATATAACAATTATTAGCTCACTTTGAAAGGTGATCCAGGAACTGACTGGCCATCAAAAGTCACCATAATCCAGTGTCGTTTGCAACTTTCAGGTACAAAAGAACAGCTATAGACATTATTTGCGATTGATTTTTGCTTAAATTACAAAGCTGTATAAATAACATGAAGAGCAGACAAAAATAAAAAAGCATAAAACTGCAATAAATTTACTTGGATATTCATTTCCATTCCATCACTATCCACTGCAAAAATTTTTACAGCACCATCACCAGCTCGACTGGCGTCAACTGTAAAGGTAGAACGTTGCCCACAAACGTGACCATATTCACTGATTCCAGCTCCAGAACATTTAACCAATTCCGGTATGCATCCCAAATGAGATTCTCCAATTTCCACCATATAAGGACTACCAGATATATTCACATCGTTGGACAGCACGTGGATTGCATACTCGCCACAAGCTTTCGGTATGTAGCATATTTCAGCTGAACCATCTCCATTGTCATGGCAAGTCAGTTCAGCTTTAGAAGGACCGTCGACAGAAAATCCTAAAATAGAAAATTTCCTCATTTATCACGTATTAAAGATAATTATAAAGGATTATTACCATCATTAGGATAATAAATTTATATTTATAAAACTATATATATTTTTGTCCGCTTTTATCAGTTTTTGCAATTAAAAAACTTTAATGTATTCTATAATCAATTTTACATTGCACTTTGTTGCCTCAGTGCAATCCGATGGTCAAAATCAATTTCCACTCACTTCACAGTGTTCAAAAAAGAGAAAAAAAACATGCAAAAAAGCACAAACAAATGCATTATTAAGCTAATGCTAATAACTTCGGATAAAGAAATGGAGTTGTCACTGCATAGCTTGATTTTAGTTTTAAATTGAGTTTGAACATTCCATTCTGTCAAGTGAGAAGTTTTAAAATATTCAAAAAATGCGGCTAATTTACTTTTTGAATAAAACAATCTCATTGCTTAGAGAAAAAATAAATAAATAAAATGCCAAGGACTCGTTCAATGAAGAAGCCAAAAACACAACAGAAAACAAAAGTACAACTGCCACAAAGCACAGTTTAACAATGTTGAATTTCTGACTATTTTTCTAAACCATAAAAACTTATTGTAAAATGTTACGTTAAACAGTCAAGTACAAGTAAAATAAAATAAAATAAAATAAAATAAAATGATCAAAAAAGAAATTTAAACGAAAAAATTCAATCAAAACTTTTATAAATGCAAAGTTTTGCTAATGCACAGTGAAATAATTCACAAGTTATTCATCGCCTGATAGATAAAAGATGACATATTCTGCAGAGAATAATAATCAGCTATAATAATGATGATAATAGAAACGTATCATTAAAAATTTCCAAAGAGTCAATACAAAATAAAATTCTACAATTTATATTAATTACTTGCTCACACGTCATCAATTATTCTACTGCAAAATCCATTCCGGGTTCCAGTGCAAAATGTTTTCTTAGAGTAATTCAAATAAAACAAAAAACAAAATCCATTTCACCTTACCAAGTAATTTTCCAGAAGCTCATAATTGAACTTGGTTATTAGTCATAAAATTCTGTTTCCAATTAAGCTGAATAATTTCACATTACCCCACGACGACATCAAATGGTTTCTTTGAAATTACTATTCAAACATTGCTCATTTGGTGCAAATATTTTTTCCAATAGCAAAATTTATTAACAAGAGAAATCTTAATACTGTAATAAATTTGAATAAAATCGTATTAAAAACAAAAAAATAAAATCTTCATCTATTTGTTCAAATATACCATTAGAAATAGTGTAAATGGAATATGTCTGGAAAAGTATTGAAGAAACGCTTTTTTTTCAATTAAATAGATTAATTCAATCAAATAAAATGCATAATTGTAACAGAATGCATTCAGAGGAAAGTTTTTGATATGAAAAAATATGTATTTTTTTTGTTCATACAGCAACTCCGTCTGCGTGTGCGCGCGTGTTATGCACGTCACCAGTTGTTTCTCTCAGCGTGTTGGAAAATTGAATTTTCATTATTGCATCGCTTGACAGTGTGATGTGTAGCACACGATAGCGTACAATCGCGACGTCTTGACATTGCTTTGCGTGTAATGTCACTTCAATCTAAGTGAACAAAGGAAAACACTTTCTAATTCATTAAATTTTTAAATATGTTTGTTTTCTTTCCTTCTTCACAACAGCAAATAGCAAAACAAGCAATAAACAGGAAAATTGTTGAACATATTAAACTTGCTGACGGCATACGGCTGACAACAAGCCGTTAGCGCTAATAATGCAAAATTGGCAAAATTTCACCGTTTGCAATAACATCAATATTCCGTTTGTAATTTGAAAATTTTAAAGCTCTCATCAATTGTGAACTTGATCAGTTCGTTTAGACCATCAAACAAATCCATCAGCTTGCTCACAAGTCAATTTATCGACTCAATCATAAAAGCAAAGAAGCCGCCGGCATTGCCGAATAGAAATATTGCCAAACAGAACAACCTCCCCAGATGATAGTGTGTAAAGTAAAACTGGCCAACATTTGAATTTAAATCTGGCGTAACAATGTTGCTGCAAATAGGATATATATAAACATTTATCCATCCATTTGCCCAGGCAGTCAGTTTTCAAAATCCATCAGTCTTGCTTTGACTTTACAACCAAATGAATAAATAAATAAATATGAATAAACAAACAACTGCAAAACTGAGTAAACAGTCTCGGCAAACAAAAATTGGTAAAAATAACCATCGATTTTGATCACTCTTTCTTGACAGAGCTTTAACATGAGAGAATGTAGCAACACCAACCAGTAGGATTTGGTATGCAAGCAAATGCAAGGGTACGACGGATCAATGGATTTAGCCGACGTCTACACCGATTAACGTACTTCTTTGCCAGTCTCCAGTTGGCTGATCATCACATTCAATTGTAAAGTTTGCAAAGTTACTCCAATCAATACGACCTCACTATCAGTGTCGATTAACAACAACCATTAAGCCGAAAGAAAATAACAGTAACCTCAGAATTTGACCAACGTCAATGACTTCTATAACTGCAATGACGTTGAGCGTTGAGCGTCGAAATGGAACATTTCCATTTCAAATTCATCCTCGTCAATAATATTTCCACCCTGTTGTCATCACCACATATGAAACATTTCAACTTATTACTTTTATTATAAAATATCCATTTGACAAAGCTTTACACAGTTGCAATTGGAAAATGAAAACAATTCTCTTGTCAACAAAATCTCTACTTGTATTAATAATTTCATTTAAATTCCAATTACACACATAAACACAGAAGACCCATAAATAAGTGAGAGAATGTAAAATTAAAGTTAACGTAACGAATTTTATCCAAAACCAAACAAAAACCACTTTTATCCAAAATTGTCCAACAAGAATAATTAAATCAATCTTACTTCTTGCTCAAGTAATTCATTATTTGAATAAGTATAAGATAATTATTGAAACAACACTCCTAATTAGGGGATGCTGTACTACAGTAAACTTCATGCCATGAAATAATATACATATTGTATGCTATTTCTTGAAGGCAGGAGTTTAAAATATTCAATACATTCATCATTAGGAAAGTTGTGTAGTTTGATTGGAAAATGATTCAACAATAAAAAGAACAATAATTATGATTCTGAAAATGGAAACATTTAAATGAGCAGAATGCATGCTTACTTTTTAAATAAAGCTGCAAATGATCTAGATGATCAATTAAAAAAGAGAAAAAAGTTCTCATATGTCCAACGTGACTTACAAAAACTTTTACTTTGTCGAATCAATTGCACAAAATGTGACAAATTAAATAATAAAAATAACAGTTGTTTAGATGAAAAGTCATCTCATACTTACACGATGAGCAGAGCAGAACAAAAGAAAAACAAATGAAATGCAGACAACTGAAAAAGCAAGCTGCTAGAAAAGATTGAAGAATTCAAGAAGCTTCTATTTATAAAAATATTGTCTTGCATCATAGCACAATTTATTTCATTTCTCAGTTCAGCAAACTGGAAATCAATTGCAAAAGTTAAATTTAGAAAAAAATTTGCCTTTTTTTAAACCCCTCGCAGCATTTCCAACGTATCGGTCTCAACAACACTTACAACTGCATATAGGCAATTAAATGCAAAATATATGCAAAGATATATAAATATGAGAATTGAACATAGGCATGGATAGGCAAGGTAGATTTTTAAACAAAATTGCAATTGCAATTGCAAGCAAATTATATATAACTGGAATATTATTTTCAAATATTTCAGTCGTATAGTGAACAACAGGATTCGCTTCTTGTAGGGTTCAACTTAATTATAGGAAGAATTTAAAAATAGTGTTTCAAGTGTGGAATAATTTTGTCACGCTTCGTACATTCGATTTATTCATTCTCGAATTCAAACTTTCTTAAATTCACCACCATTTTATTACAATGAAAAATGTTATTGTTTCTTTCAAAAATAAAATTACAAAATAATTATTTCAAAAAAAATGGCAAATTTTCATGATTTGTGCACATGCTTGAAAATGGTCTTAACAAATTTTGCTCTTTGAACTCAGTATAACTTATAAAAATTATGTAAAATATCTCAAATTTTGGAATATTGTTAGGACAGGTTTTCGATGAAAAGTGCACGAACGAAATGTGCAGAATAAAAATAAATGAAGATGATTTCAATGATAGCTGTATGCTCACAACTGGGTCAGACTGCCTCTGACCGACGTCAACAATCGATGTAGAAGCAACTATCTTCCATTTTTGAATTTGCCTCCCAAAGGAGAGTGCTTTTCAAGCGCAACGAAAGCGCCCCGGAAATGCCGTCATATTCGGCACTCTAGCATGCGGCAATGAATTAAATCCACGTCTCACTGACAACAACAATTCTCATACTGTACAACGTACAGCAACGGAATTTTGCTATTTTTTTCAAGCATAAATGTAAAAAATAAAATATTAATTGAACCTGTAAAGTTATTCAAATAAATGTCGCTGAAACAATGCACTAGCCATTGGTCAGAATTGAATAGCTTATCTCACCAATGGAAACAAAGCAAAATGACGTCATTGAAATGATAAACCACTGGCTAAATAGAATTGGCTGAAAGAGCAGCTGAAAAGAGAGAGAGAGAGAGAGAGAGAGAAATTGAGAGAGAAGCAGAGAAATAAGGAGAAAGATGAAAAGAGGAGGGCGCGAGAATCGTCGTCGAGCTAAAGCTTGCTTAGCTTTACGTAGCAAGTGATCGGCAGAGTATAGCGGGATGTGAATTTTCCTGCAGCATAGTGACAGAAAGAAACAACAATATAAGTGGTCGATGCAGCAATTCAAAAAAAATCCTCTACTTCAGGCCTGCGTTCCAACGAGAACCCGGCTTCAGTCTGCCAAGATGCAGCTGACGCAGGAATGTTGCAAGAAGCATTTCCAGAATTAAACAGCTTCGGCGGAGTGCTGTTCGTCGGCGGCACAGTAATGCTGACTGCATCTTGTTTGGGATTAGTGGTCTGTCGACTTTGTCGAATGCGTCGCAAACAACTACAAACCCCAACGTCACGTACTCTACCCTTGCCAATCGCTGGTCAACACGCAAGGCATACAATTCGAGTGCGGATGAACGACGCCAACAAGTCTGAGACGAGCATCGTTCACAAGCACAGACGACGTTCAAGTCAGCATCCGCATGCCCCTTCTGCTTGTGTTTTACGAGCAGATTCTGAATTTCACGTTGTGCAAAAGTTCAACCGTTTACCGTTGGTCGAAAGTGCCACTACAAATCTGGACCGTAACTGCCCAACTAACATAACAAAGCCTGTCCACTAATAATAATAAAGTACATTCTCTTTTCAAAGCAGAAGCATCGACATTAAACAACAAGAAAATGGTATCTCATCTTCATTGTACATGCTATTCTATTGTTCATTTTCATTTCTTTTTTAAATTATATTTCATTTGCATTTATTAATTTTATCAATTTGCAACTCTGCCAACAGTGCAACTAGTAAAATTGTTTTCTCCTTTCTTGCTTATTCTCTTTAGCAATTTTACCATGAAAACCATACTCTTCTTTCTGAATGCTTCGATCTAGGTGTGTGTGTGTGTGTGTGTGTGTGTGTGTGTGTGTGTGTGTGTATGCGCATATGTATAGAGAATATGAAAATACAAAAGCATCCAATGTAAACAAAAGTCATAAATTTTCTTTCAAAATCAAAAGTTCAGAAATGTAATGATAAAATATAAAATTTCTTTTTGACTGATCAAATCTATCTATTAGGTAATTTTCTTCTAACAATTGGCCATCATCTCGAAAAAATCTTTTAACAAATCCTAAATGGTCTTCAAACATTTTCAAGCTTCAATGTTAAATAACATAATATCAAAGTGACGTCAGGGTAGAAAAAGGCCATTTTGATTATTTGATCGCCAGACGAAATCAGCATCTGCCCAAGCGTCGATCAAGATTGTCCTAGTCAATCTGCAAATTTCTGACACAAATAGATGAATCATCGAAAAAGATAAGTTTCGGCTAAAAATTCTACCAACGCCTAAATTCAATGTCCAACTTCAAATTCTTATTCAAATTTCATTTCTCATACAAAATTGTACAGGTGAGAATGAATGATTTATGGAAGGCAAACTGTTTCGAAAAATCTCAGCATTCATCACTTCGCGCAAAATCATCGATCCATGCAGAGGGCGGAAAATCAGCAAACCATTATTGAGCAATAATAACCTAACACCACTGCCAGATAAAAATCTCCGTGCAGTGGAAGGCAAATTAGTTCATAAAATAAAGTTTAATTTTTTGCCTACAATGTTTACAGTGCTGATTAACAGAATAATCATCACAAAAGAAATCGAACAGAAACAAACTCATTTCAGTCAATATGTGCATATCTCATTGCAACGGAAGCACAAATAATTGGCAAGCCAATTGTATTAAGTTAAATTTGATATAAGCTATCAAAATCTGCTGAAATATGTACAAGCATACAAAAAAAAAAAAGAATTCAAATCTCAGAGTATGAAACATTTTTAAATTAAAACTAAAAGTATGAACTGTTGCTTGCAGTTGCACATGAATGTTTCACATAAAATAAAACTTACAATCTGTCTATGCTATTGAATATCACCACAGTTGTGATTTTTAGCTTGGCAAAAGAGAAATAAACGAAAAATAACAAAAGATAAAACATTTGCATGAATGTGAAAGCAGAAACCAAAATTCTCCTTTTACAAGTAATATCAATGTGTGTAAAAAGACACTTTAGTATTGTTTGCATCGAATGTAAGGGTAATAATGCTTACTAATTACGCTTGCAAACACAGTAGAATACGTTTTTGACCTTTTGCTAGCTTCTTAATTGCTTAATATATCAACCCATTTTGAAGCAGAAAGAATTTACATTAATTATCGCTCATGCAATAATGAGAAAAGGTTGTTTAGATGAAAAATATTCTAAATTAATAATCGTCGATGAAAAGCAAACCTTACCTAGACCGCATCTTTCTCCATTGGTTTCTACAGTAAATTTGCATGGTCGATTAACCACACCACTTTGCAAGCCAGGACCAAATGCACGAATTTTGGAAGTCATTTCAGAATCAACCATTACCTAGAACAATTGAAATTATAAATAGGCATTTAAAACAAACCAGAAAACTGTTAACATATAGTGCAATCGAAATAATCGAAGTGCTACTACACTTTACAATGGTACATTGAAAACAGTTTTAAAATACAGCAATAACAACAACAACAGGCAAACTGAAGTTTCTCTTGAAGAGAAAGCTTGACCAAAGAAACAGAAAAGAACAACTGATTTAATGAACAAATGCTTTAAAAAATGGGCAAAAATGAGTTTTTGAGCTTCTTCTTGTCCAATGCACATATCTTAATAAAACTTTTTTTCAAATATTTTCAAGTTTAAGTTAGACAATAAATACTAATTAGCCGTTTTCAGAATGCAAACTGAAGAATGCAAGTTAAGCAAGAGTAGCATTTTAATGAGCTGAAAAAAATTTTGTCCATAATTTAACTCAAACAAAAACAGACTATCAAACATCTCTGAAAATCATGATACAACATCTCCAGAGCTTTTCATCATTTCAAATGAAAATATTTTTTTTTTATATTTTTGACGTATCATTATTTTTTTAGATAAGAATCTCCATAATCAGTATCATTAAGATTGAGATGATATTTTTTTTTAATTTTGAAGCATCTCAATACAAACACACACACACACACATTAATGTTCAATCTTTTGACAAATTCATCTCTTACACCACATGTTCATCACCATCATGTCGGTATTTGAAAAATTTGCAAAAAAACTTTAATTTCATAAGTATTTAGATTTCAAAAAAAATTATGCTTACTTCAAAAGGGCTAGAAGGAAAATCCTTGCCATCATATTTGATGTGCACAATGTGAAGACCAGCATGTGTTGGCTGATAAATTCCTTCCACTTTCAGCGGACGAACAGAAGAGTTTTTTCGATGAATCGGTACAATGGTTCCATCTTAAACAAAAAATCTGATTTCAACATCAAGAAAGCACTGTCAAATTGAACACACAAAAGAAATAAATAAAACGAGCTCCATAATAAAGTCATCTTTCCGTAATTTTTATTTCTTCTCAATAATAAAGAAATTACTTACTTTCAAACCAGATCAACTGGTTCACAATTTTGTCCAAAAGCCATTTATTTATGCAGCTTATGAATGTGCCGCCAACATAACAACATAATATGACTTATTACAAATTTTGAATTGCAAAAAAATTTTTTTTCAAATCATTACAGCATTTCACTCTACATTACACAAATGTATACAATTAAGAGTTTAAAATTAAAATTAGAATTATTGATTATTGGACACTATTACATTAATAAAATGTCAAACTTAATTAATCAAGTAAATTATTATCCAGAGATTTTTCAATTCTAATAATTAAACTTTATAAACTATTAAAACAGGAATGAGAATTTTTCAACTGTAACAAAAAAGAAAGAAAAACAATACCAGAATGTTTAACGACCATTTCAACAAGCGATGCATCTGCATCACCGTTGCAGAGGATTCGAACATCGACCTTATCACCAACTCGAACTCCAGAGTTTTGAATACCACGACCGAACACTTTCCATTCAGCTGGGTCAAAAGCTGCAAAATTGATGATAGCTATAAAATTTTTGAACAACATATTATTTTATGCAAAATTTTACATCCTGATGCAACCCAAACTTCATATGGGTTGTTGTTCAATACAGAATGATCGTCATAAAATATATTTATTATGTGCATGCCGACCATTTCAGGCGTATATTCGCAGCGCAACATATCACCACTCAGTCGTCGAAATCGTTGATTAACACTGTCAGATTTTCCAATCGGATTCAAAATTTGAATTGCAAATTTCTTCTCATCACCACCTACAATTTAAAAAGTAAAGCGTCTTAGATATATAAATAAATATATATATATATTTTTTTCTCATTTAATACATTTAAAAAAAATAAATATTGCTGTAATTACACTGCAATAAAATTCAATTTTTTTTCCCATTAATTTTCCCATCAAATAAAGCATACAAAGTTCAAAAGCCCATATGACAACTTAACCGCAAAGCACAATCGCAAAATATAATCCAATTTTTCTTTCATTAATTTGTGCAAATTTTATTATATCTTGAAATTATAAATGCAAATTTTGTTAACATTTTTAAATTTAATAATATTATTATAGCAAATAAATAAACTAGTCTTGGCCAACGACCGTGCATATGTAAATAAAGCAGTTGTGAATGTGAACATAATAAAGAACATCAATCAGTAAATGAAGGTGCTAGTTTCATTTTCATTCATTCACGGTCACTGGAGGAAAGATTTATCGTTAAATGACCGCAAATTTGGTCAATGGCCAGCCAAAATGCTGTCACAAATGTGATGCTAATCAAGACAATTTTCTTTCCAACATGCTGTATTCAATTGAACATTCATTCATTTAACAAAACAAAAGTCAAAGTTGAATAATAATTACCTGCCATATAAATATCAAAATGTGTAGTCTTTCCAGAAATAACACCTGACTGTAAACCAGGGCCAGATGCTTTGATTTGTAAAATTCGTTTCATCTTTGCAACAGGATATTCTAATTTGTTACTGTCAGTCATTCCAATAACTGATGACCCAATTGGTGCTCCAGGTTGTAACTTAGCATTTGGATATTGACTCAGATAAGTCATCATGCTCATTTCATCTACATCTGGATTAATAAATTCTTCAGGCTCTATCAGCTGCAAAAAAAAAAGATTTGATGTTACAGTTGAGTTGGTTAATTTTTAAATTGGTCAATTCACCTTTGGAATGACCAACCATTTTTCTGCCAAATCCATCGCAATGGTGGTATTCTTCAACGCATTCGCTGATTTCCACATTGACCATTCTGGACATAAACCTTCAAAATAGACAGACAATACATTGCAGTTGAAATTGACAACTGGAAAATTCTACAATAAATTAATTGTTACCTGGAGCAAGAGAATCTACCAAAGCACCGAGAAGTCGTCCATCGCTCCATTGTGTTGTTAAATTAGTCAAGTGAAAACCAGGAATCTGAATAGCAATTTCTTATAGATAATAATCAAATAACAATTTTAGTAAATTTTAATCAACACAACTATATCTAATGAAAAGTAAATGAAACTTAATAATTTAAAAAATTTCACCGCGTATTAAAATGAGAAATATATTTTAAAAAATAAACATTCCAAAATGGTTAATTTTAAGCAACTAATAACAATAACATAAAAGAGACAAACCTTGGAATTTAGCCAATCAAGAAGACGTTGCTTAGGAGGTATCTGAAGTTTATGCTTGTTTTCTTGATTCTGCCGATTTCGTTCATCATCCCATATCTGTGCGTCAATTGAATAATGCAAAATTAACGTCCATATCAAACCCAAAATTAATTTCAATCTTCCATCAACAATATCTGAGCTATCTAAATTGAAATAAGTTGAGAAATTAATAATTTTTTTTGTCAATAATTCAATGCGCAAAATGCACTGATAAGTTTTAATTATTGCTATAAATTAGTCGATATCAACCCTATGAAGTTGATAGGACTATCTAAGGGGTCGATAAAGGCTTAAGGGTCGATACACAAGGTCGATGAACTCCGGGATCAAATATGAATTTTATTCCAAAAATTAACACCAAGTAGTTAAATCAAAAATTATCAACTACCTTTAACTTAATCACAAAGTTATTAACATTATTATTCACATGAATACGACCATTATAGGGACAGGTATACAAATTAAAGAAAGTAAATGTGAAATGAATCTGATTGAAAATCAGTAAGGGTGAATAAAGTAAAGAATACTTTATAAAAAAGAAATTTAGTATTTATTTATTTATTTTACTAGCCTTGGGGGTCGATGAGGCAGCACGGAATCCATAAGGGGTCGATGGCATAAAAAGTTTGCCTATCCCTGTATCAGATGAATGATACATTTTTCCCCGTGGTCTTAGCTCAGCACATTGCACTTGCAACTTGAATAAAATTTTCATATTCTTACTGAATGATAATTGTTCAAGAATTCTACACTATTCTTATTTATCATAATACTGAAAATTCTGCATATTCGTTGTGCTAAAAAAGGTAAACATTGTCGATTGTCTTTGTAGATTTTGTTGCTATTACTTTCAGTAGAAACAGCAAATATATTAGCATTATTATTATAATTGAAAAAAACCAAAAATAAAATATGAAAAACAGGCATATTTGCAACAGTTAAACGGTAAGTTAAAAGAAAGAAAAAACAAGTCTTAGCAACATCGTTAAACGCTGACTTACAGGTGCCCTTCACCTACTATCAGTCGATTCGTTGAATTTTCATAATTTGACTATTTTACTTTATTGCACACAGAACAGCCGCTTCCAAGGACAAGTGAAACGTGTCGTTGGCCGACCACTGGTCACTATTCCATCGTACAATATGTTACAGATCAAAGCATCAATTATAAATAAAATCAACCCGATAAAAACGCAAAAAAATGCTGCATACATAATATTACAAATTTACAAGCATATATAAAACAAGAGAACAACTAAAAATCACCAACTAATTAAAAATAGCATTGAATTATATAAATATACATATAATTATACAAAAAAGCAGCAATAGCTGGTTTTTCCAAATTCGAAATTTAATTTTTTGTTTGAATAAAATAGAATATTAAAATAGAAAATTAGAACTGAAAAAAAAGAAACAACAATGAATGAATGAAGCATATGCAAAAAATGCATTTTCAACAAATGACCATCAATTATCCGCGTTTTTTACCTTCAAATCAGTTGTAAGGAATGCAAATAAGTCACCATGACAGAAAATGATATTGAAAGTTAGATAAATGTAATGAATAAAATTTGAAAAATAATTTTTTTCTTCAATTCATTCTTTTTTGAACAACTAATTTAACTTCATAAGTAGAAATTTTGAATATTTTTTTTTAAAATATCTTTTCATACCTATATTTACCAGCTTGATTCCTTCGACAATTTCTAGAAATGTCAAAGCTACGGAAACGTTTTCCAATCTCTGGGATCGAAAATTTGGCTTTTTGTTGTAGCGTGGTAATTTTTTCTTGGACAACACTTCCAAAAGACGAATAAGCAGCAGACCATTGCTGAGGTCGGTTTCCAAATTATTCACACTACAGTCGACCGCTTTCAGGCGTTCATTAACCCAACGCGTGAATGTGTTCTGTTGGATCGTTTTCCATTTTGCCTTATCACGAGATTGAATTGCCACAAAATCCATCTCCTCATAAACCATTATACGGTATTTTATTATTGGATCACGTTGGAAATGTGAACAAAAATACAAAAATGAAAAAAATTTCTTATCAATAACAGCAATATACCAAAAAAGCAACGCAGCAATGCAAAAGCAGTCCAAAAGCGACGACTTTGTCAAAATGTCCCCCCGGTTGATTTGCTCTTAAACAATTGTTCACGTGCAGTCAAAACTTCTCAAACACGCTATTCGATGCCAAATTAGGTCAACTGATTCAAACTAGCGTCATCTGTCGACAACTGCTTGCAGGCAATCAAAGGTTATCACTTCCCTTCGTCGTGTGCAATTTACCCCCCCCCCCACTCCTCCCCTACCCTGTACCCCTTTGCAGTTGGATAATTTACATATTTGTGCTTCATCTGCAACTTCATACTAACAAATTTGCTCCTTCCTTACTTATCCATGCTATGCTAGTTATTCACAAATAAACATTCTACATTAATAAGCAAAATCTCAATCAAATTTGCATACCTGATAATAACTGAAACTGCAATTTCAAAAAAATGTATACAAATTTAAAATTTTGAAAAAATCGCTTAAACAGATTATAGAATACCAATTAATATTTACTTGGCATTTATTACTTATCAAATATATCTTGTGCAAATAACAGCTTTACGATCATTGGAAACTTGGAAGCTTACCTATTAAAAAGCAAATTTGCAGAATTTGCAAAGTTGAAAATAACGCAACATACAATAATGTAAAATAAAATGAAACAATCATTTCAACATTACTAAAAGTAAAAATTTTTATATCAAAAGAAAAAAGAATTTAAATATAATATTTAAGTAAATTGTATTTATTTTATAAATATAAAAATGTCCAGTATTGTTTTGCATTTTCAACTAGCAAGCAAGCAATAAGTGATAAAAAATGAAATAAAGATAAAAGGATGATTGGCAAAGCATCAAAAATAACTTTTCTCCCATACTTTCAATAGTTGTATTTTCACTTTAACTTTGTACATCTCGAACATTATTACAATTGCATATAAATTTAACAATGAATGTTTACAATGTTCAATTTCTATATAGCTCAATCAATGTTCTATTTAAAATAAATAAGTGTCTAATAAACCTTTGAACACAGTATTTAGCTAAATTAAACTGCAAGAACACAATTCTGAGCAACAACTATTGTTCGTATTCTCGATGATAAAAATAAACAAATTCTGACGCTCACATGTTATCAAAAATATCGCCGTTCACGTAATATGCAAAAATGATTATCATAAATGTCAAATTTTGAATATCACATCTTGAAACAAACGTACAATAATAACAACTTAGTCAACTTTGATCAAATTGGTTGGTTTCTGATTAAAAATAATATCCAACTATATAATGAGCTAATGAACAATTATAAGCGTCAATTATAAAACAAAAATTGCCCCCTCATACAAATGAAGAATATGAAAACAAAAAAAAACTGCAGTTTTCACAGTAAAAAATTAAATTTATTATTCTGGATAAAATTAAAAAAAAAACAATATATATAATGATAAATATATGCAAAATTTTGTGTTGCACATCTTATTATACAAGTAAATTGCAAACTGAGCATTCGATTATTGGTAATATAAATTTAATTTTGCAACTCATTTAACATTAACACTTTAACGTATTAACATAATTATTTGCATTATGTAAATCATTTATTATTTGCTTTTACACATTCTACAGTTGCACGTGAATAATAATAATAATAATAATAAGCAGATAAGTAGAAAGGTTAGACAGATTTAAAAAAAAGTAAGTATTATTTTATGATACATCAATTCAACAGTAAATTATTTTTTACGGTTAGCTTTGATAAAACGAATGTATTTACTTTTTTAAAATTTCGCTTAAAATTCTAAAAGTGCAAAGACACCTACAAGTTGAAATTTTCTTCATCATCCAAGTGTAATTCTAGTCACATTATTAAAGTTAAACATAATTCAGTACAGGAACTGTATATCAATAAAATAACTTTAAAAATATTTTTATAAGTAATATATATTCTTTTTTCCATTAAAAGATAAATTGTGCAAAGCGCTTCAGAGATTCTAACAAAGTGAAATATCTGAAATTTTCTTACCCCTTCATCTTATTTTTCAAATACACCCATTATTTGAAATGAAAAGTAAATTTAAATAAAAAATTTTTTAATGAAATAAAAATAATTATGTATTACAAAAAGTATCCAACAATTAAAACAGCCAAAGTTTTAACAATTCATTTCAACGAAGGAACACAATACCATGCCGGTCTATTGCACTAAATAATGTCTATATAATTTATTTGCATAAAAAATCTTTTGAAATGATTTAATTTTTCTTCTTCTACGCAATGCACTTTCACTTTAATTTGGCAAATTATTTGCCTTAGTTTTCTCAAAAAAAAATTTTTAGATTACATTTTTAAAAAATAATTTTAACTATATATTATAAATACAACAGAAAATAGAAGCATTGTGTTGTCTCACCAAATTACTAAATTTAATTAAATTGATAACGTTGCTTTTAATTGTAAAGAAAAAGTAGACCATATATATATAATTTGAAATATTTTCCTCTTTAATCTTTAAATTCAAACTACCATAAGTCTTTCTCAATTACAAAAATAATTAATGAAAAATAAAAATAAATGCTTAACAAATATGACGACAACAATTATTTAAAATAACGTAACGCAATGAAATTTTTAAGCAAATAATAAATGGAATTTTTAATTTTTTAAATTGCCTTTAATTCTGATTTTCATTTTCTTCTCTTTTTTTTTCAAGACTATGCTTACATGTACATTATCAAAGAGTTGCAACAGTGGATATAATATTAATTAATTGCAAAAAAAAACTTTTTTCACAATAATTTTCAGTTTATGAGTAACAAACAACGTAAGTTGCTTGCTCAAACAACAAATGCTTCAATTTGAGAAACATTCAAACCGGCTAAAACAAAGCATTGTAAAGTATTCTTTCCTGAATTTGCATTGCTATCACGAACAAACAGAACCAAAGACTAGTAGTAAAATAACTGCAAAGAAAGAAACAAAAAGAGAAAAAGTGAGAAACAAGCAGAAGAAAAAAAGAATAAAACCTGAACAATATTAAAACAAAATATACGATAAATATTAAATTATATATATAGATATAGATAGATGCATGTATTTTATTGTATGTGTAGATGAAAATATAGCTGTGATATGATAAACGACATTAGCTATCATGCCAGGCTATTCAGGCAGGCTAAATAAGCGGATGATTACGGCAAAGTCGATTTGAAATATTGTCCAATCTGCTTTGTCGTTTCTGAAAACGCTGTTTACATTTAGAGTCACTAATGCCACACAGGTCCATACCGTTTATCAAATATTTGCCAATCAGTTGAAGACTATGGGGTGGTTGGTGTAGGCTGAGAGCACAGACTCAATCTATTCAACAGGAAATTTCAGCTGCTAAATCAAGACTAAGACTCCTCATTATAGACACACACACACACACACACACACATACATGTATGCGCATATATATACGACGTACATACACATACATAGATGTAGGTGCATATATAAAGATAATGAAGAATAAATCGACAACAGAAAAATAATGAATGAAAAGCAAAAAAACACCCCTAAAAAGATCAGAGGTCAAAATTGAAGAAAAAAAGTCAGCTTTGACGGTTTAAAGAGAACGCTTTCATCCAGACCGCCCAAAGCCTTGAGGTCGAACAAACTTGAATAGAACCCCTGACCTCGACCAATCTCTATCTCGTTATCGACTGCTGACACAGTGCGAATATCATGTGAATAATCGCTAAATCGACCGTGTGAGATGCCGCTTTATTGGTGTGCTTTTTCCTGCAAGCTGTAATATTTTTCCGTCTGTAATCTCATCTATCAATGTCAACACAAAATGCTGACTTGGGACGATTTGGTGGTTTAATCGTTTGACGTCGGACTCCGGTACTCAGTGAGTCGTGCAACTGGCCTCGCTGAGCGAGCGCAACGGACAACATTGACATTGTGCTTTTTCTTCAATTTTTTCTCTTATTTATTAATTATATATATATATATATATATATATATATATAATTTAATTAATTTCCGTGCTCGCGAAAATTCTTGCTCACTTTTATATTCCAATTTCAGCCACACATTATATGATCAGTGATCAATTTTCCATTTCAGTACAGCAGCATCCATGACGTGATGATAATATACGATGCCAGATGACCAGCTACAATTCAGCTCCAATTGTACGTCACTGCTGGATTTTAACTGTTTATTCAATTTTGACTTGCCTAGCTACACCTGCCGGTTCTATAGCCTGGTGGTAAGTGATAGCCTTTTGTATTTATATTTGCATTTGTATTTGCATTTGCATTTGTATTTTTCTCCCCTCTTCTTCTTCTTCTTCTTCTTCTTCTTCTCACCTCAACCATTACTCACACACATCTATCTCTTAATGCTGAATGTCAATTTCACTGAATTTCTGCAAACAGTAATACTTTTTTTTTCATAAATTTACCTGTTATGAAATGAAAAAATGCAATTCATAATATACTCTTTCACTCTTTCAACATTTCCGCTGACCATCTAAACTATTGACAGAGATGAACTGATAAAAAAAATTGATCTCTCTATAATTTCTTGATGACCAACTTCCGACTGAGAAAAGCAGTAAAGCAGGTACTTTAGCCTGATTTTAATGTTTACCACATGCATGCAACCTTTCTTTTCAGCTGTATGATAATCGAACCAATATTATTTACCAAAACATTAACAGCTAGCCAGCTATCTGCAACGAGATTTCCAAAAAAAAAAAAAATTGCCCACTTGCAAAGGCAATAAAATACTATATTTCTCCATTAAACGGCACAATTGCCTACGGACTGTTATCCTTGAAAAGTAGCCAAAAATAGATTGTTCGTGTTTCAATCTGTCCAAAATGCTCAATGGTGGTGAATAATTGGTCCACAGAGGCAACGTTTCACCAGAAGCAATTACTTGCATATGGCAGATGAAAATTTTCTCCAACTGACATTAACATACATTTTCCATTGAAAATGTTGGCATTTTTACAAATTACCCATTTTTTTTCATTTTCTTCGAAACAAACGCATTCACTTTCATTTAAAAAGTTATATTCATATCATCAAAAAAAATTATAAAAATTGTCCAACTATTTCATTGCACAATAAAATGAAAAATGAGAAATTTCTCCAATAAAAAATAAAGAACCAAATAAGATACACACGCGCGAGCGCGCGAACACACACATACACGCACAGATACAGATGGATAGAAAGAGCAATGATATTTCTATTTGACGTTTATATCTGCCGAAGTGGTGATTACTTAATTCATTACCTTTCAAAAATGAACATTTTACAGTGATTTTAAAATTTTACAATGCAAAACACAGAACTGTTTGCACTATAGTCCATGTTACCTCAGCGTGATGCGATCACTGTTGACATGAAATGAATAAATATAAAAGAGATTCATTAGTAGCTTTGTTCAGAATTAAATGGATTCCAAACAAAAAAAAAAACATTTTATTTTACTTAATTTTTTACTACTATTATTTTACCTAATAATTAATGCGTTATTGTATTTCAAGGTCTACAATAGCGCAACTTTCAGCGCATGCGCCCAAAGCTGACAACGGATTATCATCTGCACCTAGTCATCGTGCTTTGTGCGCCCAGTTGGAAGGTCTCAGTCCGGGCCAGGCGCGCATCTGCGAATTATTCCTAGACCATATGCCAGTTGTTGGCTTTGGTGTAAAAAATTCGATAGAAGAATGCCAATGGCAATTTCGCTATCGTCGATGGAACTGTTCCAATCCCAACACTGGTCAAACTATAGGACCTGTGCACGCCTTGGGTATGTATTGAAACTATTGTAATCAATAATTCAAAAATTAAAATACATTTTCAAAAAAAAATTCTTTCACTGAATAATAATAATAATAATAATAATAATAATAATATGATGCATTTGACATTTTGTAAATAATCTTCTCAAATTGATTATCAACAGCGCGTTGCAGCTTTCACATTTAGTCATTGAACAGTCGCTAAACAAACTACTAATCTATTGTTTATTATTTTTAAATTTGTTCACCGTGAAAGATAGCATATATACGTCAGCAACTGAAAACAAAGCTAAATTTAATCTTTTGTCAATGATGCTTTCACACATTTTTTGCATTCAAATTGAAAATTTTATATCATCAGCAATAATTAGCATTTTATATGATGAAGAAATTACTGTTACTGCTTAACGGAAATCAGTTTCATCCAATTGTTCTTATTTCAAATTTCACTAGCCAGTAAATATTTTGCAAAATTTATCAACAAACACCATTAACGGCCGAATGAGGAAATTTCATTGCCATTTATTCTGAGATTGATGACAAGAAATATTTAATTTCTAGCATTAACATTAGCTCTAATTAAATATATACTGATAAATTAGCTTGTCAAATTTTGAAAATAAAATTTCAATATGAGCTTTAATTTCAAATTCTATTGAGAAAATTGATGAGAAATAATAATAATAATAATAATAATATATGTGAAATCGATGTTCAGTTGATGTGGACATGTTTAAAATTAAAGCTGAATTCAGGTACACCAGAAGCAGCGTTTACATACGCGATGCTTTCGGCCGGGGTTGCACATGAAATTAGCAGAACGTGTCGTTTGGGACTGTTGAGCAGCTGTGGTTGCAACCAAGAAAAGCGTCCACCAAATTTACAAAGATCTTGGATGTGGGGAGGATGTGGTGATAACATCCACTATGGATGTCAATTTACTCAAAATTTTATCGATATCTGCGAACGTGAAAGAGACTATCCAAAAAATACCAAAGAATATGCAAAATCACTGATGAACCGCTGGAACAATGAAGTTGGCAGAAAGGTAAATCAACCAATCAATCAATTCATTTGCAATTAAGCTGCATTATAAACTGTCTAAGCTAGCCAATAATTACAGAATAGGCAATACGTACTCAAAAAAAAAAAAAAATAACACTGCAAAATAAAAAAAATTTTGTCATTTTTTGAAATACAAATTACAATCTATCTATTATTACTAAGCATATTTTTGTAAAATGTAACTTTTAAAATGTTTAAAATAACAATTTTAAATTTATTCATATATTTTTAACATGTAAAACTAAGAATTACGCATGATATCATTTCTAGAATATAAAAGAAAAATAGTCTCTTCAGTTGAATAAACTGTCAAAGTCAATATAGCAAAGATGTACTTTACTAATGACGTAAAGCGTGTAAATATGATAAAAGAAAAATGCAATAAAAAGAAGTTAAAATAAATAAGTTTAAGATAAAATAAATAAACAAATTTAATGCTATTTGTTTTGAACAACTTAGTAAAATGAAAAATCAGAAGCACAGATTATTGATTGAAATTCATGTACGTACTTTGAATGATAAAATTAATTTCTACATAATGTTGAAACACATAACATTAAATATTCTCTAGCATGTTTTTATTGCATTAAATTAATTTATTATTGTTAAAACAATATGTGTGTGTGTGTGTGTGTGCGTATAGTTTCTCATTGCTGCTTTTAAGGTAATCAAAAGAAAATCTCGGGTGACATGCAAATGCCACGGTGTTAGTGGTTCTTGTAGTTTGAAAACTTGTTGGAAACAGGCCCCAAGCATTCGAGAGCTCGGCCAAATATTACTAGACCGTTATGATACAGCAGTACGAGTGAAAATCAATCGACGTGGCAATTTACAACTGGTGAAAAATGGTAAAAAGCGTCGAGCTGCCCAAATGGACCTTGTATATTTGGATGATCCCCCAGATTATTGTCGGTATGATGAGAAAAGTAGCACCGCTGGTACAGAAGGTCGAGAATGTAACAAAACTGGCCACGGAATGGAAAGCTGTGAATTGCTTTGCTGTGGTCGTGGTTACAACACCTTCAAAAAGGTGGTGACGGAGAAGTGTGAATGCAAATTTGTTTGGTGCTGCAGAGTTGCTTGCAAAACATGTCAAACAAAAATCGAAGTGCACAAATGCAAATGATTGCTTGATAGCCAAAAGAAATGGCAGCAGACTCCATTTCTGCCATTCTTCCAATTCCCTCCCCCCACCCCCCCCCCCCACCCGAGTCAACCTACTGCCAAAGCCGGGCGGGCATCAGGGTTCAGTGTAAATGTGTTAGTTAACAGCATGACAAATTCTCTGTTCCGCTTCTGCTCGCATTTAATATCCCTATCAACAAGCAATAGTCGCACATTTCTCTCCTTTCTTTTTTTGCCAGCCAAAAAATGATCTCCGTCACTCCCGCATAGCATAAACAGATAAATTAGCATTAATAATAATCAAAAAGACAACTGCTGCTCTTGTTGCTACTACAAAATCTACTTCCGTCTGTCGTACGTTGCTGTTATTTGTCTGTCATTTCATATCTTCAAACCTGTATGTTCTGGAAATTGTTTTTATTTGCCGTGCTGACTGTTGTTTCTTCAATAGAGCAATCTGCATATTTTCACTAGCTTCAATCAACAGAAAGTTTTAGCGTTGACTTGTTTGTCTGTGTACGATAAAAATTCTATCTCACAAGCGGTAGTGATTTTCGTCCAATCCTGCCGGATGAACGCTAATTTTATCAAAATGAAACAATCAACTTTGTTGTTCAAAAAGACCACATAAGTTGTGATGCAAACAATAAAAGTTGTTTTATTTTTAAAATACGTTCATTTCCTATTATTTCTACATTATTTCAAACAACTTAAAATATACAATAAATTGAAGAACATTCCATTCGTCAAAACTAATTATTATGAAATTCTAAATCATTTTTTCATTCCATTTTCAGATAAAAAATAAAACGCACCAACTGAAATGTACACGCCAAATTAATAAAATTTACCAACCACTGTTTTCTGCTAACAAAAAATAGCAAACCACTACCAATTTCCTTACATTCACATTTTAATAAAAAGTCATCGGACACAGCACACTCTCCAGCTTTTCATATTGTAATATTTAAGTTAATGTACAACAAATGTTGATAAAGCTATCAAAAATCACCAACAATGATACATCTTAAAAAAGAAAACACTCAATTTCTTCATATTAATTGTATTCAAAAATTAACAAAATATAACAACAAACAAAATAAATTTATATAAAACGCTTACCTGAATTATCAGCTATTAACGATTTGACCAATTTGGACGATCTTCGTATCAACCATTTTTGAGATAACGTTCAAAATGTAAAAAGTGCATTTTAAACGAAATTAAATTAAAATGTTGTGTAAATTTTAATAATTGTTGCTATTTTTATTTTCATGCATTGTATCAGAAGAAATTAAACAAGTCATTTTATCTAAATGCAAAATTCATAATTTTCGTTACAGTAATTGTTGATGTTCATGCTTAATTATATGACGATGTGATGCAAAATTTTATTATCATGATTTTGTTGAAATATTTTAATTCAACTAAATAATTTAAGCATTTTCAGGTTGTTATATTATTTGTCCAAAAATATTTTGAAAATAAATATCATGTGAATGTACAAAATGTGATCATTTGTTTACTTCAAATTTTTGGTTATTTATACGGTCTTTATGTGCTGCAGAATAAAAGTTTCAAAAATATTTTTTTCAATCAGTAAGAATATTGATGAATTAAACAAAAATTCTTTCATAAAAAATAAAATATACCGTATGCAGAGTAGAATTTATTCAAAAACCTTCAATTGGAAGCCAGCTAAAAAGTTCAAGTTGAAGTTGCGCATCGAGCTGGTCCAATTCTTTAATTGAACGAACAAAGTGATCATTCATGCTCGCCTTAATCACTACTTCATCACAACCGCGGCATCGCAACGAAACAATACGTTCCAATTCGTCGACAACAAAAGTAGCAATTGAACGTTCAATTTGTCTAAACTTTACCAATATACGATGAAATTGCAGCAACCAACGTGTTTTTGGATCATTTACACGACACTGGCCAAACTGAGTTTGAACAAAATCATCAACATAGACAACTTTCTCATCCAGCAATTCCAAAGCTGGACGTAGTTCAAATTGCAATTTGAGGAGTTCATCTTCGGCAGGAAATTGATTTTCCAATACAATATGACGATGATCTTCAATTAAATGAATTATACAATCGAGTTCTTTGAAAAAATGAACACAAGTCTGCTCTAAAATATTCCTTTTCAACGGTGGCAATGTACTACCCCTCTGTTGAAGCACCTTCGCAGCAGTCTCATCACCAGCTTTATTTGCTTCAGTTTCCGCATCAGCTCCGACGCTCAAGCTTTTTAAACTGGACGTCCAACAACTATCTACCGATGAATTTTCTTCATTTTTCTCATCCACTGTTTCAAAAACTGCACTGTTTGTTTCTTTGGAACTAATTGCTGAATATGCCCTACCATAAGAATTACTGTACAAGCTGTTCACTGATCCAAGTAAACTCTTCTTCACAAAGTTGTTGTTGCTCATTGTTTTCTGCAAGAAGTGGAGAATACAAAGCAAAATTGCACAGTTATACTTGTAACTGAACTGACGTCAAGTTATACTTGAACGACAGAATGAAAGTCACATTTTCTACAAAAACATTGTTTCATTGTCAATTTCAATTCTTGTGTTCTTAATTGTTTTAGCCAACGGCAATGCATCGTCAAGAATATATATATATGTGTGTGTGTGTGTGTATATAAACGTTTATGGGTAAATAGCCTTGGTGAATAAAAAAAATTAAGAAATATTCGGTCATCAACATCTGACATAAATTTATTATCAACGAAAACTTCTTTCATTATTTGTACATTTTAAATTTACATTTAAATCATTCACAACATATCAAAAATGCACAATCTATTAATTCATGCATCTCCATATGCATAAAATAGCTTTTCTTTTCTACAGATTGTTCTGTTTAATACTTTCTACTTTGCGATTCGATTACCTGATAATACTTTCAATTCGCGATCATTAACGCTTCAACTTGTCCATTTCACGGTCATCTGCATCACCTTAATTTCTTAGAATTCATTATTGGTTGCAATTACACTACACCAGAAAAATACTTTCATGCAAAAAATCACCATGAATTAAAATTTATCTACTCATGAAATCTGCTCTACAATATTGTAACAATCTATTTTCAGACAACAGCACAGACAAGCTTTAAATTCATACATCAATTCCTATTCAGTTACTAATTTCTTAAATGCTGTTCTACGGGTAATTACTCTCCACTAAAGACGTAATGTACTTCACGTCAACGCTAAATATAGTCATTATCAAATGACAAATACTAAAATACGAAATCAAAAAAGATATTTATTGTAATGACTCAAATGTGAACAGGTTTAAAAATCTGAATTTCACTTAATGATCAAGCTCGTATAAATCCCAATATATTTTTTTGAAAAATATCACAAATACAAATAATCTTAATATTAATAATGCAAAAGAAAATTTACATACTACTTAGTTTTTACTGATGAATGAACTGCTGCCTCTTGCTCTTGCTTCTCTATTGCCAAACAATAATTTTTATTTAGTGGATATCGCTTACACGTACCACATACTTTACAATGAATTTTCAGATTTGCTCGGCCCATTTTACATATTTTCATATTTGCATTTTTCAAATGAGGAAGCAGTAATGCATGGCATTTTTTACAAAATGTTCGTTTCATTTCTGGGTGCAATTTCACCTGTGCCTTTTGCTTAACCAAAACCATGGTGTTTGAATAAAAATGAGAAAGAATTTTCATCGCATCATTTTCAACGTTCGATACCAATGAAGCAGCAAGATATAAAAAATTGACGCGCTGATACATCGGTGGTAGCACACACGATTCATTACCCCTCTTCTTCTTTTTCTTCATTGTAATTCAACCAGTAATCAGCACTTTCTATTAAATCTAGTTGCTCTTTTGTTTTATCAATGAACTGGGTACTAAAGAAATGATGTTTCAAAGAATAAATATCAAACTAATAAGCTTTTTACTTTTCTGCAGTATTTTTCAATCTAAAAGTATTTTAAATAATCATAACAATTAATCAATAAATAATTACTTACACGGATATAAGCTTTGTTGATGCAAAATCCAGCTGTTTCAAACTCTAAATTATATATAAATAATAAATAAATAAATAAATAAATAAAACATACAGAAATTGAATTATGCAAGCAAGCTTCATGTTGAACGAAGCATCGAATTGTTGAATTAAGAATCTAAAACCAAACGGTAAATCGCTAGTATTAATTAAAATATTCTAAAGACAATACTCAAATATGCCATGAAACCGAAACATAAATTATTTACCTCCGATGAATGAGAACTTTTGATTATTTGCGACAAAGCAGTTCCAAATGAAGAAACTGATTCATGAGCTTTAGCTTCGAGAATACTTTTTCCTTCAGAAGAAAGCCGACGTGGCATCAAAAGTTTCCACAAAACATCTGTTTTGCATACTGTAAGTAATTCAAGTTAATTTAATATTTATTATTAAATAAAAATTAATTTTCAAAAATTAAATGATGTAAAACGATTTTATTATTATACTAAATGTAGCAAATGCAAAATCATTTTTTGAATAAAAGCAAATTATAGAATGTCAATTAATTACAGTACACAATGTCCTTTGAAAATGGGTTTTTCATTTGTAGAAAATTGTGAAATTTTATGAAATGTGCAAAAAGCACTCTCACTATTGTTGCAAAGTTTTTAAGATCTACAATATAGAAATACAATTGCTGGTATGAATTGAATATTTTTTATAACCTACATGACATTCAAGAATGAGTACTCTTTGTTTGAATGTAATATTGATCTGGTCAGTCATCTGTACGCGTTCTCAGGCTGTGATGATTCATCAAGATGAATCATAGTTCAGCTGGATTTACCATATTTACAAAGAAATTGTTTTAGCGATAAACGTATCCGCGTTTGTTAGATCAGATTAAAATTTTCATCATGTCTCACCAAAGTGGAATTCGTTGTGAGTAGTTTCATATTTAATTTAAAATAACCCATTCTTCAAATTAAAGTTTATATGCTTTAATAATTATGAAAAGTGATTTTTAGCTTCGACAGAATTAGTTCAGTTTTTCACTTCATGTAAAGAGGGTAATATACGTCTTGCCAAAATCAAAATTCAAGATGGTACAATTTTTATTTCAGTCATATTGTCGATTACATGCATTATCTTATTTAAGAAAAGCTCATCTTGGCTTGCCAGTTTGCAGTACGTTCCACTTGGGATAAAGATTATGAATCTTACATTGAAGAATGTCTAGCCGATGAACATGCGTGTTATATTCTTGCCAGGCTTGACACACAGCCAGCGTCGGGTTTCGATTGGTTATTTTTATCTTACATCTCGGAAAATGCCCCGGTAATTTTTTTATTTTTTATAATAATATAATAAAGATGCATATTGAAAGAGTACTTTAGGTGAAAGAAAAAATGCTTTACGCGTCTACAAAAGCTACACTGAAGGGAGAGTTCGGATCTGGTTCAGTTAAATACGATTTTCAAGTTACTCAAAAAGTATGCAGATAAATATAATTGAATTTCTATAAGTGAAAAATTGAAAATTTAGGAAGAAATGGATTTGCATTCTATTCAGCGTTTAATTAACCAAAAAGATGCAGGTGGTGGGCCTTTAACTGGATTAGAAGAACAGATGAAGAACGCACACGTTAATCAGCATTTTGTGAATTCGTTTCCAGGCTACGAGACAGCTGTTGTTCGTGGAGTCCGTTTCCCTGTTGATCAAGATGCTTTACAAAGTTTGTGCCGCTTACGAGATGGCGAGATCAACTATGTGCAATTGGTAAAAGGAAATGTTATGTGCATTATTTTATGTGCTTTATATTCTAATAACATTAATTTTGAAGTCTATCGATACACTGAATGAAGTGATTAAATTAGTTACTGCTGACAACATTCCTTCCAATCGTATTAGCAGATGGATCCCTCCGAAGTCACCACGGTATCATTTCTACGCACCAAAGCTCACAAAGGCAACTAGTGTCATAATCTTTATTTATTCAATACCACCTAACGGTTGCACAGTCAAGGAGCGAATGTTATACAGTAGCTGCAAAGGTCCTTTTCTGGATACCGTGCAGCAGGTTGTTGATTTAAAAGTTGATCGAAAAGTAAGCCCATGACATTTATTTGCTGAACTGCTGAATTATTAACAAGCTTACAAATAGTTAAATAGAACTTGTTTGCATAAAACTTGCTTAGCTAGTAGACTTTTTCCTGTGAATCACTTTTATTAGTTTAACATGGCCCCTGTTTGTTCAGGATGACTAATTTATTGTACAAATTTATGTAAAGCTCTGTGCTTAATATTTTATTTCTTGTAAATTTCTTCAGTAACGAACAATCATTATTATTATTATGCTGACCTACTGTTAATAGCTCATTTTTCATACTTTCTCAAAGCACTACAGATGTTATATTACTGTAGTACAGTAAGGTATCGCAGGTTCAAACTTCATTGTAATATAAGATGAATTGTAAGCAGTTGTAAAATTGCAGATTGACTTGTTACATTGATATGTTTCAGATTGAAATCGACAGCTCTGAGGATGTAAATGATGAATTTTTGATTGGAGAAGATATTTCTGTGAAACAACACCAGAAGTTTTCGAGGCCAAAAGGCCCGAAGAAGCAACGAGGCGATCCAAGAATTCATAAAACTCCTTCCTGAAAAGTGTCTTTTCAAATCATTGATAGCCGACAGTATCTATAAAATAGAATCGCAATTCAGAAATCGTAATGTGCTATCTTATTGTCGGTATTAAATTAGTGATTCATAATTTAAATGATTTAAAAATATTTTTTTTTTATCAAAATTGCTCTTTGCTTAAATTATTTGATCTGTGAGAAGTGAAATTTTATATTTCAATAGATTATTTTCTCTTCATTTCTTTTACAAGTCTAGTAATTTTTCTTAACACATTTGTCATTTCAGTGAATAAAAGCTTCACGATAATATATGCTCGTGTTGAATGGAATGTTTTCAAGTGATGTAGCATTTATCTTAAACTGTTAAGAGTGTTATTGAATTTGGAAAGAAAATAAGTAAGTCCATTAATTCTCGATGCATGCGTTCGTTGTTCACTCGCTTGATGCGTTTGTTAAAAAAGAAGAAAAAATCCCAACAGCAACGCAATGAAATAGTTATGGATTTTTTCATGATCAAAAGCAGATAAATGAAGAAGTTGAAAAGATATTATATTGGCAACAGAATTTACAACCGTTGTGTATCACCAGAACAGTTAACCATTGTGGCTTTGGATGATTTGTGATTTGCTAGCATTTCTGCAATTTCATGCTCAAGTTGTATAATTGATCAAAGTAAAGAATTTAATAATGACATCAGAATACACAACACCAAAACAGAACTGAATGCGTTAATGGTTGAAAAATCAATGTTGTTTATCATCTGCAATATGAGAAAAAGTACATTTACTAGGAAGTTTTTTTTCAAAATGTCATGCAGACAATTTTCTCATGCAAGTAATATATAGCACACAAAACAGTGAGTAAGTAATATGTTCAGAAACCGAGAAGTCTGCTTCCATCTTCGTAAAGTTCAGCAAGTCTCAACAGTATGAAATGCTTAGCCTGTTCATCGTCGGCTAACATCTCAATGCACTCTTCCAATAGAAAAACAAAAGATGTTACGGCAGTGTATGCAAATGCAGTTTCAAAAATGTTTTTAACTTGCAAATATGAAACAGTCAGCTTATCGCCGGCGAAGCTTTTCAGACGATTATAGTAAAACTGTAATACAGTTTCCATGTACTTACGACGCAACGTTGTACATGTGCTGATGTCAAACAGGCGACGCAAATCATTGCAAAAAGAACCACGATGTGCAAACTGCCAGTCGATAATTCCTTTTATGGAGTTTCCAGCCAGACCATCGTCATTTTGAAAAAAGAAAATATTGCTAACCCACAAATCCCCATGAACCAAAACTTCTCCAACTAATTCAGTGTTGCAATCAAGCATCTATGTTATACAGATAATTTCTCAACTATATATAAATGTATATATATATATATATATATTATTTATCAAAAATTTAATACTTCAATAAAATATAATAATAATAATAATAATAATGAATGCATTGTTGTTTTAAATAGTAAACAAAAAATAGATATAATTTAGAAAAAAATGAAAAAGAAAAAAACATTACCTTTGAGATACTTTTCAAATTCAACATTTCTTTCACTTTTTCTACATTTACAGAAGAGAAATATTGAGAATATGAATGAACAATTTCATCCACTTTATCGGAAATATTGTCAAAGTATTGCTCTATGCCAGCTAGCAATGTTTCGCTTGTTGGCAAATTCGTCTTCCAATCAACATCGGTGGTCAGTGACCAAGCATGAAGCTGAGCCAAGGTACCGGCTAATTCCAATAATTGTTCAAATTTTAAACCTGACGACAAATTCACAGTTTTTCCATCATTGTTCAAATCTTCCATAATAATGATAGGAGGTTTATCACAACCTATAACCTGCTCATCATGTGTAAACTAATTACTGCAGTAGGATAATTTCACGAATGCAAAAAACAAATAAAAAAATTAACAACATATACATATATATATATATATATATGTGCGTGTGTATGCAGTGTGCGTGTAGATTTAAAAATAATTTACCTACGGGCCAACAAGCATAGCATTTTGGCACAGGTATATTCACTGCATTGTCAGTGAATAATTTATAAACTGTGCATTCAACGTTGTGCATGACAGGCAGTGGATTGCTTTTACCTTTCAACGAAGACTGAACCCGTTGCAATACACGTTCCCATCGCTTTTCTTCAAGCATTTTCACAATTACTGAATTTGGCAAATTTACAACTTCACTACAAAGACAATTACAAAAATATATTTCATTTTCAGCAGAACAAAAAAATGAACAAAAAATAAAAATCAATTACATCAAATAGCTCAATTTATAATTGAAAATAATAATTATAATAAAATAAAAAAATTCAACACATAAAATGACGCAACAAATTCAACAGACATATATACCACAATATTACTGAAATGCAAAATACCACAATGCAATTGCTAATGCAAAAAAAAATTGAAAATAATCCATACTGCAAATTGATTGATTGAAAAAGAAAATTACATTAAATAAATACAATAAATAAATAAATAAATAAATAAATAGTATATTTGCCATTCTGAATTTACCTATTGCACTTCTGTTGACATGCCCATTGTAATTGTACTTGAATGAGATAAGACAAGAAACCAGTATGCTCTCCAATAGAAGACGCGGTGAGTGATAGTAGATGACAGTTGTTTGCATCAAATTTGAAATAATCTTTAAGTGCTTCATAAATATCCCATCCAGTAACTGAAGATTTGCACAAATTGTCTTTCAAAAATACGTCATCAACAAAAACGTTTTCCATGTGAATATCTATTAAATAAAATAAAATAAAATTTCAAATTGAAGAAATGGTTGAGCATAATAAATGTATTGTTTTTACGTGAAAAAAATTAAATTATATGCAATAATTATCAGAAAAGAACAGAAATAATCACAACAACAACAACAACAACAACAAAATCAAACAAATAATGCTATATAATAATCATTGTAAACATTAATTATTGTTACAACAGGAAAAGTACTCAAGCACCTTGCTTAATCAATTCAACCATCATGTTGTATCAGAGATGCTACATAGGTAAGAAATTATCAAAAAAAGAGAAAATTACATCAGCAATCAATTTGCCATGTCACGTGAGATTATTTAGAAATATAAAATCCACAATAAGGCTGATTTAAATTTTACATTCTGCTTTGATTGCAGTTGTGCAATGGAAACAGATTAGCAGCATTGAATAAATTTTTAAAAAATTCATTTCACATGTTCAAAAAAAAACAGAACTTATCTCACATTCACAATATAATTTCTTCAAATTTCTTATCACATGAAATAAATAATAAACAATTTTTTTGTAATTTTGAATGTGAATATAAAAAAATTTTCAATATTAAATCTCAACTTTCAATCATGTCGTTCGATTCCAAATGAAGACATACGAAATGGAAAAATTGCCTGAATTTTTAAAAGTATAAAAGAAAATACAACCAATAAACAGAATTGGTAGTGAACACGAAAATAAATATCCGTCAGCTTTTGAACGACGTCAACCATGCTAAAAAGAAAAAATCGAAACTTTTCTCTTTTCGACAACATCACCACCACCAACCATAGCCGCCAATAATATAATATAATATAATATAATAATATTCTCTGTGCTCGTAGTCATCGACACCCCCCCCCCCCCCCCACACACACACACATCCATGTCCCTCATACACAAGCAAATATCTTTCATGAAATGGATTTTTGGTAAGTTTCTATCATTTGTCACTTTTGTTCATTTAAATTCCATCCACGTCGGTATGTTATTATAATACAGGGTTCGATTTTCATTTCTAGATGTATAATATAATTGATGGAACTGCTGAATTTTGTAAGCAAAAAAGCAATTGTTGCACTACAACAACTTCTTCATTAACTCTTATAATTCATCATCTCACAAAATCATCAACACTGCAGCAAATTTCCATTCAAGTTTCAAAGTAAGCATATATGTATATGTGAAAAATTTTCACTCTTTTTTTTTGTTTAAATTTAAATATAAAATTTTCACTGCTAAAAATCATCCATATCATACTTTGGGAAAAAAGCATGTAAAAACTGTACATTTGGATGGACAATAATAATTTATTATTTTCAGTGTATATGTTATTTAATTGAATAATACTACTGCAAATAGCAATTGTCTGTTGCAAATATAAAAATCGATAATTAGAAAAGTAAAGCGGAAATTCAGTATTTTACACATTTAAACATAAAAATCACATCTAATAACAAACAACGCACTAATTGCATTTTCAGACAATTTCAATTTTCCCAATCAATGCATCATCATTTGCATCTTGAGTTCGTTCATTCATTGAGCTTTTCGAAAATTTTTTATACATTTATCATTATTACTTCATTTAAATTTATTGAAACAAAATTTATCTTTCACTATCTTCACATTATTATATCGACGGAAGAAATCAAATGTACTAAAAACAGATAATGAGCAATTTTTGAATATTTAATTCTTTCACTCTTCACAAATTTAATATTATGCCTACAACTATTGATTCAAATTTATTAAATCTGACAAAACAATCGACACATGCGCGCCAGATTTCCTTTCTTTTAGAACCATTCTTTAAAGATTAGTTTTATTCAGCTTAAAAAAAATATATATCAGTTATTAAAGTTGAAATAAATTTATTCATTTTTCAAAACAACTATCCAAATTGAATTGATCAAGAAAAATACGACCAACTTTAAACATACACACACACACACACAAACATATATTAAAGGCTATAGGCGATTCTATTTTGCATAATTGAGCAATTCTAATCTAATAAACAATGTTACAACCAAAATTGCAAGGCAATAAGAAGAAAATGACAATTGAAAATTTCCTTCAAAATGATTAAATAAAGTACCCACGAATTTCAGCCGTTCAATTTTAACATCACTTGGATATTTGTTTCAGTAATTGAATAATATACTACAATAAATAAGAAAAGAACAAAAACGAAACCAACATTCACTAAGACGAACTAATCGATTTATTTACTGATAATAAATAATTAAAATGATATGCTCATTTATCAAAAATAATTCATATCTACAGTAAGGATTAGTATCATATTCTGAATTGAATTTTCTCTTCGTATAATTGGTATAATTCATGCAGAAGAAAGTTCAGCGAGTTTAAAAATAAAATATTTTAATTTTTTCAATAATTATTTCTAAAATAATATATACATGATTGTCAGATTTTGTTCAAAAAAAATTTCAAACTCTACCTTCTTTACCTTCAAGTAAAGTTGAATAAATAAATAAAAAATATGTTCACATTATTTATTTCATTTTACAACAACAGCATACAAGATAAATGAATGAATGTTTTGTATTTTAAAAAATAATGAAATATAAACAATTTTGAATTAATAAATCGTAAAAAGGTTGTAAAAATTTAAACTGTGCACAGTTGAAATTATTGGGTAAGCGAAGAAATGGAATAATTACCCCAGAAGTGAACTTACAATGACACGATGACCGTGATCATCATCACATGTTGAAGTAAAATCTGAACTTCAAATCAGAATATCTATGTCGAAGGGTGAAGCAAACTGCTGCTCATCAAACCAAACTGAACCAATAAACAAGTTCCCATTTTATATTAAATACATGATCACTAAAAAGCGCAGAAGCTGCAGCCACAAAGGTCACACTACGAAATGGTTGACCAGAGAACATTAAATTTCATAAAAATTAAAAATAATAATAAAATGGCAATGCTAAATGATGTTTCAAGCAAAAAAAAACAAATAATTACCACTTTCTCTCACAATTTAATCTTTAATAATCATTGATGATATCGTTGTTGTATATAGATAGTATGAAAGAAAAAAAATTTTTGGCTTTCTTTAAAAATAGAGGCAATTTCGAATATCTGCAGCAGATGTAGATGAATTTTGAAAAATGAATTAATTATCACATTTATTTACTTAAAAATTCAATTTTGATTAATATAGAAAAATTGAAAAATTTTTCTCTAAAATTGTTGGTTGAACAGAATATTAATTGCCTATTTTCCAGTTTCTTTGATAAACTGCAAAACTGGTAATAAAAATGAATAAATGAACAAACTGATGAATGGAATAGACGAGTGCAAAGTTAGGCTAAATGTTCAAAGCATTTTGACGCTTCAAAAAGCAAAAACGTCAACAAAAGCAAATTGCCTTGTTTCAGCAGCTGGATCAATCCCAATAAACGCCTTATAATTTGAAACAATAAAAACAGAAATGCAAAATTACAGTTGAAACTTGTTTACAACAACTGACAACAACAACAACAACATGAAATAAATAATAAGTAGAATAAATTACAAATAAATAAATAAATAATAGGAAAATTAATCAAGTTATATTTGAATAATAATAATTCATGAAGATCATTAGTATAGTATAGTATAGTATAGATAAATAAACAGTTAAGAAACAGATCTCATTATTTTTCAAAACAAATTAATAAAAAATCTGTATTTGATTGAAAAAAAATAACAATAATAATAAAATTAATAAAAAAAAACTCATAAAATATGATGACAAATGAGTCTATTTGAAAGCTTGTCCGTTGCTTGAAGAAAACATTTCAAGATAACACCCACGTAGACACACACACCCATGTACACACAAAAATGCAGATGCGATTAGTTAGCTGTTTACAGTAAAAATAAACAACAACGCATCAAAGTAACCTATTCAAATAGTGATGCAAAATATATATATGTAAGATATGAAATTGGAAAAAAATGAAAATATGAAAAAAAATTTGATGATGAAAATTACATAGGGAAAAAAGTTATAACATTTCATACATACATACGCATGTGTGAATGTATATATATATATAATTATATAATGAATGTAATAGAAAAGCAAGATTAATATTAAATTGTGAAAAATGATTAAAAGAAATTAAAGTAAAAATAGGAGAAATGAGAAATTTTGAAAATCCTGTTCAAAACGTCGCCAGCTTGTTTGTTGGCTAGACTTGAAAGCGCGGCGTGCGTAAAAGACTGGTTTTGGTCAAGTTGTGCAACAGCAGCAGCAACAGCCGCAGCAATAGCAGCAACATCAGCATCAGCATCAACAGCAGCAGCGGCAGCAGCATCACTATACAGACAGACACACAAACACACAAATACACCACAGTTCATTGCCATTCTGTCCTCCTATTCTACACATTTATTTTTGAACAACATCTATTTTGTTTTGAAACAGAAAAGCAAAACAAAAAAATTTTTAATATCTATATCCATTATAGATAATTTCTAATAAACACATCTACTACCAACACCAACAACAAACATTTCATCTATCGACAGTCAATAATATTTTTTCATTTACAAAAATTGAACTGTAAGTATACACTTCTTTTTATATTTATTATTCATTCATTTAAATGCATATTCTTATTTACTTGCTTCTCACTTCTATCAATATCAACAACAACATCTAAACTGGATTTTTCCATTTCAAGGTGATACCTCACACTTATATCACTTACTTCATTTAAAAAACATTTAAAATTTCTAAATTTTAAAAATTAACATTAGTAATTATTACTAATCATTACAACAATTACACTATCACATACTCTGCATCTATCTGCCGTCTTTGCTTGTAAAATTATTAAATAGCACTACTACTTCAACCAATGCAACAACTGGTCGCTCTAGAACTTGTCAAATCGTCTTCACACTCCAATTCAATATATTATTTGTAGTTTTTGGGGAAAGAAAACTTAAAATCATAATTTTATAAATTTCAAATCAATTTTCACAAAATTTATATAATAACATAATAAAAATTGTCATCCATCTTTTTGCAAATGATGAACAACTTCCTAAATGTTCGACAATTTAAAAAAAAAGAAAATTAGTACATATTTAAACTATTCTTGTTTTCTTTTTCAAATGCACGTCCATTATGCATAAACAGTTTTATATTGCATTCAATATTGTATGACATGTTTTTTTAATTGTAATTTTTAAGTGCATATACATATATATATATATACATGTAATAACTTTCTCATCACGCGCACATATAGGAAATAAAAATCATCAATTGCTTTATTCAAATTTGATTGATTAGTTTTAAAAAAATTTCCCTGTCCAAATTTGAAAGTGAAAATGCATAAATAATTTTGAATAATGAGAAATAGTTTGTTCGCTGGCCTGAAAAAAGCAATTTTCACTTTCATCAAAACTGTGTTAACAATGCAATAAAACTCAAACTGACGACAAACAATTAAACTTTCCATTTCCAATTTGATCAAGCAAAAAAAATACAAACATGCATGCATATTGTACTCTTATATAATTCATTATATAAAAATGATAAATCTGCTATATGAAAAGCATATTTGAAAAAGAGACAATTTTTCCTTTTTCTTTGTTCAATATTGTTCAATATATAACAAATTCAATTGAAAAAGAAATATGAAATTTAGCAATTTAAAATTTTCTTCTTGTCAAACAATATCCCGACTTATGGACAAAAATTATATTAATTACAATTATCATCACAGTCCAACTGTCATCTTCATCTAACTATAATCGCGTCAACCAAACAGTATAACGTTGATTTCATCACTGTGCTGTGCGATAATTTTGAAGTGTAAATTTTGTATTGTATATTGACTTTAGCGTTCAATCAGACTCCTCTCCAACGTACTATCATCATGTGATGTTAGCAACGTCAACATACATACATACACTACTTTTTAGCGCGTCAGCTTTAATCTTACAGTTTCATATTTGCATTTCTTCGAAAAATAATAATAATTATTATTTATTTTAAAAATTTTCTTTAAAACAAAAATATCTAAACCATAAATTTGTTTTGTTTCTTTCTTCCAATTTATGAATTAATTAAAAATATATAATAAACCAACATTATTATTATTATTATTATTATTATTATTATTATTATTATTATTACTGCTATCTTATTAAATTTAGAAAACAGACAAAATCAAGATCAATAAGTAATAAAAATAAAATTCAAAGTCTTGAATAACATTTGCGATTGCAAGATCAACAATTTCTCAAATAGCCGATTAAATTGAACAATTCATCCCAATAGGTGTATTGTATTTGACATTAAAGACACTATCTATTACCATCTCAGAATTGCAAGTACAGTAATCGTTGATTTCTAATGCATAAATTCCATTTGTGAATCAATAAACAAATGTTCAACAATAGATAAAATAATAATAATAGCATAAATTCAACAACATGCATAACTTGTATTATTAGACGCTCAGAAGCCGACGATAAACTGTTCTTCTCACATGCTATTTGGATAAATAATTTCCTCTTTTAACTACTACTACTGCTGTTGTTGTTATTCACATCAGGAAAGCGATTTTATTCCCTCATTAAAAAAAAAACTTTATTTCAAACAAAAATGTAAGTTTTTCATTTTTCCTTTGCTAAAATGCTAAAATATGATCAAAATAAACAGTCACATTATTCTTGATTTCATTTGATTTATCATCATCATTTATCATGCATTCTCCAAGTTTAAACTTTTTTGGTGTCTTAAAATTAAAATAAAAGTGGAGAATTGAAAGAAGATTATAAATAAAAAAGAAAAATTCTCTTACTCAAAGCAAGCTGACTCGAAGGTTTTTTAAAAACTAAAATATATAACCCTTTTTAATTATACATTAAATTATTCATTTAAACGATCGTTTAAAAATATTCTTGCCAATGTATAAACAACAATATTTAAACAAAAAAATACATGTACGCAATCAAAAGATAAATAACTCCTTTACACCTTAAGCAAACCGTAGCTTACACTTTTGCATCATTTATTATATTTACAAATAGGAAAGTAGATCATCATCATTAATTTTATTTTGTTAATGCTAAAGAATAAATAAAAATACGGATATTAGAAGTATTAAGAGTAAATTTCAAAAAATATTCTGCGTGCACAATGTGGAATATTTAAAAATAAAAATCGTGTAAAATGAAAGCAAATTTATACACTATAACAAACGCTTAGGGAGATGACATTTTTCCGACTTGAAGAGAAAAATATCAAGAAATCAATTTTGAATATTTGCATAATTATGTCATAAAATCAACTTGCTGTTGTTGTTGTTGTTTATGCTTGTAAAAAAACATAAATTACGAAATGACATTCATTGCTAAGCTGCTTCACTTTCAACACAAAATACTGCTTGTTTTCTTGAATTTCAAAATTCAATAACAACTATTCAGTCATCAGAACATTATTTTCAGAGCATACAAAAAAAAATAATAAATAAATACGATACAAATGTCACTTCTTACTTCCTGCATCAAAATCTATGACAATTTCTTGAACAATTATGTAAAAATAATTAGATATTCATTCATTCAGTAAAGTATGCAAATGAAACTTGAAAACACATTTAAAATTAATGGTAAAATTTCAAATGTGCTACAACATCATCTTTACTCCTTTGCATGATGTTAGTCAGTTTTCCTTTTGCATGTGTCTGAATCGACTATTCTACTTATTTGTAAACATTATCATGTAAATCTGCCAAATTATACTCGATCAGTTCATCATAATTATAAATATATACCATATTTGCATCCAAAAATTTACAGTGCACCTCATCTGAATTGGATTCATTACTTATTAGCACAATGAACTAACATCCGGTTTGAAAATAAATGAAGTCAAACCACTGGATAAGGTAAGATGCTTTCAAGAAAAAGATATACACTTTCACCAAATCTTCTTAATCATGCACTTTGCTAGAGTTTCTAATATCAATTCTAATTACAATAAAGTTGATCAATTTCAGAAATTTAATCTTTACGTGATCGTTTTTAACAGAAATGCATTCAAATCAAACGTATGAAATGGCAAGCATAAAAAAACATAATAAAGTTGGTCGATTAAACGATTGTATAATGCTTTTTCATTTTTGAAATTTCTTCTACTCATTTCATATTATTTAATCATTGGAGAATATTTTCCAACAATTTCTGCAATTGTTAAGCATCTTTTTACCCTCATTACAAAAATGTTACAATTATTAACAATATGATCACATCAGAGGTCTGTTGGCTAGTAAGAAAAGTTTCCAAATAAACCTCGATACAGACTGCTTATTTTTCATAAAATAGACATAGCAGATGAAATGATCAATCGCATGTTGAAAGTTGAAAGAAATTTTATAGCTTTCCATCTTCATTAATATTTAATTTGTATGTTTTCATTTCTGAAGAAGTAAAATCTCACAAATTATAACTTGAAAATTCTCATTTAGCATTGAAAAAAATTGTCACACAAACAATTATTTCTAAACTTCCATGTATCATTTCAGACTACTATAAATAGAGACATTTTTCTTTTTTTTACTTTTCTTTGCAAATAAACTTATTAATATATGCTAAGAACTTTCAAAGAAAAAAAACCAACTATTTTCAATCGTCAAATGTTCATTCAGCTTTAAACTGAATCTTTAATTGCAATTGCTGAGTATTGATTTGAAAGAAATTTCAAGTAAATAATACAAGATAAATTTAAATATCACCAACATTAATTTGAACAAATTAAAACACTAGAAATACGCTTCTACTTTGATACATACATGTATATATTTATATATATTCATACAATAAAGCAATATTTCAATAAAAATTCAATAAGATATCATATTAACGGTTTGATTAAAGCGTTTGATTTAATTAAAATGATCCCAAACAGTAGGATGTTATTAGATTTGGCAACAATAGCAATGGTAAGTTGTAAATTAAATTAACACTTGATTATTGTCAACTGAAAGTTTAAAGAACAACAATTTAGTATACCATTATAATTAAATCATCATTACTTAAATAATAATAAATATTTCACTGACACACACACACAAATGTGAATATTTCATTCATATAAAAATAGCACCTGTCAAAACTTGCATATACTCTTGAAAACGTGTTTTCTCAAACTAAGAAAAAAACATTTCATGAAAGTTGATATGTCCGTAGCAAAAGTTTTTTTGCTTCTTTTGATTATTCTGCAAAATATATATATATATATATATATATATATATAGATAGATAGATAGATAGATAGATAGATAGATCGTTTCTTAACAATTATTAGTAAGTTGCTTTTCCAAATTTTCAAAGTAAACAGCTGAAAAATAAGTAGTCGCACATCTCAACTTTGTTGCGTACTTATGCTAATGATTTGTTTTTAAATTTCTTCTCATGATAAACTAGAAATTAAAAAGTGATGTGTATAAATAATTGCATCTGAAATTAATTTAAAATATCTGCTTTGAATTTTATTTGAAACAAAAAAAAGATTTAATTTCTTTAAATTTCAGTTCAATAGTTATTTATTGTAAGATAATCGCCAAATTGTGTGTGTACTGAATGATTACTGCTGTTCAGTGAGTATTTTTCATATCTAACCTTGACAACTACAACTATCTGCATTTCAATCTGAAAGTCAGTCAACAATTCTGATGTCTGAAACTTGATTTTATCGTTCACCTTGAACCGTAACATTGAATTTTTTCCCTTTTTAAATTGATTTGAAAATTTTCATTCGTCAACACGTTGTGTTTTAATACTTATTAATTAATAAACAACTGCCATCCAATTGAATAAATAATTTTTGTAATAAATAAAGTAATAAAAAAAATAATAATAAATAATCTGCAGAAAACGTCTCTCCACTGATATACAACAAATTGCTCGCGTCACTTTATCAGCAACTTCACACACTGACGCGTTTCAATCAACTTCCAATCAAGCAACGCAACGAATCTCAGTTCTCAAAGTTGACGTTGAATAAACTTGGCTAAGGTACATTTTATTCGAGTCGATATCAAAGTTTTCAGCTTGTCACGGCAAATTAAGGTAATTCGCGGCTGTCGAAAATGATTGCCTCTGCCGGTGGCCCTAATCGAATACAACTTTCAATGGTCAATATCCAGGCTATTACATCCGGCCAAGACAAGTTCAGCCATTTATACGTTTTGTCAAACAATTAATGTAGAAAATTATAATAACCTGCGCACAGTTCTGCTGAAAATATTCCCAGAGTATCAAAAAAAAAAAACGAAACGATTTCTCATTATCAATTGCCATTGCCATTCACACCAAGGTAATTTTACTCTTTTTTCTCTTATTTAATTGCTTCTATTAATCAAGTAATCAATTAGTTGAACTATGTCAAATTGTAATGTAAATAATTATATCATTCTTACATCTTTTGAGGCATTGTTGCATGTGTGAATAATTATAAAACAGAATTGTTGTAATTTTTCAGAAAAAAACAACAACTATATACTAGTGGATCGCGTAGGAATTGTTATATTTAATACGTGAAATTTATATTTCTTTGTAAATATATAAATATGTTTTAATCAAGGTTGTCTAATAAATAACAAAAGTTGTAAAATTAATTGTAGAAAACAAAAAACTGTTCTGTTAAACAAGTCATAAACATGGTTTTCTTGTCGGTCTGCTCTACATTAACGGCAAAAAATTTGGCACAACAAAGGAAAGCTTAAAACCGTTTTAAATAAATTTATCATCATTATTGACATTCTGCATTGTCATTCATCGTTAAGAATTAATCACTTTAAAAATGTATAAAATGGAAATTTTGACGAATATGAAAAACCTTTTTTAAACGTTACTGATGAGATTTCAAACGAGTGAAATGTTGACAATACAATGAAAAGCGATCATTTACGCTGCACTTCTGAACACGGTAATTGGAAATGTACAGGCAGAAATAAAAAAAAAATAATAATTGAACACTTACCAGTACGTAGAGGTTGTTGAAATAAATTTTTTAAAAAATAATGCAAATATTAAAGCAACAAAGTTAATTAAAATGAAAATTGTGGTAGAAATAAGAAAAATGTTGTACCAATTGAATATTTTACAATTATTTGATTTTCAAGCAAGTTAGTTACAATTTGACACAAATTTACTTTTCAAAAAGTTTACAAATTTTAAATTACAAATTAAAATTATTATTTTATAATTTATTTTTTTAATTTCAATAAACTAATTTCATCGTGAATTTTGCAATGAATTAAAAATTTTCAAATTGCAGTCCTTATTTATCTTTATATTTCAGATAGTGAAATTGATAATCATGTTGTTTGTTGTTTGGTGATAAGAGTTTAGGAAAAAAAAGAAATTTAAATTCAGATGTGCAGCCTATTATATATATATATATATATATATTTTAGCATATAAAAAAAGTTTTAAAAAAACAGTTTTTATTAGAATGACTTAATTATTGAATGCTTTTTTTTAATGAACAAAGAAATAATTTGCATTGATTATTGAAATAATTTTGAAAATTTGTTGTTATTTGATATTTAAGAAAAGAATGAAAAGAATAAATGAATAAAATTTGAAATAATATTGGTTTTTTTTCTCTTTGCTATTTTTAGATCTTGTGATAGAATACAAAGAAAGTAGAACTGTAAAAAAAGAAAAAGTGAATTTCAAATATAGAAAAAATTTTAATTAAAAAAAATCAAGTTAATAAGAAGATGAAAAAATATTTGCAATCATTGCTGGCACATCGAGTTAAACGTGGCAGTAGTGGGGGTGGGGCTTTTGCCGGTAATGGTGGAGGTATGGGTGACAGAATCAATGGCGATGGAACCTGCAAAACGGGCGGCAAAACAGCAAGAAACCGGTTTCTGACCAATGACGTCAAAGCAGCAACGTCAACGTTGAATAGCTGCAGCGCCCCCACAGCGTACGGCGGCAAGACGCCGGCTAGCGATAGCGATACTCTGCCGGCCGCCAGTTGCAAGCACAACGACAACAATTCCAACGCCGGGCTGCCAACGAAAAGCGGCCCGACCACGCCCTCTTCTTCTTCTTCATATTCTTCCTCTTCTCCAGCAAAGCACAATCATCCGGCAAAGTCGATGAAAATCAAAATTGGCGGCCGTATGACTGATATTGCAGAATTGGAACGTCTACTTGAAGAAAAAGACAAACTGATCATCCAACAAGACAAGGATATTAAAATTCATCTGGCAAAAATTAGGCAACACGAAGAGCAAATCAAATCTTTAAAAGTAAGCAATTTCATCCATCATACACATACATACATTGCATGCATTGGTTATTTCTTTGTTATTTATATTTCTAAAACTTCATGTTTACTATATAAATGTGGACGAAATTTCCAAAATTCAAGCGCGCATCAAGCATTTGGTCGCAGCTTTGTTTGTTAAATCGATCAGAGACGCACACATGCACGCATAATAGATCACATTCATTTATAAATTGCTCTAGCGTTTATTATTATTATTATTATTATTACTATTAATATTGCTATTACTAAATATTACATTCGTTTGCTTATTTTTGTTTGAATTATGAAGTATAGAAAAAATTGAATTTTAATTAATTAGAAATTATGATTAATCGAAAAATTGTTCGTCAACGACATTTTTGTAGCTTATTTATCCTTAGCAAAGTGAAAACTAGTGAAAGAGAGAGAGAGAGAGAGACAGACAGAGAGATACAGGAAGCGGAGCATTTCTTGCTGACATGTTGTTGTTCATGAGCGTGCTTGCACGTGCCAGCAAATTTTAATGGTGGTACCAACCGATTAGCAAATGCTATATTTAATCAGATTCTTTGCTACATTTCTTTTTTATTTGGAGGAAAATCAAAAATTAATTGTAAATTAAAATATTTTTTTTAATCAACTTAATTGAACAAATTTGTTGTTTACTGTCATCGTTTATTCATTGATGAACGCTTTTTACGCCAGAATATGATGAATTTAAATTTTCAAAATTCGGCATACATGTAAATATAATATGTTTTAACTCTTACTCGATGCTCTGTTGAGTAGCAAATGCTTCTTGCAGTTGACGTTATTGTTGTTGTTGTTGTGAATTATCATTATGAAAGTTAGAAATCAAAGAAAACCAAACAAAAGCTATACTTTTGAAACATTGATAAATGAAATTACTAAGCAAAATTATATAAATCATACGGCATGACCTAATTTATGATAAATATGTAAAATGTTGTTTGTTTAAATATTTTGATAATGAACAGTAGCAGGAAGTGTATTCATTTTCATCTGTGATGAAAAACCTTTCAATAAATAAAACATTTGCATACAAAGCTTTAATCACAATGTTGATTAATGAAGAAATATTTACTTGTTTATTTTTTGTTTTCTATTTTTGATGAGAATTGTTTATTTGTCTTGGAAAGGGAAAAAATACTTTTTTATTTCAAGATTCTAATCAATGATAAAGGTCATCAATTTTGATCAGTTTAACAAAAAAAAATAGCAATATACGCAAATAGATGAATGAATTATTTATAAATTGAAAGCAAGTGAAGAATGAAATGGATCAATCTCATCTCATGCGTTCAATTGTTGAAAGTATAAATCGACTGACATTTAATGTAATTAATTAATTAATTAATTGATCGATCAATTTGTTTATTTGAATAAATTTTAAATTATAATGGTTGTTTTTTTTTTGTTGTCAGTCAGAATGCGACAAATTGCGTTCAGTTTTGGATTTGAAAGTTGGCGAATCGCCCACGTCGAGGAGCAAATCCAGCGACGAACTGAGGGCACAGCTCCAGATGCAAGCAAGCATGGTTGGCCAGGCGGCAAACGTGAAGAAGCAAGGCGTCTCGGCCGAACCGAACACCTACAAGGATAAAGTGTCATTGGTGCATTACAAGAAAAGTGGACAGTAATAATAATAATTTTAATTTTTTTCATTAAATCAATTTTTCATTAATTTTATTCAGATCCAAGCAGTTGATAAGGAATGCAATTTTGCAAAATGACTTCTTGAGACATTTGGATCGTGAGCAAGTTTCAGAAATGGTCGAGTGCATGTATGAACGGGATGTACCGGAAGATGAGTTCGTGATACGTGAAGGAGCAGCCGGGGCTCATCTCTACGTTGCAGCACGTGAGTTGATTCATATCTGATTCATCATCACCAATTGGATTTTTGATTTTGTACACTGACACCGGCAGTTTCTGGTCGTTGCATATCTGGTGTTTGTTTAGCTCATTTTAGCAGCTTGAAATTGCTGTTCACTGAACAAAACTGTTACTATAAATTTTAATGACAACAATTTCTAGTTGTTGTGTATTTTTTGGCTTAATACTTCTTTTTCAATGTTTAGAAGGTGAATTACAAGTATTTAAAAATGAAAAGATGCTAGGAAAAATGGGTCCTGGCAAAGTATTCGGCGAACTTGCTTTGCTTTACAACTGCACTCGTACTGCATCCGTGAAAGGTGATGATTTCAACTTCATACATTATTATTTTCTTTTTCTGCTTTGTTTATTATTATTTTTTTTTTAAATAATATTAAAATATTATAGCTATGGGACCGGTGAAACTTTGGGTATTGGATAGAGCAGTTTTTCAAATGATCACTATGCGTCTTGGATTGCAAAGACACGAAACTTTGATGAACTTCCTACGCGACGTGCCACTGTTCAAAAATTTATCCGAAGATCGAATCAGCAAACTTGCCGACTCTATGGATTTAGTAATTATGTATAATTCATAATTCAACAACAATAATGATTGTTCTTCTTTTTTTTTCAAAGGACTATTTCACCGAAGGGACATATATTATACGTGAAGGTGAGAAAGGAGATCTCTTTTTCATTATCACATCCGGAACGGTGAGATTGATTTTATTTGATTTGATTTAGAAAATTTACATTTTTCAAATAATCTTTTTTTTCTATTTGCATAGGTTCGTGTTACGCAGCTTATTGATGGTAAAGATGAACCTCAAGAAATTCGAAAATTGCAAAAAGGAGATTTTTTTGGAGAAAAAGCATTACTTGGGTGGGTAACTTTCTTTTCTCTTTGTTTTTCTTTCTTTTTACTTTATTATTAAAATTATCATTTAAAATTTGTATATTTTCAGTGATGAAGTACGTACTGCTTCGATTATAGCTATTGATTCAGTGGAAGTGTTAACTTTGGATCGAGAGTAATTTTTTAATTTCTCACAATTTTCTACTTGTACAATTATTCTTAATAATCATGTTTATTGTATTTTATTATAACAGATCTTTTCAAAAATTGATCGGTGATTTAGAAGAATTGAAACGTGATTACGGTGATGAGCAACGAGGTGCTAAAAGGTAAATATGAAGAATATTATTGCATACAATGAAAATTATCATATTGTTTTACAATAATTTTTTCATCAGATTGGTTGATAAACGAATCTCCAGCAGTGACGGGTAGAAAATTTTAATATCACTTGTTGTATAATTGTGATGATGATTTGGCATTTGTTTTTTTTTTGGATTTTTACAGAACTATCGATCGTTTTCCTTCAACTCCTACTAAAGTTGAATACGACAAAGAAATTGCTGCATTGGAATTGACTCATATGCAACCAATTGCAACTTTGGGAGTTGGTGGTTTTGGCCGTGTCGATTTGGTAAATAAAATCAAAAATTATTTCATTTTATATTTTATTTATAACGATTTAATATATAGCAATTAATGAATAATAGAACTTTTGCAGCTGAGTTTTAACTTCAATTTTCCTAATATTTATTTATTGTATATTAACAATATGTGCTGATTTGGTTCGACATTTGAAGATTTGTCATTTCCATTTATCAACTGGCATCAAGTCAGCTTGATAAAATTTTAAATTCTATTTTTTTTCTTGTTTTCAACATACACTGTTGTATTTGACAATGACAACTTATATTTTTGAAAAAGAAAAATAGGTTATCTAAATTTTTTTTGATGCTTAATTAACCAGTTTAAATTGAACAGTTGACAGATGAATTAACCTCGTCATATTAAAAGTTTTCACCTTTCTTGTGGAATAACTTTAATGCATTTTTCATGTTTCACATCAAAAAGCACACGTTTGACTGACTTTTAGACGGCATAAATTCAATGAACAATTGAATAAATTTAAATGAAATTTTTAAACTGTTCAATCGTCTCCCTCTTGTTATAATATTTTATTGCATAGTAATGCAATTAATGAAATATATTGTATTTTGTAGGTATTTTTGATACAAAATCCAACTAGAACGTTTGCTTTGAAAACGATGAAAAAGAAGCATATTGTTGACACTCGTCAACAAGAGCATATTTTCAACGAACGTAATTTGATGTTTGAATTTCGTTCACCGTATATTGTAAGGTGAGATTTATTTTCTTTCCTTTTCTTACACATTACAATAGGATAATTGATTTTCAAGTTTGTTAAATCAAAAGAAACAACAAAGAGGACATTCATATTATTTATGTTAACTATTTTTCTTTCTGTATATATGTATTTTTAAGTTATTGAAATTTTATTCAAATGAATGTAATAAATAAGCTTAATATAAACAATCAATGGTGCAATAGGTTGCACAAAACGTTTCGTGATAAGAAATATGTATATATGCTGTTGGAAGCTTGCCTTGGTGGAGAAGTATGGACAATTTTGAGAGACCGGTAATGATGAATAATGTGAAACATTTTTTTAAAATATTTTTTAATGTAATATTTCAATATTTTGCATTTTTAGGGGTCATTTTGACGATTTGACAGCCAGATTTTATGTTGCTTGTGTTATTGAAGGTTTGGAATACCTTCACAGGAAGATGGTCATTTATCGTGATTTGAAACCTGAAAATTGTTTATTAGATGCTACTGGTCATTTGAAAATTGTAAATATTATATTAAAGTTATCAATGAATTTGTTAATCATATAAACTGTAGGTGGACTTTGGTTTTGCCAAAAGACTGCCTAGTGGCCGAAAAACGTGGACATTCTGCGGTACACCGGAATATGTTGCTCCGGAGATCATTCTTAATAAGGGTCATGATCATTCGGCAGATTTTTGGGCTCTGGGAATTTTTATTTGTGAATTGCTCATGGGACGGTGAGTGGTGATTGATATTTATATGTTTCAAAAATGAGCTATAATTTATCAATATTTTCCTCTCTCTCTCTTTTTCTCTTTAGACCACCTTTCCAAGCTTCGGATCCAATGAAAACGTACACTTTGATATTGAAAGGGGTTGATGCGTTGGATATCCCTAATCGTCGTATTGGTAAAACGGCTACCAGCTTGGTAAAGAAACTTTGTCGTGATAATCCAGCCGAAAGACTTGGCTGTCAATCCGGTGGATATGATGATCTTCGCAAACACAGGTTAAAATTATATTTATTATTTATTTATTTATTTATTTTGATTGTGTTTATAGGTGGTTTGCCGGATTTGATTGGGAAGGACTTCGCAGTCGTTCGTTACCGCCTCCAATTATACCCAAAGTTAGTTATTTAGCTATTGATTGCATTTTCAAAAGTAAACATGAAAATATGCTTGTTATTCAGATCAACGGTCCTACGGATATAAGCAATTTTGATCATTATCCAGCCGATTATGATGTGCCACCGGATGAACTTTCCGGCTGGGATGAAGGTTTTTGAAACTCTCTTTGAGATAAAAAAATGTTTTCTTTTAATTTAATTTTATTTTGATCGTCACTCTGATTCTCAAAATGATGTTGCCTACGTTGTTTAAATGATCGCTTGTTTATTCATTTTCACAGATATGAAAATTTCCATTTTTCAACAACAATTTCAGCTCATATGTGTTATCTTTATATTGTTTATTCATTTTTTATATCAGTGCAAACTTTTCATTTTTGGCATTTAATCGTTTATTTTTTCGTGTCATCTTGTTCATCAGCATGATGATGATGATGATGATGCATTACTAGATAATTTTGCTTTGTCATTATTCCTTGTGTTTGTGTATGTATGTATGTGTGTATGTATGTATGTATGTGTGTGTGTGTGCGTTGATGTTTCAACAAAGGCAACGGTTCTTTTCCAATACTTATGTTAAGATGAAAATATTGCGTCTGTACAAGTATGCAAAACTTGGCCAGACGTCATTGAATGCCAATTGTCACTTAGTTGCCTTACGTGAGAATATTTCTGTTGTATAACTTGTTTATCTTTGAAATTGAAATTTCATTTTTCCCACTCATCTCTGCTCTATCGTAGCCTTTATGGATTGTTTTTTCTTCCGGTTCTTCTGTCGCAACTTCCAACATTTCTCTTGTCATTCAAGAAATGTAACCATCAGTTATGCAATAAATATTCTATCACTGTTATTGGTGCCCGGCCAACAGCACGGCCGATAAACCAACATCTAGCCGAATATGAAATGTTCTCTTTTGTACTTGTACTTTGCTTTTTGCTCATCTTTTTTTATTACGATAAATAAATAGAGTGACTTGTTCTTTTTAATCTGATTTTAAGATGCATTTGATACATAAATTTTACCAAGAAAAATACCTGCAATAAAATACGGTAGAATTGAATGATAATTAAGTAAAGTTCAAATTTTTACGCAATATTTTTCGTGTTGTTGATCAAATCAGTGTCATTTGCATTTGAATAAACTTAATCAATAAAAGTCACATAAAATAAAAAATATTTTTAATTGAAAAGTTTATTGTATTTTTTATTTTTACATAATAACAACAACAAAATCAAAAGAAAAAATTAGTGTTGAGATACTTTGCTTGAAAAGAATTTAAAATAAAATAGATAGATCACAAGTGATACTTTACAATTATTATTCCTTTTTTTAGGGAAAATGTGACATTCTACTGTAGCGAGGTTGATGATGAAATATTTCAATTAAATTGCTTCTTTTTTGATTTTTTATTTCAAGAAAAATCTTTTTTAAGTGTTTGAAAATGACGAGACAATAGCTTGTATTGTTGTTTGAAAAAAGGCGACCGAAAAACCTACACGCGCAAAGGTGGAGGAAATTTTCACCAAAGGGTATGTATATATACAGTAGTGAAGTGATCTTTCTTTTTCATATGTAATTACCTACTATGGATGTCTTCTATTTGACAATCGTAAGATATATGTAGATTCATCGTTGAACAATATTTATTAATTATATTTTGAATAAATTTAAGATTGACTAAATGACAGAGAACATGATTTGGACAACGATGGACAACGATCTGCACTCGATTGACCCGTTTTCAAATAGCTGCCAACGTTGACATGGCTCTTTGAAAAGCCTTATGCGACCCTTCAACGTATAACCCAGTTTAATAGAGGAACGATTGAAAAGTGCCTCCGCATGTTGAATGCGACCACTACGAGCTGGCGAGTTCCACTGTTCAGTTGTTCAATGGCCGGATGTTTCTGTTTCTAGTTAACGTCACTGAACTTGATCAACCAAAAATACTGTCTCGTACTTTGCATCCTTTGTAAAATTTTCCCCACATCAAGCTGTCTGTTTTTCTGCATACAATGCGGATATGTATACATCATGTATAGGCTGATAAAGAAATCCCCATCTTCTTTCTCACTCGCAAGAAGTTTTCAACAATATTCAATATTATTTTTCATTTCTTTTTTTCACATTGGTATTTATTCATTTTTGTATTTCAATTTATACTTTTATTTGATTTTATTTCATTTTTTTCAGTCCAACCATGCGCTAGGCATGCTAGAGAGGGAGGCAGATCAAAATATCGTAAGTATTTTTGTTTTGTTTTTTAAATTTTAAAATTAAAAGTCATTTTTGTAGCTATTGATAAATATGTAACACAACTTGGAGATATACCAATGGTAAGTGGTCAGGCAGCGCAACGATTTGAACCACACATGGCGGCTTTGACGTGTAATTTTGAACCAAATGAACCCTGCGCATGGGGTAATTTACCCGGCGGTGTTCTGTTGTGGAAACGTGTACGTTTCAAAGAACCGAAACCGAGCAAAAATCAAATAAAATCTATTACAAGCAAATCTGAAACTCCCGGTTATTGATTTATTGATTTATTATTTAAAATAAAATTTTTTTTATTAATACTTTTTTTAATTTTTTCTAGAAGGTGCATTTGCGGTAATTGGATCCGAATCAGGACGAGGCGAAGGAGAGAATTATGTTGGTTCATTAGTGGCAACTATTCCGTGCCAAAAAGGACCCGGTAAATTGTCATTTGAGTATGTTGCGTTGTTTTTCATTTTCTCTCTTTATTTATTTTTTAAAAATTACAAATGCAAATGTAGTTTTCATTTTTAAAAAATTAAATTTTTTTTGTAGTCATTGGACAAATTCACAATCGAATGATTTGACCGTCTGTGTGGTTCCGATGCAATCATCCGAGGAGAAGCGATGCATTGGCTCAGTGAGACGAACGAGTCCCAATCCAATCCGTTTCACCATACCAGCACCCGATGATGAACGTCCCTTCCAGGTGAAAGCATTGTTATATGCAGAGATGCATGTAGATCTGGTGGGTTGTTGGTTGATGGGCAGAGTTTTATTTTGTCATCATGTCAGTTAATTCACATAGCTTCACTTCAAATTACCCTGCACAATTCAACTAACTGTGGGTGTTACCCAATTCTAATTTTAAACATGATTCAAACTAAATTTCACACAACAATGCAATCGTTTAGCTTGAAATTAGCAAGCAAACAATTTCAAAATATAGTTCAAACTTTTATATTATTTAACAACTAAATAAGTACATAAATATATGTTCAGGCATCAATTTTGAAAAAAAAACAGACAAACTAGAAAAATATGATAAAACTGAGAAGAATGTCAACATTTTGCGGAACATTACATCAACACTGTTGAAATATTCATTTTAACAATCCCTTTTCAGGGAAACAATGCTTTTAAACTAGTTTCATGCATATTAATGTGTTTAATGTTTTATTTATTTTTCCATTTGAATAATTTTGTTTTAAACAATTTCATAAAACATACATGCAGATTTATTCTATCAAAATCGGTTAAGAATTTCCTTGTTTTTATTTCAATGTTCTTATAATTCGTATAGTGTTCGTTATATAAAATTAAAAAGTTTGCTTAAAAGCACTAATGATTTTATTATCAAGAATATTTTGAACAGTACTTCATTTCATCTCATTTTATCGCTATCAGTTCAGTATTTTCTCAATCAGTATTTTTTAAAAAGTACACAATTTTTTTCTCAATCTATGCTTTTGGAGGGCGAAAATGAGCATACGCATAAAGTGATTTCTGAATGATATTGTATTTTAATAAATTTAGACATGCATTTACAAAACAACAATGCATTTTAAAAAAACCGGGTTATGCTTTAAAATAGTTCACATTGTAAATTTAAAGGAGGGAATACCTTTTTTCCCTCCTTTTTTGCTTCCAACTGTTTGCTGGCTCATCTATTGAACTTGATTTAAAAAAAAACATTCTTTAAATAAATTGAAATTAATGTTTAAAAATTTTTATTCATAAACTAGAAAAAAATAAGGGCGGCAATATTTACAACTATTGACATAAATTTGAGCATTCGCAAGTTGTTCATCTCTTAAATTACTCTGTTAATTTTACACATTTCATTCTTTTATTTTTATAATGATTTATTACAATTGGTGAGAAGATTTTTTCAAATCATATTTCTGTTTCGACTTGGATTATATTGTAAATGTATGTAAAATGCTGATAATTATTGTTGCACTTTTTAATGTACAAAATTTAAAATAATACAGTAATCAATGATGTTGAGGAATTAATTTTACTGCACCGTAAGCAAGATGGGCATTGAAAAAATGATCTATCTGCTTACGCTCGTTAACTTTACATGCTTAATATTTACTTATTTTTGTAATTTTACTTTAATATATTTATATAAATTGTCTATTTTATAGATTCGACTGGAAGTTCGTGGATTTAATCAACCCGGTTTTATCATGATTGACAACATTAATTACGAAGCTGACTTATGCGGTCCGCCATCAAAATATGCGCTAACCAAGGTGATATTTTATGTTTCCAATTTATTAAAATGACAAAAGTAAAAGCAATTCATTTTTAAACAATCAGGAAGTTTCAAAATATAATTTTTTGACGTATGAAGATTTCAAAAAAAAAAGTGTGAAGAAGTTTAAGAAAAGATTGATTGAAACTTTTCAAAACGTTTGAAATGTTGCGCAAACGCAACGCAAAAGCAGATGTCTTTGCTATATTGTGCTTTGTGAAACCGTAGTGAAGTTTTAGCTTAAAATTTCCTTGAATTCTGAATGACAAAAATTGAACAACAAACATTTTATTGAAATTCAATTTTTCATTTTCTCTGCTTTAACCAGTTGTATAAATTTTGTGAAAAAGAGCCTCAGTTTGAGTTAATATTATAAAATAATGTCAATAGTTTTGAAAAGGTTTCACTGGTAGTTGATTTATTTAATGATTATTGAAGCATCAATGAGTGGGGGTTTAAAAGGCTCTTTTTCACATTTTAGGCAAATTCGCTGCCTTCAGATCGAAAAATTCCCACTGCTCCAGTGGTTTTGCCGAATCTTCTCAATCTCGGACGTTTACTGAAGGTAAAATTGAAACGAAGAAATATGAAAAATGGCAACATTTTCATAAACATAAATAAAAAAGCACATTTCCTAACCAAGTAGTAGTCTGTTGCTTCTAATCAAGGAAGGGATTATACGAAAACAACACATCAGTTTGATGTAATTTTTTCATGATAATTATTTTAAATTATTTTTGTTTTAGCCAACGGCAGTCAAGCCCAAGCCAAATCAGTTTGGAAATAATCGTTGTGTCGAGTTACTTAGTTGTGATTTTGAATCTGGTAAACATAAAATATTAAAAATTGATAAATCATCTAGTAAAGTAAATGTGAATAATTTTCTGTCTCAGGTACAAGTTGTTTCTACGATGTGAAAGCAAGTAGAAATGGTCAGTGGAATGTTGGTTCTGGTAGAACTGGTAATCGTCTTACTGGAATACGTGTTGATGGTTCTGGCAATGCGAGAGGTTTGATTATTATTTTTTTTATTTTTATTAATGGAATAATATAAATTTCAATAATGATTTTAAAGGATATTACGCATTTGTTGGTCGAGATTATCCAGATGTCGACGGGGACAGCAGTTCAAAACAGTCTGTTTACATTCTGCAGAGTCCAGAGACAACTTTCAAAAAAGCAGTTAAACTGTATTATGACGTTTTCTTCAAATCTAGCAGTCCAGAATTGAAAGTTTGTCATTTAATAAAGTTTATAGATATAGGCAATAAATAAATATTTATTGTATCAATCAATTATTTTAAGGTATGCATCAATGATCTTTCAGTATGCCCAAAAGTGTACACGTTGAAAAATGTGCGAAGCACTAGCGACGGTTGGCTGAGGCGTGAAAGCATCATGCTTAATCCAAGCTCAAAAAGAGTGAGCGAATGAATAATCAAATGAAACCTTTCTTAATGTATTTTATTGATTCAAAATGCTTTTCAGGTCATGTTCATTGTCAAAAGTTTGCCAGCAAACCAATACGTTGCTCTCGACAACATTGCCATAGAAAATGAGCAGGATGCTTGCTAGACAGTGTTTAATGTTCAATTTAAAAAAATAGGTCGCGGATTTTGTTACAGTAAATATTTGTTTCTTTTTTTTTAAATATTGCTAAATTTTCAATAAATTATGCACAAATTGAATTGGATAGATTGATTGATTGTTATAAAAAGTTATAAATTTTACAATTATAATGTTGGAATGATGTTTAAAAAAATTGCAATTAAATGACTTTAAAATGTGTTAAAGCAAGTTTAAAAAAGTAGAAACAATCTGCTTGTTTAAGAAAAAAATCGAAATGGAGAATGTTTGATTATTCAATTTTATAATTCAGTTCGTAGCTATTTCTTTTTCAATAATTCAAATGCAAACATTTAATGAATGGAATAATCTGGATAGGTGAACGTTGTCAAATATTTGTGTTTACCTGAATGTATTGAATAAAGCAATGGAAGTAAATAAATGAAGCCTCATCTTATACTTTGTCGAAGTGAAAAAAATTATTCTTTTTTAAAACATATGAACACATTTGCTTGAAAAAGCTTTCCTTTACGTTTTTGATTTCTCGTGCTCCAAAGAACTGTACATAAATGAATGGACATTTTTCTACGATTTTTAGCTTTGATAAAAGTAAAAAAAATGAAAACAAACAGATTAATTTGTATTGAAAGAAAAAACATGATTGATAAATACATTTAGCTATTGACTGTTCATGCTTTTTCTCATATTCATGCTTAGTGAAATTACATCGATTTCAAGAATGCCTAAAAATGTAAAACTGACAAACTGAGCAAAAAATCTTACTATTCAATCTAATGCAATTCATCAATAATACTTATATAGATATTCTTTCATTGCAGTTTCTTCTTTAATATTGTTCACAGTTGAAAATATTTACACTACTTGTAATTCCAATTTAAAAGTATTACTCATGTTTGTTTGATAAAAGTAAAAGCGAACAATAATTTTCTTTCAATTCTATTATCAACTCTCTTGTCTGTATTGCAACATTATAGTAAAGTACAAAAGAAAAGCAACACATTAAATCTATTCACTTATTCCATTTATCAATATAAAAATAATATTTTTTGTACCAGTAACTTTTTGGATGTAGGATTTTCAAATTAATGCATCGAATTCAAAATTAACACAGCAAAACTATTTACTTGAGCAGTAATTGCATTAAAGCTTATTGAATTAACAAATTACGTAACAATCATAAAAATTTCATGTTAAATTTGTGTCATTAAAAAAATGTTAAGCCATATTGGCTACTTGAAAGAAATCTTATTTCCATTTACCAACGGAATGATGTGCAAACATCACTGATTATTGATAAAAAAATCACTAATCAAAAGTAAAATGTAAAGTATGAATTAACCAAGAATGACATTTCACACGCCTATATAAATGCGTTCAAGTTTTGATTGTGAAAATTATGTAAAAATCTTCATAAGTAAAATTTAAATCTAAAAAATAATACATTGGCAAATAATTAAAAAAATTTTTCTTTCAAAATAATCAATTTATCGCTTAATTATTTCAATTTTTCATTAATATACTTTCAACGCTTTACCGTATAGCAAGTAAAAATGTAATAACAGGTGTCAATTTGACAAATTATTAAAATATAAATTTTAAAATAACTCAAATATCGTTATCAAGATCTGTATAAATATTTAAAAATTGAATAATGTTCAATTATTAAAAACGACGTTACATTATTTTCTATACTGTAACCAACTAGTTTCTTTCTGTAAGTAATGGAAGTTCAATCCTGCTTGTCAAAAAGCATGCATCACGATCAGATGGGAGTCGCGCCTTTGTTCATTAAAGTTTATTTGAGGAAGAAAGTGCAGTTTTTTCTTATTTAAAAATCGAAAGTAAATGATGATAAATTTTCTTTGTGTCATAGTGATTGGAATTTTTATAGAATCAAAATTTGGCCGTCCATTTGGCAGCTGATTTTTGGTCATTTGCGGATTGTTGATATTTTTTTTTCATATTTCTTCACTGATCTACCACTGGTTAAAGCAGAAAGCTATGCGGATGCAATTTTTCTGTAAAATTTTCTTGGTCCTTTGATGCGCTATTTTTGTCCGGGTCGAGATGAGCGTTCTTCCTCGCACATCTTTGCAAACGGTTCCCGAAGTCAGCGCCACCGTATGTTTGATTTTTTATTTATTTTTTTTCTTTTCTTTTCTTTTGTCTTGGTTTAAAATTTTTTTTCTTGCTCAACTTTTATTTGCTGAGTGTTGATGAATTGAAAGGACTTTTATTGAGCATCTACAATATTCGATTAACATCAGTTTGCCGTTGGCGCATGCAGTTGAGAGATAGATGAACGAACGAAAATTGTCTTTTACTCTTATTGAGCGATGCGGTTTTTGGTTTTTCTTTGATAATTCTGCATTTAATTTAGAATTTTTTTGAAATATTATCTTAAAATAATTTAATTTCTTATTTTTTTTCTTGCTATCGTATAGGATGGATTTTGTTTGTTGTCTTGCTGTTTGTTGAATAATGATTTAATCAACGTAATTTAATTTCATATTCTTGAAATTGTACATGACAATTTTTGTCTAGCTTGTAATTGTTATTTGTGTCATTGGTTATACATTGTTGTCGTCATTAGCACGGTAGATTTTGAGCTTTTCTTTCATCCATCAGTCATGGTCTTGCCTTGAGCACTTTTTCTTGATCGGCGTTGTTGTTTTCGCCTAAGCAATCGATTCAGCCTGTTGTAGTTAGTGTTTGAGGAGCAATTGAAAGCAATGTGTTCAGAAAGGAGCAGTAAAATTTCCACTAGCTTGTATAGCTGGCAGGCATCTGTCATTGTTAGATCCATTCTTCTTCTGTTTGGATAATTTTTTTAATTTTAAGCAAACTATAATTATTGTTTAAATCAGCATTGCTGTTGTTGTTGTTGTTGTTGTTGTTGCTAGCAGTGAATTGTTAGTTAGAAATGATTATTTTACTGTGATATTGTAGTTAGTATGTTAGAACTGTATGTAGTTGGCGTTCTGCTTTCAATTTGTGCTTTCTTTTGCCAAACTGGTCTGTCGTCAGCAGCAATTGTTAAGCCAAAAATCGTCAAGGTCGGCAGCAAAAGGGAGTGCTCTTCTTTTGCTGCATAGTGAAACATTACACGAACGAAATCCTTAAAACGGTTCACAAGAATTAATTATTAAAATTAAATATTGAAGATAAATTATTTTTGAATTTGAAAAAACGTAAACTTGTGCTTGTCACGAGTTGCTTGCTTGCTTTTGTTGGCGAACGGCGCGGCGGCGGCGGACGTGAATCGCCGTCATCGATTCGAATGCTTTTGACGCGCGTGCTTAAAGTTTTTGCATCCGCGGCTGTGATTTGTTGTGCTGTGTTGACTACTGCTTCACTTGGCTAAAACAGAACCTTGGCATGCTTCTGGGACGAAAAATTGCTTTATTTAATTGATACTTTTTTTTAAATTCAAATTTTAATATTGAAAATGTTTTATTGTTCTTCTGTAAGCAGTTTCAGAAGATGCATTTTTGTTAGTTTGTAATATTCTCCATTTGATGATGATGATGATGATGATCCATGATCATGGTAGCAGTTTTTCAATGAATGATTAGCCTGCGGCTTTGATTGAATTGGCATTTTTGTTTCTGCTCTTGTAGGTGTGGGTTGACAAAAGGAAACTGATCATCATTGTATGCTTCGTTACTTTGCTATTGTTCATTTCCCACAGATGTGTCGATCAACATTCAACTGCTTATTTTTTCTAGCTCTTGTAATTCTTTCTTCCTTTCTTGCTTTAAGGTCAAGTGTTACTTGTTTGTCAAAAAGAGGTGCTTACTTTTTGTTTGTAAAAATTACCATGGACACACGTAGACATTCTAGGCAAGAAAACAATATTTTATTCTTCTTTATCATTTCAGCAAGAAAAATTACGCATATTTAATAATATAATTCTCACATATTATATCTGTGCATACATACATTGTGACTTTTCAGCATAGCTGTGTTTAAACGTTGAATAAAATTCTTAAGTTCTGCTTTATTTACGTTCAACATTTGCAGTCAATTCTTCTTCTTCGTCGACTGTTGTGAATGCTAAATACATTGACGTTGCTGCGCATTGCTTTTCGTTGGCGTCATCAGCGATGCAATTGTTGTTCCTTCTGACAACTTTTGTACCAAATTTATTTTCTCTACTTTTACAACTTTTTTTTGCATATTCACTAAAACAGTAAAATATTACTGTCCTACAATGAACTGATGACTATTTTATGAAATTGTTTATTTCATTCACATTTTTACCACATTTCTCTAACATGAATTTGTTCATTTTGTTTCTTGTAACCTTTATTTGTTGTTCATCAGGTTGCTTGGTATATAAAAACAGTGTAAAAGTTAAACAAGAGTAAAGCTTTACAATATAGATTTTTATAATGTGCTCTCAGCAACCTTTTCAGAGCATGAATTTATTCTGGAAATTGACGTTTTTCTTATCAAAAAGAAATAGAAATTATTGATTTTCTCTGTGATCACAATTTCTGAAATATCATCACGGGTTGTTTGCTTTCGTAACTGTTGGCATACTGTAAGTTGTACAGTTACTGACGGTTAAATGACAGTCAGGTATTTTACAGTTTTGTAGGAGAATTTTGTCACTTTATTATTGTGAACTATTTTGATTAATCTTAAGCATATATAGTTTTTTTATGTATGTTTTTCTTTTGATGTGTGGTAATGAATGCTCTTCGATAATATGAATGTAATATAAATATATTCTGTATAAAATTGTTGCATTTAATTTATCAGCACTGTACAATTTTAGTTTAATTTATTTGTATGTATTTATGTATGTATATTTATGTATGTATATTGTTCATAGTGTTTTCCTTCAATTCAGACATGCAAATGCAGCTGTTCTTTTTTTTCATGAGCCGTTTTTTTTAATTTTTTGGGAATAGTTGTTTGATGCGTGGGGTAGTGAAGTGGGGAGATTATTTTCCTTTGTTTTTGGCTTTTCTATATTCGAAAAAATGTTCCACATTATAAAGAGACCAAATAGCTCAGGTTTTACGAAACTGCGAGGTATTTTTATTATAATGTGTCAACAACAATCAGTGTGTGTATAAAATGTACATATTGGTTTAACAATAGAAGCAGTTGAAGCGGAATTGCGAAATTTTCCAACAAGTGTTTTGAAGTAGAATTTGGTCATTGAAAGAGCAGAACGAAAAATTACTGGTTTTGTTTATCGTTGTCACAAGTGGAAATGTTAAACATGATGATGATGAACTTGCGTTGCACATATTTCAGCGATTGATGAGCTGTGCTGAGGTTACTGTGCGGCGTGAATTACAACGATGCTTTGTCATGCAATTCGAAGGCAGCCTTTTTGTTCAGTTAAAAAAGTAAAAACATTCCTATCAATAAAATGTATTTTTGTAACAAATTTTTATCTCAATGTTAAAATGTATTTTCACCGTTTATTATTTTCAAAATAAAAATTATACTTCAACTATGCCAATTTATTTATTAGCGTTTTTGCGTTGCTTTTATTATATCGATCGTTTTTTGTTCATTACGTGAGATGAGGTTTTTGGCAGAATTGATGGAGTGTGTAAGTCTGTTTTTTTTCTTTTTAAATCGTGATGATTATTATATTTCGAATTTGATTGTTGGAATATTAATTAATTATTTACCAGCAGTAGCAATTTGTTGCATCAGCTCAAGGTTTTCCGGCAGTGTTATTTTGTTATTATAATTATTATTATAAAATGTTGTATATTAAGTATGCTTGTTATGTTTTGTTTAGTTAGTGAATTCTTCTCTAAAGAACATTTAGAATTTATTTAATAATTAATAATTTATTTTCAGGAAAATCATAGTGGTCGTCACGGTGCAAGTTCTGTCTGTCAAGGCAGCAAAAGCATCAGTACGTCGACACGGGTCTCTTCTCGAAGTCGTGCTCAAGATGAACCGCACGTCGGCAATTATCGTCTGCTCAGGACGATCGGGAAGGGTAACTTTGCCAAAGTTAAACTGGCCAAGCACATACCCACTGGTCGTGAGGTAGCAATTAAAATTATCGACAAGACTCAGCTCAATCCGAGTAGCCTTCAGAAGGTAAGTTTGAAAAAAAAAAATTTTCTTTTATATTTTAAAATATGTTTTTATCATTCTGTTATATGTGTAAGGGTGGTGAAAAAGAATGCACATAAAAAGTAATTTAAATTGGAATATGATTTGAATCATAATTGACTAGGTATATTATATGGTTTTTATTAAAATTTAAAAAAAAGGAAATGAACAAAAAAGCTTAATGTTTTGCATTGATGTTGTTCATTTTTGTTGTTTGTTGGCTTGCTAGCTGCTAGCTGGCTGGCTGGCTGCCTGGCTGCCTGGCTAGATAGCTAGCTAGCTAGCTAACTAGCTAGCTGCTTGGCTGTTTGGCTGGTTCATTTGAATGTTAGGAAAAGGAACGTTGTTGTTTCTTTTGGTTAATGAAGCGGTTGCAAATTCAGCACCAGCCGCGACCGTTTTTCTCATTTACCTCCGCGTCTGTTCTTCATTTTCTTCCGTTGCTTTGCTTGAATGATGCTGAGCACAGCCGCATCCGGAATCAGCACGTCGTCGTCATCATCTTTCTTGTTTTCTTGCTTTCATTTAAATTCATTCACTCACTCATTTGTCTCTTTCTCATTTTCCATTTCTCTTGTTCTTGTGTGTTCTTGCACCTGGCATTTATCATGCAAGCCTCTCTAATTAACCATTTCTTCATCTATATGTCAACCAGTTCCTAGTTATATATATGTGTATACTTATATATATATTCTCATCCATCCATCCATCTAAGCATTTATTCATTTTAGCTAGTTATATAGCGCTATTAGTCTATCTAGCTAGCTGACTACTGGGTATCACTAACGTAGACAATTCTTTCTTTCTCTATAAATAAATAAATAAATAAATATATAAATATATAAATAAATAAATAAATATATATATATATATATATATATATATATAATTGAACATAACAAATAAATCAATACCATTATTTAAATTCACATTCTTTTTTAATACTCGATTTAATTATGTTATACATGTACACACACACACATACACACACACAAATGTATATTTATAATCGATTATTCTCTTGCTATTTGATATCTTTCCATGACAAATTTTTTTTTTAATTAGCAATATTTAACATATTGATGGATTGATAAAATGCAGGAAAGGAAATCATATGTGCTAAGTGGGGATACATATTGTCATTCAGATAGGATCATTTTTTCAACTGATGAGGTAGAGTTATGCAACTTCGATGCAGAAAGAGTGATAAGATGAGAATAAAATTGAAAGAAAGAAATATTGATGGCTTAAGATTTTTAATTTTTTCTTGACCGTTTCAATTAGTCTGTTTAACTTTTGCATCAGTGAGTCACTCATTTCCTGTAAAACTTTTACGTCAGCATTCTTTGATTGTTATATTGTTATTAAAGATTTTTTTGTCGATGATACTCATATAATGCAAAGCTTTAAAAGTGAGGAAGGAGTTTCTTTCAAATTTTTCTCAATGAATTTTTTTTTCCAATGCTTAAATTTATGGCAGCAAGTTCAGAAGAATTAATGAAAGCAAAGAGGTAGTGGAACTAAGCAATCGTAGCATTAGTAGTAGTTGTTCAATTATTTTTGGAGAATTTATTTAGTACAACGATGTTGGTTTTCATTAGCAGATAACAAATCGTTTTTTCAATCATTATTTTCCATCATAATCTGCAACACAAGCATTTGCATTGCATCATGCATACATTGTGTAACATTTATTTGCTTTGTTCTTAGCTTTTTCTTCACAACTAATCTAAATGAATAAACAAATGACATATAAATTCTCTTCAGCATTATTTACTTTGAATTTATAAAATACTTTAAGTTTGATTGATTAATTGCTATTGCTGTATGTATATATGTATGTATTATCAGGGCGGAAATTCATTTAGCATTCTCCAACAGATGCTCTGTGTTAATGCTAGCCCGTAATTCTTTTGTGCTAATTTAGTTTTAGTTTTATTTAAAATATTTTTGCAGAAAGGTTTTTCTTTAGCTATTTAATGAATTTAAGTACATTTTAAGATTGTAAGATTGTAAGATGTAAGATTCAGATAAGTAAGATGTTAATTTAATTTACTGCAGTTGCTCTATCTTGTTGCAATTGGAATAACGAAAAGTAAAAAAACAGTATTTAAAAATTCATAAATAAAAATTGTTCAACAGATTTAAGAAATGTATTTAACGCGTTGCATTTGTTGAATTTTAATGCACGTTTAAAATTTGAATCAACAACCTGCATTATTAATGAATACTTTTCTTGCATTTTTATCGTACAATGTGATAAGTAGGTACGAAATTCCTTGCGTGCGTTTCAACAAGTGCTATATGCATATATATTTATTTATCTATAAAATAAAATAGAATTCGATTCATATGCATATGTATATACTCTAAATGTATGTACAGTTTATTTTATTTGAATATTAAATTGTGCATTTTTATACAGTTATTTCGTGAAGTTCGGATAATGAAGATGCTGAATCATCCTAATATAGGTAAATGTATGTTTTTTCTCCCACAGTAATTCGAACGTTGAATTTTTAGTGAAACTTTATCAAGTAATTGAAACTGAGTACACACTATATTTGGTGATGGAGTATGCTAGCGGCGGTGAAGTGTTTGATTATCTAGTCGCACATGGTAGAATGAAAGAAAAAGAAGCAAGAGCAAAATTTAGGCAGATTGTTTCGGCCGTCCAATATTTGCATCAAAAAAACATTATTCATCGTGATTTGAAAGCCGAAAATCTTTTACTTGGAAACGATATGAATATAAAGATTGCTGATTTCGGGTTTTCAAACGAGTTCAGTTTAGGTAGGCTGAATTTTATATGATTTGATCTATTTATTTTTTTTATACTTTATATAATGATAATTTTCAGGCAATAAATTGGACACATTTTGCGGAAGTCCTCCGTACGCTGCACCGGAATTGTTCCAGGGCAAAAAATATGACGGACCAGAAGTGGACGTTTGGTCTTTAGGTGTCATATTGTACACACTTGTCTCGGGTAGTTTGCCTTTTGATGGACAGAACTTGAAGGAGTTGCGTGAACGCGTACTTCGTGGAAAGTACCGTATTCCGTTCTATATGTCAACCGATTGTGAGAATTTACTGAAAAAATTTCTCGTACTCACACCGGTTAGGCGCGCTAGTCTTGAGGTAGTATGTTTTATGATATAACAATGATAATAATAATAATAATAATAATAATAATCTCATGCGTGCTCATATTTTTGTATGTTGCAGACAATAATGAAAGATCGTTGGATGAATATTGGCTACGATGACGACGAGTTGAAGCCATACAAAGAACCACCTCGTGACATGTCAGACTGGAAGAGGATTCAAATTTTAATCCATATGGGATATTCAAAATCTCAAATTACTGAATCGTTGCAGAATTGCAAATTTGACGATATTTTTGCCACGTATTTGCTACTTGGGCAAGAAGTGACAAAGTCGGTCGCGGTAAATAGTTGTGAACTTGTTATTAATTTATTAATTAATCTCCATTCATTTATTCATTATATAGCCTTATTCAAACGTGACCAATGCGCCTGCTAATCCGAATTCGTCCTACGCATCGCGCATTACTGCTGTTGTCGAATTAAACGGACCTCCATCAGGAACAACTGTAAACAGTAGCAATAGCAGCAGTAGTAGTCCTTATAAGGTGCCTAGGTCATCTTCGTCACAAAGTGGAGCAGCAGTTGTTGTGGACAAGCGGCGAATGTCTGTAGCTACAACTGAATCGACTGCTTCTGGTCAGACGTCTTCGGTATCTACCGCCAACTATGCCAATGCGTCGCAGAACGTTCATCTGCGACAAAATCCCAAGAATACCGTATTCTCCGCGGGTGGCAGCTCAGGTTCGCCTCAGTTTAATCCTTTTTTGTAATTTTTATAAAGCAGAAGCTTTCACTTGGGCTTAGTTTTTTTTTTACCACTGCCTGATCTAATAGTAGCAACATCACGCAAACAACAAATAATAATATGATATACATATGCAGTGTTATTTTTTTGGTTTTGTTGATAATCCAATGATTATTATGTATAATGAAAACGTTTATTTTGCTTATTTTTTTTATCAAACAAATGCAGCTCAATACGCGTAAACATTTAGCTTTTATATGTTTTTATCATTGAATTGATGTTATGTGTGAGCGTACGTTGTAGACTGAAGTGTATTTATTGTTTGCTTGCATGGATCATCTTGAATTTGGAAAGCTGTGAAAATTTCATTTTGTTTGGCGTTTTGAATGAAGCATGTGACTGACATTTGTTAAAATATTTTATTTTTGTTGCACATTTGTAGAAAAAATTGATTTCGATACGGTTTTTAGTTTTTATGTATGCATTATTTTTAAAGTTCCTATCTGGGAAGTGATTGTGTGAATTAGTTGAATGAAGTGTGCGCATTTGAGAAATGCTGTTTTTTTTCTTTAATTTTTTTAATACGATCATGAAACCAAATAAGAAGCAAAGTGATGTTTATTTTGTTCAGCTCTCACCGCCAATCTGCTGTCTGGTAACAGTGGAAGATCTCAGGAGTCCTCTGCACTTTCGCCTTCATCTGCCGCTGTGCCGTCGTTGGCTGTTCTGCCAGCAAATACGGCTATTGTTCAGCGGAAGTCGGGCCAATTGGTTCGAGCTTCATTGCAGCCATCCAGTATGAGATGCAAGGATTTTGTCAAAGAGTCGAAAAATGATTCACTGCATATTGCATCTGCTCGTAATTCTGTTCATACGCAGCTGCATGGTACCAGGTGAGAAGGGCATACTGTTAGCAAATAGTTTAATATTGTAGAAATATTGTAATTGAAAATCGAAATCCATGTATCTATGCATTACTAAAGAAATCTAGGAATTATTTATTCATTATAGTGCGGTGAATTCTTCGTTACCATCTAATGGTGTGGTCACGGCGGAAAGCAATAACACCAAGAAGGATAAGGCTGACCAAGCGGTGGCGACAACTGAACAACATAAGAAGCAGCAAAGCAGCACTTCAAAAATGAAAATGCCCTGTTTGTTAAGCTCTGCACAAGCGACAAGCAGCAACGACAACGAAAGCAGCAGCAGCAATAACAATAGCAACGATGACAGTAATAAAAAAAATAATAATGCTGTTGACAATATTACAACCAACAACAGCAACAACAATAGTAAAGTATGGAGATTAGCAGAGTCATCGACAAAATCTGGTGCAGCTGGTGTGATTATAAATACCGATTTACCGGCAAGATCAAGCTGTACAACAAAAGGTGCATTACCGTTGCTAGACGATGGAAGTGGAGCATCGAATTTGGATGGATTTTTGGAACCGCATCAAAAATCGCTTTTGCACAGCAGCCCGAGTATGCCACCTGTATTATTAAGCAAATCAATCGGTGGCAGCGGTGTGAACAGTGCGACCGGCGACAAAATTGCGCACAGTAATGCTTGTATTGAGGAAATTACTTCAATGCTTCTATCTGCGCGCAGTTCTTCACAGACTGTGCAATGCACCGGTGCAGCAGGGAAAATACCGACGCCAGCTAATGCGTCAACCATATCTGAAAAGCATCATCAACATCATCAGCATGTGCATCATTATCATCAGCCGCAACAGCAGCAGCAACAGCAGCAACAACAACAACCACATGTAAGCACTACCAATTCAGTTAGTTCACAAACAGCTGCTGGTCATTTGCTTACAAATGCCTTTCAACGGCAAACTCGTAGTCGACAAACTTTTCATGGTTTGACTGGTTCGAAGACACCTGCTGGCCTTGTATGTGTTTGTTGTTGCTTTTGCTTATTGCTTATTGCATTTAATGTTAAATTTCATTTAAGATTTCACCTGCCATGCGCGGCAAGCACTGCGTTACGCCCGGAGATGGCACACCCCGTGGCGGTGAGGTGCTTCTTCATTCCCAAATTCCGGCGTCAGGTGGCCATCAGCACCGCGGTAGTTTTTTGTCCAAGTTGTCAAAGTTTGCTAGACGGTATGTTTAGCTTTTATGAATATATATGTATATATGCATGCATATATTTTTAGTTTTTAGTTCTTTCTTATAAATTACTTTTTTTAATCAATGAGGTGAAATTCAGTTAGCATTTTTGTTCTATGGAGGAGAAGAGAAGTTTGGTCGTTGTTTTTACATTAACTGTGGAATGCGTATTTGTATTATTTTGTACATGTAATTAAATATTTATATATGTATATGATGTGTACACGTGTGTATATTTGTTTGTGAATGTGTGTGTATGTATGTGTGTGTGTGTGTGTGTGTGTGTGTTTATAGTGTTATATTTTTTTGTTAAATATTAGTATCTGTTGTAGAATATCAATTGTATTTTTGTATGGCTTGTATAATTTGCTCATTTGTTGTGTATCCAAGCATGATGTGTATGTAGAATTGATGTTGATTTTAGCAGTTCGTTGGCTCAGCATGATTTCACTCCCTCTTCTGTTCGCAGGACCAGCGGCGTGGCGGCGCCTGTGTTTCCAAATTCATGCATGGCTTCCAATCCAGCTGGACTGGTGCCACCTCCACCGACGAGCGTCAATTACAGTTTCACTATTGGTGAAATTGCAGAAGTTAAACCGCGTAGCCTTCGGTTTACATGGAGTATGAAAACTACGAGCTCGTTGGCGCCGGAAGAAATGATGAAAGAAATACGTAAAGTATTGGACGCTAATAACTGCGATTATGAGCAGCGTGAAAAATATTTACTTCTTTGTGTGCACGGAGATCCGAACACTGACTCGCTGGTTCAGTGGGAAATGGAGGTAAGTTTGTTGCATATGTTCTGCTATTGTATTGTAATGTGTATTGTAAATATTTTCTTTTATTTGAGGTTTGCAAACTTCCCAGGCTCAGTTTGAACGGAGTGCGTTTTAAACGCATATCTGGCTCTTCAATTGGATTCAAAAATATCGCATCCAAAATTGCCCAAGAGCTTAATTTGTAATGATCACACTGGCGCGTCGTCTGGCTTTTCTGTTTGTTAATTTTCTTTCTCCCACACTTTCCCCTGGATATTTTTCCTTTACAATTTATAATTTTTTTTCTTCTTCTTATTCGTTTCCTTTATTATTTTTCATCAGAGAGAAATGTGCTGTTTTTTTTTTAAATTTTATCCGATGTTATGCGAAAATGTGTGATAGTGTGCCTGCAGCCTGATTTTTTTCCAAATTTTGCTTTTCATTTTTCAACTTTTTCTCCTTTATCCTTGGAATTAATTTTTCCATGTGCAGAAAAGAAAACTGCAATTTTTTGAACAGTTCAAGCAAAAAGAAAAAAAACAGGGAGAGAGATAGATCACAGATGCAGAGTGATGCTGTTGTTACGTGACCGTTGCCAGTGTATGTCGATATAATTTTGGCAAGCAGTATGTCTACTTTTTCATATCTGCTTGTTTGTTTCCAATTTTCTATCCTGATGCCTCCGCCGACCACATTCCTCCCGAAACGCGCATGTGGAGGAGGTTGTCGCTCATGCTTGGACGGCACCTTCTCTTTGGCTGTTTATACGGTGATGGAACCACTTTAAAGTAAACAAAACAAAATGTTGTATTTCACGTTAATTATTCTATTATTCTGTCGTCTATTATTATTATTATTATTTATCATCTTCATGATCGAAAATAAGAATTAACATGTTTTATCATTGATGGTTATTTTTGTGATTTATGACGCACGTACATCACAAGCCGGTGCGCGCTGCCATGAGCGAGATACACATCCCACTAAATACTTCTGCCATCAGCTTTGCGCAAGCATTGGCAAAGTTTGATTTAATGAATAATTTATCCGCTTCACATCTATTTTAAACTGGATTGTATTGTATTGTATTGTATTGTATTTCAACTGTATTTGTATTCAATATTTTTTTTCAAATTTTAACTTTCGCGCGCTGTTCATTTGCTGTGTCTGTGCTTTGCTGCATGTTGCACAACGACGCATTTTCGCATTGTTAAGTATTTTTTCATTGTTGTTTCTTTTTCTTTTTCAATCAAATTTATTACTGCTGTTCTCCTCCCATGTTCTAGGTGCAAAATGAGAAAAACGCAACAAACAAGTAAAATTATTAATTGGAACAGAAAAATTCAACCTTTTGTCTCGTAAACAGCAAAACAGATGAATAAATAAATAAATAAATAAATATACTGTACACTCTTTTAAATGAATGAGAAAGAAAAAGAAGAAAAGATCACGTAAATGTTGCACTGTTGGTAATTCATTCTTTAGCATCGCCAATGCCGGATGACAGGATCGCGAATACAGCTTCAGATTCAGGCAAACAGGGTGAATCATAAATCTTGCATATGCGCGACTCCCCTCGGCCTTTGCGTAAGTATAATCTGTGTAAAATTGAATATTTTTTTAAAACATTTGTAAAGTAGAATATTGCACATCAATTATGAGAATTACCTGGTTGTTGATGCATGCGCCATGATGTTACCTCCAATTGGTTTTTTCGGATCAGCTTGAAACATAGCTGTACCGCCGTCCACTTGGGCAACAACTTGATTAGTAATAAGAACGGCAACCCCAAACTGGAAAACAAATATCAAATTAATTTTTCTCTTATCAAATATAATATTAGTTCTCTTATTCTTATTCTTTCTCTTGTTACTTCGTCCGCTAATCTGAGCAGATAACGCAAAAATCGACCCAGATGCATCTGACGAGCCGAAAGTTCTCCACGTCCAGAATAATCAGTCCGATACAACGCTGTAGCACTGTCAACAATCAGTAATGCATATCGTGATTCAGACATCATCGCTGATGCTTGGATCAACAGCTGACTTTGGTGATCAGTGTTGTAAGCCCTAGCATAAGCTACGTTATCCAGCACATCGGGACCAGAGAGTTGAAATCTGAAATCTTCTTTTCATTTTCTGTTTCAAACTGTTTGCTGTAAACTGTAAACCTGTCAGCAACTGATAGAAGACGTTCTGGTCTGAAGGTGCCTTCTGTATCAATGTACAGACATTTTCCCTCACCTCCGCCCATATCGACGGGCAGCTGACAAGTAACTGCCAACGTGTGACAGAGTTGCGTTTTTCCAGTTCGAAATTCACCGAATACTTCAGTTATTGATCCAGTCTCGATACCACCTGAACTGAAAATTCATGCACTTGTTCTTCATTCAAAGAACTGTCTTACCTTGAAGTAATTTGTCTAGCTCTTTACTACCAGTGGTAATTTGAATTATTTCCGAACGTTTCTGATGAAAATCGGTAGCCGTGGTAAAACCCATTGGTACCAATTTTGATGCTTCTGACTAAAATGTGCAAATGACAATTAATTAACGTAGCAAATAATTTAAGAAGCGAGAAGCCATATAAATCATACCAATATTTTATCAGCCTTCGCTTCACTGATCCCTTTTATATCAATTAACACTTTCTTTGGAGTAAACGCCACTGATTCGATAGTGTAAAAGCCCGCTTCTTCCAACTTCTTGATATCTACATTGGGAATGCCAAATTGCTGAAAAAAATTTCAATATCTTTTAACACCTCTGTACTCAGTTTACTAAACCACCAGAAAATTGTGCATTTCATTTAAAACACAAGAAAACGAAATATGAATGCGAAAAACATGAATAAACACGCTACCATATAACAACAGGTGTGATTCACGTAACTAAAGCAGTTGAAAACATAAATCACTTGTAAAAAATTCTTAAATGACAGTAATTTAAAGCTATAAAAATTATTTATAATACGTTCATTAATTACTTCAAGTCTGGAAATGGGTTGGGGTCCAAAATTTTCTTCCATTTCCTCCTGAGGCATAACATCTTCCGATTCATTAATGTCTTTGTTGACAGTCGTTTCTTTTTCTTTTGCTTTTGGTGTTTTCTCTTTCTGACGCCTTTCTCTCTGGGCAGACATTTTAATGTAGCAGCTAATAAATAAAATCGATAAAAAGGTAAATGTATATAATTTAGAGTACTGTAAACAAGTAAATGAAAATTAAGATTAAACTTTTGAATTTTCTGTGTCATTAAAACATAAAAAATAAAGCTTAAAAAATTAGCATCTTGTCAAAGCAATGCATCATCAAAGTAAATTATTCTTATAAATACAAATTCAACAATTTCGGCAATTTTAAATATTACAGTAATGTATAATGCCAACGCATACGGTAGGTAGTAATGGAACATCAAAATATAAAAATAATTGTTTTTTCTGCTTAAGTATTATATATTAATGTTTTTTAAATTGAATAAATTATTACATTAATTTATTTTAATAGTTTCCAATAATGCAGAAATGTTAGCACAAAAGTTTTCTTTTTGTCAAGTTTCAAAAATTGTGAACAGGTGTGAACCTTGCATCTAAAATTGTCTCATAATAATACAATAGTATAAAATAAAACATAATTTTAAGATTTCTATGTTCTATAATCATACATATTTATAAATCTTGTCCTAAACAAGGATGCCTATTTAATATATAAGTAAAGCAATTATACATTATTAATAAAAAAAATAATTATGTAAAATACCTAATTTTCATCTTTTAATGCACAACATATTGTATTATTTGGATAACTTTGGTTTTCAACCAACAAAGTCACACTTTCATTTGATCCTGCTAATCATTTCTAGAAATTTCTACGGAAACCGAACATATTTATATTCTGTTGTACTTTTTATTGGATTCAGTTCTACGTTGATTTGTGGCTTAAATCGGTTGCAGTATTTGTTCACTGTGAAGATTATCCCTGAATTTAGATCTAATTTTATTTAAAAGTGGCACTTATTGCTGCTTGAAAAGCTTTTAATCAGTGACATACTGAAGAAGCAAGGCAGTTTATCTAACTAAAAATGGCACTGTGGGGACAAGGTGATCCACGATGGATAGTTGAAGAACGTCCTGATGCAACTAATGTTAATAACTGGCATTGGTAACTTTTTAAAAAATGATTAAAAAGTGATTTTTTAATGTTCAACATTTTATAAATGCTTTTTCTTTTTTTCCCAACTGTAAAACAGATATGCTTTTAACTGAAATTCATATTTACAAAATTGATGATAGATTGATGTGAATGCGTTATTTTTTGTTGAATTTTTTCACAGAATGAAGATTGTTTAGGACTGAGCGTAATGCAACACCGTGGTCAAAGCGCCGGTTTTCGGATCTTTTCGAAAATATGAAAATTGATTCAAAAAGAGGTAATTTTGTTAAGCATTTAAATTAATTAATTGCTTTTTTCGGTACATTTCTTCTTTGTAGTGGAATGTATGATAAAGTCGATTGGAACTATGGAAGGTGAAGCTACAGCTAATAATCGTAAAGGAAAATTAATCTTTTTATTTGAATGGAATATTGTGCTAAATTGGACAGGGAAATTAAAAGATGGTGACAACGAAATTGAAGGAACTGTGGAAATTCCAAATTTAAGTGATGAAAATTCAATTGATGAAATTTCGGTAAATTTTTGCATTTTCAATGCGGATATATTTTGATTTTTGTAAAATAAGTTTCAGTTCTGTTGCAATTTTTATTGTTAATTTTACTTTAGTATAATATTTTATTTCTTACTGGCCAATTATGACGTCAGTATATTAATTGTAGATTGACGTGATTTGTAAAACAAGTGATGCTGAATGTGATGAAGTGCTTTCTTTAATGCGGAGCGAAGGGGTCTCTATGATAAGGAAACAGCTTGCTACTTATCTGGATGAATTGCGTAAAGAATTTGGTCAGAAGTTGATCCTTCCAACAAAAGACAATACATCGCCAGTAGTTCAGTATAAAGAAACGAAATCAGTCTCGGAAACGTCTCGTATTTTTCAAGAGGTTTTGTGTATTTATTAAAAGATGTTTAATTGGTTTTATTTTTAGCATTTTGTTTTAGAATAAGGATCGCAATGCAAATAAAAATTCTGGTGTTTCAGAAGCTACTACTTCTTTAGATATGAAGGATACTTTTAAATGTACCGGAGATGTTTTATATTCGTTCTTCATTCATGCTCCAGTTTGTTATGCTTTTATTTAAGTCAGTTGTTTTTAGTTATTTTTCTTTTAATATTTATTTTTTTATAGTCAATTGAAATGTACACTCGATGCCCTTGTTCCATTAATGCTGTTCCAGGCGGAAATTTTGCAATGTTTAATGGTATGATAACCGGAAGTTACATCGAATTGGTATGTATGTATGCATTTGTGCATCAATCGCGTAACGAATGATGCATGCAGTTCAGAATTTTAATGTGTTGTAACGTAAAAATACAAGTGCCATTAACAATGCAGAATAGTTGTTATGGTTATATTGTGACATTTCATAGGTGTTGAACCAAAAAATTGTAATGAAATGGAGAATGTCTTCCTGGCCAAAAGATCAGTTCTCTATTGTAACTCTTTTATTTGAACAAAAGGACGACTGTTCCGAAATATTTTTAAATCAGACAGGTATCCCAGCTTCGCAGGTTGAAAATACTGAAGATGGATGGAAAAGGTTTATTGTAATATGACCAATTTATTCTCAGTAAATAAATCTTGTTTTCTTTTAGACATTATTTTAATGCCATCAAAATGGTATTTGGTCTTGGCGCCCCTCTGATTTAATGGTGACATGAATTGTCCGCGTAATGTAAAGTTATTTAAATAAAATCGAACATATTAATTAATACCAACAACATCTGAAAGCTGAGTGAAAGTAAAATATATGATTGATTGGTTGTTTTGCTTGTTTTTATGAAGAGATGAAGTGTAATTTTTTGAAAGTAAATCTTCTATAATTATAATAGTACGAATGTTTATTTATTTATTAAAATAAAACTTATTCGAAAATTCGAAGTTTTTATTGATGCAATTAAAATTTTTTTACCGCCTACGGTACTTTTTAAGACAATAAGTCAATACTTGACAGTCTACCGTATGCAATACAAAATGTTGTTTAGTCGGCGATTTATCACCTTCTACAGTTATACTCATATAAAAAATTCGATGAATATTTATGAAATAATGTTGAAGTACGACATGTCAAAAGTATTATTTTTAAATTTGTTCTATGTTTGTTCATGCAAATATTATAAGTTTGTTAACACATTAGCGAGAGTTGCAAATTCTTGAGTTGCAAAGTTTTTATTTGCTGAAGACTAGTATTTAGAGTTATATTGAGTATTGATATTGCAAGTATTGATGTTTGTTGCTTTAAATATAATTGTATAATGGAAGATGAAAAATAAAGTGCAATTCTAATTGCTCATAAATTTTCTAGTATGTGATAATTTTTTTTTTAATTATAGGTAAGTAAGCGAAAGTTGATTATTTATCGAAATTGTATATAACTTTGAAGTTTTTCATCTCTAAGTACAGAAACATCTGTATTGAATGCTAACCAAACTTTTTTCTCTATGCTGAATTTTTTAGCTATTATTTTATCGATGAATTCGATGGTTTAGTTGTTTCACAGTAATGATTTAATATTTGAGTTTTATTTCGACTGCCATAATTTTAATAAACCAGTTTACAGCTGTTAAATATGGTGTCAGCACTAAATCATATCTCTGTAGTAATATTTTGATTAGAATGCATGGTATAGAGGTGTTATAGCTTTTCAAGCGTTGTTTCTGTTCTATATAAGAATTACGGTTCTATTATACGTTTTAATTGTAGAATAGAAAGTAAAGTTTAATGGCATCGGATCAGTTTGGTCGAGTAAAATTTCTTCGCGCAAGCATTGCTACTACTACATTGTAAGGTAAGTGAATATTTTCTTATTTTTCGACAGATTCATGCAAATACGGTTAACATATTTCTTCTTAAAATTATATTTGAAATGAGCGAACGTTGAACATTGACAGCATCCAAAGTTCAATTTATGCAAAATTTGATTTTACCGTAGGTTAGAAATGCAGGTTTAAATGAAAATGGTTGATTTAGAACAACATTTGACGTTAAGTTGGTGACGTTTGTTTTGTTTAACGTGATTTCAGTTCAGCTTGTTGGTTTTTTGAAAGCATCGATGAGTATTGTTTACTTATTAATATGTTAATGATTGCTGCAGTGTGAGTATTGCATTACATGTATTTTCAATTACTTTAAACGTTGATTTAAATGAAAGATGCGAAAGAGCAGATGAGATTTTTCACATTCATTATTTTATTCCTTTTGTAGTAATTTGATACTTTTTCTTTCTATGCGTCATTTAATTCCGTCTGGTAGCTATAGTTAGTTGATTTTAGCATTTAACATTTAACGCAGCTTATTTTCAAGGGAATAGGTTGAACCAATTTTACTTTACGAATGCCAAGTTTAAAGATTTTCAATCACGCAAAATGACATTAAATTTTAGTTTTATAAATTCGAAAAAGTTCGACTACATTCATTGTTTTCTTAAAATATTTCAATTACGTATACTTTATTGGGTTTGCTTAAGGTCATCTGACTGAGACGGGCTGATTAGTTGTTTGATTGTTGATATTGGTTTGAGATTTTTATTGTATAGTATATTTTAGTTGTGGCTTTTTATAATATCATAATAAATAACAGCTTTTCTTTAAAATTTAATGAGTAATGGGCATTTAACACTGAGTAAATTAAAAATTAAAAGTACATCTGTAAAAAATATTCCATGAAATAGATTGTGCAGTACTACTTATAGTGAATATTTGAAAAAAAATTAAAATAAAATGTTGTAATATAATCTGACTTTGACTGAACACTTATGCATTATTATGGGTTATTATTGTTTCAAATAATTGTGAGAATTGTTAAGGAAGGATTTGTTTTTTTTTGGAAATATTATTTAATAAAAAATTTCATGTATGTTATGGTTCAGAAGAAGGGAGAAAATGTAATTAATCAAACATAGTAGCACTTGTGCCAGCGAGAACTTTCTTTAATGAAATGAATTGATCCGCTTAAATTGCTGATAACGCACAACCGTATTATGCCCGTAATTCCATCTGTCCGCCAACGGTCGTTTAACAACTCTGCCGGACATGTGGTCAATTTCGATTTGAGGAACATCTACATCCTCCATTCATTAGTAACGGCAATTGCATCACTTGAGCCAAAAAATAATGATAATAATAATAATAATAAGAATAATAATAATAGATTGCTCAATTTCGACAGCTGCTTTAAGTTAAGCTTTTTTCTTCTCGTTTTCTGTGCTGATCCTTTGTCAAGTCTTTTTCTCTTTTCTCATTCATCAGGGTTACTTCCATTATAAATACTATCAATGGAAAATTAAGAAAAAAAAAACCAATATAAAGTAGATTTTATAATATTTCTTGGCTTTGATATTTGACAAGCACTGAAGTATGTTTTTCCATCATCATCATCATGATCATCATCATCATCATGAATCGAACATGTCCCAAATGGTTTTGCCCAATCGATGCGTTGTCAGGCAATCCTCCAAGTGAACTGGACACGTGAAATCTAGATGGACAACGTTAGTGGTAATGTTGTCAATTTTGATAAAGCTTAGTTGACTAGTGTTACCAATATTTTTGTCTTCTCGTCCTAAGCTTTCATTAGATTTTCCACAATTAACATTCACTTTGTGTATACGAACGTAGAGCGTTGACCACCTTCACCTACCTACGTTGACTTGCATGCTTGCTATTATGATTACCATTACTACCGTTACCGCTAACTTTCAAATCAATTATTATTGTAGTTCTTTTTCTTCTTACTGTATTCAAAATTTATTATATCTATCGATGGAATAATTAAAATTTAATCACTTATATAAATATCTTTAATCGATATGTAATAAATTCATCAATAACTATACTATTATTCATTTTATTAGATTGGAAATTTTTTTCTTCATATTGCATGTAGAAAATGTTGAACTTGTTGTTATTTTAAATGATTTTATTACTTTTATTTGCTACATTTACAGTTAGTCGATTACAGTTAGTAATCACGTTTTCTCTGTTCAAAAGAAGAATAATTTTGATAATAATTTAGCTTAAATCCTGATGATGTGTAATTTTTCTTTCTTCTTCAAAAGAATACATTTTAATTTTGTAATATTATCTAATTTTGATATTTTGAAATCAACTTTTTTGCTGTGCAAAAAATTGCAGGGTAATGTTGAAGTGTGTTAGTTGGATGGATGCACAATTTTAATGCGTGGTAAATTTTAATTTCTGGTAAATCAGTTTTAAAAGTGGCCGCAGTTGACATTGCCACGTCGTTTATTGACTTTTTTTTACATTGCTTACAGTATTCAGCTTCGTTTTTTTTCACCATCACAAGTGGAATGTTGATGCTAGTGAATCGTGCAAGTGTAATTCTTCCCTTTTGTGCTGTTCTAATGCTGCACTATTTATTCGCTTCATTGATCAATCATAACAGTGTTGTAAAAATGTAGATTCATGTAGATAAAAAGATTTTATTCAATTTATGAAAGTTTTTGCTGTTGTATTTGTCATTATCTTTATTAGTAGTAGTCTGTGTATGCAAGTGAAGAAAAGGTATTTAATGAGCTGTTACATCTTAATGATTGAATTTTTCCTATGCAACATTTTGTTTGGTTTACGCACGCATCATATTTCAAGATAAATTCTTAACCGACGTTTTGTCGTAAATATTGCTTAGCGACAGCTTTGCAAACCGACGATTATTATTACTGGTGCTGTTTTGAAAATTTTTCAACTTTTCTATCTATCATCAATTTTACAAATTTTATCATTTCTTCTTTTCCATTTGCAGTACTTCAAGTTCAATATACATATTCACACACACACACATATATATATATATATATATATATTTATTTATTTATTTATATTTAAAGGATAAGTTTCATGTTTATTATTATTAATATTAATTTTTATTAATTTAAACTTTTATTAAGATAAATCTGAAAGTTGATGAACATGACTTCTTGAAATAGTATCTTATCCGACGACAACGTCAGATGCTGATTTTAGATTCGTTGTGTCTGTGTTGAACACCGCTTGTTGTCGTCAATTTTATCAATTTTGTTGAATCTTGCAATCTATCTATCTATCTATCTATCTATCTATCTATTACTTGTTGAATTGTTATTATTCACGTATGATGTGCTTGAATTTGTTTTTGTTTAATAAAATTAATTTGTTGAGCTTAAACACAAACAACAACTACAAGTTCACACTTAAAAGGAATGAATTTAATTTATTTTTTCAAATTCAAACTTATTTTTTCTTTTTATTTTAATGTTTAATGACAGCAAACTTTTTATTCGACAATTTATTATTGGATATTGTTTATTTATTTACGATAGCTTGCCTGCTTTTGCCACTTGACGCATCTCTGCTACATCGCACGAATCGAAGCAATATTTTTTTTCTATTTTTATTCCAAAACTTATGCATACTGTGAATTTTGTTATTATTATTATTATTATTATTCAAGAATCAAGTTTAAATTTTTATTATTTATTTCAATTTTCCGTTAAAGTTTGAAGCTTTTTGTTTAAATTTACTTTTGGTTTTTTTTGTCTCTTGGTAAATATTGTTAATAATGACTGTTGAATCAGTAAACTGAACTCTTAAACAGTTTTAGCTTTGCCTGGTTGGGTGGCATTTTTGAAAATCTGTACTGTATATTACTGTGTATGTATGCATGTATATAAATAATAATTTTTTTTTGGGGGGGGGTGTAGTTTTCTATTAATTTTTCTTTTGCAAGAACGATCTGAACGTTTGGAAAAAATGCATCAAGTCTGCTGTTGATTGATTCACCACAAATTAGCCTTATTTCCTCTTGACGTGAAAGACAAAGGCCATCGTGACGTATGTCCGTAGGCTTTTTGTGGACTTGTCGATCCGTCCGTTCCTTGCCCACGTTTTTTTCCACTTTGCACTTGGGCTTTCATTTGAGCGATGCAATTTTGTTCTTTTTTTCCTTCCTGAAAATTATATCAGGTAAATTAATGCAATTGATTATTTTATTTTATTTTTAATTTTTATTTGCTAATTTTATACACGCAACACTATTGCTATTTATTATTTATTTAATTCATTCTTCGCACACAAATCACACACACACACACACACACACGCACACATATATATATGCAAATTTAGACGAGTTGATCAAACAATGGTAAATTGAATAAGATATAAAAGAAATATTTGAATTTTTGAATATTTCCCCACAATTTAATTTTACAATGTAAAAATATCTACAACTATATACATACATACATACATACATACATATAGATTAACAAATATTTCTCTTATTCTGAATTTTCTGAATGTAAAAACACTACAGTCATTAAAATCCAAACTTTTATTCTGTTCTGAAGATTTAAAAAAAGCTTTTTTAAATATATTCTAAGAACTTTATAATAATAACAATACGTTTGACTGTATTTATATATATATATATATATATATATATATATATACATGTCTCAGTTTGTGCAGATGAACTTAATTGAATTGAAGTTTCATATTTCTTTTACTCTGTTCTATTGAATTAGACTTTTATTTATGGCTATTCTTTAATTGCTTTTAATATTTATTTCAAATCTATACTATTGTATTTGAAGCTTCATCTGTTTCTTCATCATTGGTATTTATTTATTATACATAAGCAACTTCTCAACAATAAGCATGTTGCTGTTTTTGATCAATTTTGAAAAATAATATTTAATTGGAAAATATTTATAATGATAAAAATGATCAAAATATTGATTTTGAAAATGTAATTTTTTGTGACTTTTCTTTTTTTGTCTGATGTGTTCTTGAAGCATTTTAAAATTTATAATAATTTTAATTTTATAAAAATGGTAACGAATTTTTATTCAAAATCATCATTCCAGTTATTTTTTTTGCATTAACTTTGACATCTTGTAATGTATTATTAAAAATGAAAAAATATTACTTGTTTCAGTTAGAATTTTATAATTTTCTTTACATAACATATCAACGATATATTATTAACATATGCATGTTTGTGTGTATTTTATGCTATAAAAATGAAAGAATAATTGAATTTTGTATTAAAGAATAATTGAGTTTTTTGCTTGATAAACTGTGAATAGAGATGACGTGTAGTTGATGTGAACATTTTATGAATTAATACTATAATAGAAGAAGCAGTTTGACAAATCAAGCGATATTTGAACTGCTTGTTTGTTTTTTTGTAATATTCAAAAAAATCCCAATTTGTCATATTATTAGTATTATTATTTACTTATTTAATTTTAAAAAATTACATTGCTTTTCATTGTATTTTTTTTTATAATTTCGTTACTGTTCATCCGTTACTAATGGTAACTGTTGTTCAACGTTATTTTTTCGCTCAATCAACGACTTCTAATTTGAAGTGTAAAAAAATTCTTTTTTTATTTATTTATTGCACATTAAACTTAATTGGATTTTACTAGAAAGTAAATAAAGTTTCTTTGAAAGTTTTATTGCTGTCAATGATTTGACAAAGAATTACACTGAAAAGAGTTCATAAGCTTTCGATTGACATATGAGACTCGACATTTCATCACAAATTGCCAATATTATTATTAATAAAGCGCTCTTTTTTACCGCACTGTATTTTTGAAATTTAATTAATCAAAATTAACAGTATCCAATTTGTTGAAAATGAGATTTTCCTTTTTTACTTATATGATAGCAGGTAAAGCTAATATTTTGAAATATAAGTTGCTCTTTCAATGAATTTTGAATATTTCCCATCACTTATCCCATCTCTCTCTCTCTCTCTCGTCGTCAAGAAATTTTCTTCCATCTTGCTATGACTAATGTTGGGTAAAATTTGCTTATTTGCTTATTATTGTATTTTTCTCCTTATTTACCATCTTGTGCAGTGCTAGCGTAAGCTAGCATTACGCGTTTGTTGGCTTTTGCTATTGGTATTGTTATAATGGCAGTATTGAAATACGTTTCTCTTATTATTATTCATGCGACGTGAAAATTATTATTATTATTGTTATTCAATGTTTAACAAACCTGGTATACTATATACTTACTAACTGAACGTTTGCTTTTCTTCTCATTTGCTAGATTTGCTCTTCTTTATTTAATTTTCCTATGTTTTTCATTTTTTATACTTAATTAGATGGCAATTTATTTTTAAGACAATTTTTTTGCCTAATCATATTTTACTATTTTATATCTAATTACAAATTGAAATATTGTTCATCATCATCATCATTACTATTATTATTATTATTTTAAAACGTGGTGTAGCTTTTATCATTGATTTCTTGCTGTTTAATAGTTTCAGTTTTTTAAATTTTCTTTTGTCTGCTAAATTGGGTTTACAAAGCTTCTTTCTTTATTTTTCAACGTAATTTTTTTTCTTAAAAGATGTACAATTGAACAATTGAAAGGGAAAAGGATAATTGAAGCACAGCAAGAAAAATAACAAACATTTACAATAAACATGCAGTTCAGTTGCTTGGCGAATAGAGTCATTCATTGCATATATATATATATATATATATATATATATATATTATTCGTTTATTTGCTTCTTTGCTAAAGAAATCTGTCTTTCTTTTTTCTTTTTGTATAATTTTGTTTTCCACACTGATCAATTGATTAATGCAGCTACAACTTTACTTATTATTTATTATGTTTGCTTATTGGACTGAAATTGTATTTAATCTTTATACATTCTACTTTCTTTCACTATTCAGACTTTCAAATAGGACAGACACATTTTCCCTATCAAACAGCTTTGCTTTTTTAGAACTGTTTCAATTTTTTCTAATTTAAAGTTTAATGTATTATTTGAATTCGATTGTCCGAATTTTTGTCCAAATTGGAATGGTAATATAACTTTTGCTTTTTCTTCATTATTCATCCACATGCTGTACAGCAACGAGCTAGCGTACGGTTGAGCATGCTAATTTTAAAAACTCTAGTAGCAATTTTGATTAATCGATTAACGGAAGCGCAGTTGTGGCTAACGTTATGATTATGATATGAATAATAATACAGCTAATAATAATTATTATTAACAATGTTGTTGTTGTTAAGATATTTGTTATTCAGGTTCAGCGTTTTCATCAATCACCAATTGTAGAATTTCTTTAAAATTGTTCAATCTATTTGCTTTCAGTTTCAATTTTGAATTTATTATTCTATTCTTAAATTTGCATATTCAATAATAATTTTGCATATTGAATTTTGAAATCTTTTAAAATTATCTAATCTCTTCAGTTTGCTGCTTTACTATTTTTTCTATTCATTTTAATGTGTAAAATGAAGTGAATTGATGACATTTAAATTTCCCGTCTTTATTTTTATCATTCTTCTTCTGCTTAATTTTATTTTTCTTCATTTACGACAATTGCTATTGCTGTTGTTGAATTTTGCTGAACATTGACGTATCTCTTTGTTTATGTAATTTATTTTATGCACAATATAGCCATTAACAATCAGATTTCCAAGAAAGTGGAATAGTTTTGCATTAGTACAAAAAATAAAGGAAATTTTAGAAAAAATCACATTTTAAAGTTGCTTGTCATGTAATCAACAGTTTTTATCTTTTCATGAAATGTTCGTTGATAGCTTTATATTATAAATCATCTACCATCATATAAATCATGAAAACAGATAGATAGATATATTTGTCAGAGATTAGCACTGCTAACAATATTAAAATTGTTGTCTTTATTTTATCATCAAGATGGTTTATTTTTATAATAGATAAATAATGACAACAAATTTTTCAGCTATCAATTGTCAGCATTTGTGAAATGTAGATTTTGAAATATTATATCATTTATTTTTTCTTCTTATTTTTTCCCACAACCTTAGCATGTCATATTTTTGAGATGTTTTGCATTTTTCTGTCATGTTCGAAGTGTATAGATAAGAAAGAATTATTGTTATATTGTGGTGGGTTTGGGTTAGTTCAGTCGAACTAATAATATACTTACTGGCTTAGGCATGATGCAACTTACAGTGAGATTATTTTGCAAAATCTTAATTTGGAAGCTTGTTGCTCTGATTGTAAATAATGACAATGATCAATTGAATTTATTTTGTTTCTACTCCAACCTGGCTGGCAGAGATGCACAACTAAGCTCATGGTTTATTTATGACCATCGTTTTTATTGTTGAAGCATGCACGTAAGCTTTTCACCGCGCAACAATCGTTGCTTTTTTTTCTTCTCTTTTCAACTTATCGTATAGTTTAATTGCTTTGCCATTTCAACTCTGCTATTTCATGTTGTATATTGAAGAAGAGAAAAGATTTATTTCGAAATTATTATATGCAAAAACTATTATTTGATAAACCAAGGAAAATAGATGGTGATTCTTCTTTTTTTTTTTTATTTTTAATGTTGTAAATTATACAGGCAAAGGAGTTTCTTTTGTTGTTTTTATTATCGAAATCATTTGTTTACGTAGATTTTCTGTATTGTTATGTTTATTATTTTGCTTTATCAATGAACAAGAAGCTTATTTTATGGTTCTGATTGTTTGAAATAATTATCAGAGCTTCAGCTTTACATATATATATAACCATCGTACGTAGTGAGTGGTTGATGTTTTACTAAAGAAATTATATATATATATATATATATATATATATATATATATATATATATATATATATAATTTTCTTTTGATAAGTGGCAAAGCTTCTCTTGCTTCATCATTTGTATACGGCCAGGAAGGGGAGTGGGAAGCAAAAGTGGAGAACTGAAATTGAAAAATTCGTCATTAGGTGAAGAGAGGTATCATCTTGAATCAACTGAACGCCATTATTGGTGGAATTGATTTTGCTCACGTCTAACTTGTGTGTGTGTGTGTGTGTGTGTGTGATGTTGCTCGACTTTTGCATGCATACAACAAGCTCATGCTCAGCTTCACGTTGTGTGGGTTTCTTCCATTGGTAGCCGATTTCGTTTTGCTCGTCATCTGAATCTGGTCTGTTCAATTACGAATTGTTGCGTTTTGATTTTCGATTTTTAATTAGCAGAAGCTTTTCAAGAAAGATTCTTGTCAACCAAGCTAATTTCACATCCAACTACTACTACTACTACTACTACTACTAAAAGATTTCATTTTGTACAACTTTTGCAATGCAAAGCCAACAATTTTGTTTAGTTAGGTATTATTTTTTGTTTTTCTCATTCAAAATTCCAAACTTGGTTGAAAGCTTGCCCAGAAATGGTGCACTGAGTGCGAATGAATGAAGAGAACGGCTCGGCTTATTGACTAAGCAAATGTTTGCTTTCGGATTAATGGTCAGTCCGCTGCGACGTGTGTAAAATGCGCTTTGTGTGCAATTTGGTGCGAAACGTTTGCTATTAGCAAAATTCAAATGTTGCTGTTTCTGCACAATCAGCACAACAAGCCGAAGACCATCTTTTCCATCTGAATAATTTTTCAAAATTTCATATTTCACTACTGAACGCGAAATGTTGAAAAAAATGAAACAGAAAATATTTTTAATTAAAATTTTAATATATATATATATATATATTGTGTATTTTTAGTTTTCTTGAACTCCTTCCAGTGAAAATAATATCGTTATCATCATTATCATTGTGATCATCAGCATCATCACTACTGTTAGATTTGGAAGAGGTTGGTATTTTTATATATTTTGCAAAAAGTGAAGTGATAAGTTAGCTGAACTTGATTTAAAAGTTGTACAATACCGTATTCTTCTGTACTGTTCTGTCTTGTTTTGGACAACAGGCGTTGTCAATTTTCAACAGCCAACTTGCTTGCAATAAAGCTTTCGTTGGTTGGTATATTTGTTTGTGCGTTGCAGGTTGTGAACGGTTAATAAACGTGTGATGCCACTGCTGTTTATTCGAAATTGCATCACCGCCCTCCTCATCATTATCATCATCCACCACAACGCATGAACAAAGATCTCGAATTCAAGTGGCAAGTCTCCGTGCCGGACCATGTTCGACGTGGGCTCTATTTTGACCGATGGGACGAGGTAAGCAATTTTCTTCTGTTCCATTCTTGGCTAAGATGTTCTGCTTGTGCATATATTGTTTGTTTACTCTCTCCTCTCAGCTTCTCTCTCTCTCTCTCTCTCTCTCTCTCTCTCTCTCTCTCTCTCTCTTTCTCTCTCTATCTCTCACTCTTTCTCTTTCTGTGTGTGTGTGTGTGTGTTCAAATGTACTCTAATCAATATCGATGCAAATATGCAAGCATCTGTTTACGCAGTTTATACAACATGCATGCATGCATACATCCTCTTCTACTGAGGTCATTGAAATAATCATTCTGATCTTGAATCTGTTTGCACGCTCCACATTGCTAACTTATATCATCATATCGCGTGTTTATTTATAAATTTTTCTCGGTTTGACAAGTTTGGAAGCTGAAAATTTTAGAAATTTTTCTCATATTCTTTCTTTCTTCTTTCATGCTTTTCATAGAATTCGAATCGGAATTTGAGAAGAATAAGGAAAAAAGTTTGCAGTTCATTTTTTATTCTAAGCTGAGGGGGGAAGAAAAAAAAATTTTTTTTTCTACTTGTGAACAATTGATTATTTTAATTAATTGGAATCAAAATACCAACGACAAAAATTTCAAATTTGTTGATTTCTGTTGAAATGGTAGTGATTTCAAAGATAAAAAAGAAAGAAAGAAAGAAAACGTTGCACTTTGTTGTAAATAAAATGCTAAATAGAATAAAAGAGAGAAAATTGTCGGTTTTGTTCAGAATTTGCAGTCAAAGCATATTTGCAATTCAATTCATCATGGGCCGTGGCCTGTTGGACGTCGGTTAGTAGCGTTGGGATTTTTCAATCAACGGCTGATGTGAGCTATACTGATATAGTGCTCGATGACTCTAGTGGCTGCTTTGCTTGCTTCGATGTCTTTGGCCAGGGCGAACAATAAGCGACATTAAACGATCGAATTTATATTGCAACGGTATTTGCTTCTTTCTTCTTCCTTGGAATAGAATTAAATATACTAATAGACTTTCCCTCTTTTTTGCCGTAACACAATTTTTTAGCTGCATATTACTTTTTCACAAAATTTTATTATTTGAAATTTATTTTCATTTTCAACACACACACACACACACACAATATATCCAACATGTATGTCTGTTTGATTGCAATTGTCAACAACAAGTTCAAGATGAATATCGCACATTTCTTCATTCTACAAATTTGATTTATTATCGTCATTGCTTGCACTTTGTTCGGTAATAATTATTAATGATAATGATTAACAACTGTAGATAAACTCTACGATGTTTGTTTTGTTCATGAAGTCAAACTGACTAATAATACTTGAGGATGGATAGATGTGTATGTGTGTGTGTGTGTGTGTGTGTGTGGTTGTTTTCGCTCTGCGGTGGTGGTTTTCAAATTTGCATTGGAAATTTGTTGAATTTGTATTATTTATTGTAAAAATATTGAGCTATTTGTTGTCGCTACTGCAACAATTGTTAGTTTTATTGTTTAAATTGAAAACTCGTCAATACAGCTGAATTATTTCCGGCCAATGTGACCGAATGAATGAATGAATGAATGAGTTTAGTTGATCAATTTTGATGATCATCAATAAATGACAATTTTTAAATCTTCACTACCAATCGCACACAACAACTATCAGTATTTGTTTTGCCTGATCGCTATATCTTTGATTGCATTTAATCAATTGAATATGCAAAATTTTGTGGCTTCACTCTTTCTTACTGTACAGAAGCTAGAGGACGTTGCCGAAGTGAATGTTTGGGTGAAATGGAAAATGGCTACGGCTAATTGATTTGGCAAGTTTGTACTTGTTTTACAATCCAATTGAAACAGACACGCACCAGCGAGTTTTTTCTTCACTCTCGTGAATATCTATATTTATGCGGTTGTTGAATTGAAATGTCTGCAAATTTACACTGATACTGATGTATGTGCAATGCTTTATTGCGTGATCACTGAACTATAACGACAGTAATAATAATTATAATAACAAACATGACGATAAAGCTGAAAACATGGACGGATTAATTCCCTTTTTGTATTCTTATGTAATTTTTTTCTTTTTGAAATTTGAAAATGGAATTTTAGAAAATCAAATTCACTTGCTGCCCAATGATGCTCAAAATGACATTGTTGAATTGCACAGGGATGGATTGAAAAGCATGCTCATTATGAGCGCTTGTTCTTGCTTGTTGTTTGCGTTAAATTGAATAAACGCTGCTGAAGTAAATCTACGAATTTAATGACCAACAACACACACTGTTAGAATTAGCTTCAGAATTGTTTTTCCAGCTTTTAGTTGTTCCATTTGAAATGCTTTTATGAAATGCTTTCGTTTCTGTTTTGTTTCTGGCCATTTGCCCGTGCCTTGAGGTCTTCAATTGAACAACATTCAAGCATTTCAATTTATTCAAATTGGCATAAACAAAGCATTATTGGAATAAGCAAATAGCCCAGTTCTTTTTGAATTAATTAATTTATTCTTAAGGTTATTATTGTTCACTTTTATCTAACAATAATTTTCTGTTTGTACAATTCCAACTTCAACAACTGTTTGCATATGTGCATGTACTTTTGTATGCATGCATGCAGGTGTACTTTTTTTTCTTATCACTGAAAACATTCAAAGATTGTTAAGCTTTCTGTGCATTGCCCATTGTAAATTGGGTAACTAAGTAAATTATTATTGGATTTGTCAGTCGATTAACAAGCGATCTGGGCTCTGTTTGGAGATGGAAAATGCACATTATGCGTGAATTTTAAAAGGTTAACTTTGATGTCGACATATTTTTACGTGGGAATATTGCAACTATGCAAAATGATGATCACATATTTGAAATCAATGAATGGTTTAGATGTGATTATTTTATGAAGACTTGTGATGACTTTTACAAGCTGCAAAGTGATTTTATTGTTTAAAATTATCAATTGATTCGTCCATTTTTGTGAATTCATTTTATAAAAACTGTTTCATTTTGACAAATCTACCTAATTTTGGTGACCAATCACTTTAATTGTTCAGCTGATGTTTGTTAGCAAGAAAGGAGACGGCGGAAAATTTTCTGCTTGATCGACAACTGAAATCAGCAAAAATGGCATTTTTCATCATGTCATTATTGTTATTTATTGGCAGCTTCAATTTCGAAATAATCTTCTTAACGTGACAACTGTTTTATTCTTTGATCTCTATTATTTGATGTATGTTTTTGCTGGAAACACCCTATTCTTTTTTTCTCTTTTTCTCTCTTCATTTCTTGTTGGATTTAAGCAACTTTAAGCAAAGCTAAGATTTCATCATTTTATACGCTGTTGTATATTTTTATAATCTAAGTTTAAGATTTTTAATTTACTACTTTTCATCTTATTGTCAGCATCGACAAATAGAAAATGCCGAGGCATGTTAATTTTTAATTTTCATAGTGTTCTTGTTTCATTATTAAATGAAAGATAGTTTGGGCTTGGTTGTGCATGTTAACAAGTAATTGCAAATATGCAATTTTTTTTTATAAATTTAGGAAACGAACACATTCGAATTGAGATGTTTTGTTCAAGTAGACGAATATGGATTTTTTCTTTACTGGATGGCGGAGGGAAAGGTACAACAGCAGTTTATTAATATCTGTTGGCTAGGTGTTTTTTATTCTTGCAATTAATTATTATTTGTTTTATTGTACAGGAAGCACAAATTTTGGATTTGACACAGGTGAGCGATGTTCGATCTGGTTGTTGGCTGAAGGTATGGCTTTTCCTTTTTCAAAATGGCATGCTTGAATGTAATTTTTATTTACATATCTTATCAGGATACCAAAGCTCCGCCTGATTTTGAATTGCGTTTCACGGGCAGTAGGGAATCGCTTGAAAGTCGAGCAGTGACAGTGGTCAGCGGGGTCGATTTTGTGAATTTAAATTTCACTTGTTTTATTGCTGAAGACGCTGCCATAGCTCAGGTATGAATTTATTATATATTAAATTTCTTTAATATCTTTTGACATTATTTATTTCATTTTTTTTCCTATAATTTTTATGACATTTTGCAATCATTTTTATTTTATTGCTGATGCTAATTTGAACTTGTTGTGTATATTGTAGGAATGGAAAATTGCCATGATGAAGGTATTGAAAAATTTTCGTGTTGCTCACGTATGCCCGATGACTTGTTTGCTCAAACAGTATAAAAATTTTTTATTTCACACGATGAGTGACTCCACTTTGGTTGTTCATGCTGACTGAATTTTTAGCTGGAAAATGCTTTCGTTGAGCTTGAATACTAACCGAAAAATTCCTGTGAAGAAGTATGTATCTGTGGTTATTATTTTTTTTGTGTGTTTTTCTTTGTGAATGATGATGACGTGAATTTTAATTTTTTTTTAAGCATTGTTCGTACTTTCATTTCTGGACGAACAGAAAAATTCATCATCCAGTGCCTTGTTGATTCAAGACTTTGCGAAGGCAAGGTATAGAATGATGAGCAGTAAATTAAAAATTTGTTATATTTTTAAATTATAATATGCCATTTATGGCATTATTGGCTTTTTGTTCTGTTTAGAATTTCGAAATTGATCCCGAAAAGTTCACCTTTGAAACATTTTATCACCTCTGCGTGCGTATATGTCCAAGGCCTGAAATTCAAGAACTTTTTTCACAAATGTTTGATTCTTTTTTGAGTCACTTCTTTTTTCTTTTTTTGTTAAATTTTTATTTTATTTATTTCTTCAGTGCTGGAAACGAAGAATTTATCACTGTTGCTCAGTTGATAAGCTTTTTGAATGAAGTATTTGGATGTTTTTTTTTCATTTAAATCAAGAATATAATTAATAATCATTTGTAATTTGTTTCAGAAGCAGAGGGATCCAAGATTGAACGAAATACTTTACCCGGAATGTGATAAATCGAAAGCGATGATTATTTTACGAAAATACGAACAACTTGAGGAGCATGTTAACCAGGGTAATTTTTCATGTCGGCATCGGTGAACTATGATATTTAATTTACATTTATGTTTATTCAAAATATGATAAGCTCAATTTATATTATGTTCCTGTTGTTTACTTTAAGAAAGATTGTACTATGATGGCTTTTTGCGCTTCATGATGTCTGAAGATAATGCCCCAATGCTGTACGATAGAATAGAGTTGAATCAAGATATGGACCAACCGTTGAGCGATTATCTTATCAACAGCTCACACAACACTTACTTGACCGGGCGTCAGTTCGGAGGCAGATCTTCTGTTGAAATGTACCGACAAGTCCTTCTCAGTGGGTGTCGGTATGTATTATTTGTTTATTTGTATTTTTTTGCAATTATTATTTTTTTTGAAATTACTTTTCAGTTGCATAGAGTTGGATTGTTGGGATGGAACCAGTGGCGTCGGAAAAGACGAACCAATCATCACGCATGGCAAAGCCATGTGTACGGATATTCTTTTTAAGGTAATTTCTACGCCGAATGGATGAAATTTTATTTTTTGTCGCCTGGTGACTTTTAGGATGTTATAGCTGCCATAAAAGAAACTGCTTTTGTTACGTCTGTGTATCCGGTTATTTTGTCGTTTGAAAATCACTGCAGGTTTGTATATATGTTGTAAAAATATACAACGATTATCAATCAGTTCAATTGCTTGCAGCACATAGGCTGTGTTTATTGTCATTCGCTTCAATTTTTTTTATTTTAGCAAGAAGAATCAACTTAAAATGGCTGCTTATTGCATGAAAATTTTTGGAGATATGCTGTTGTCATCACCGTTGAGCTCACATCCGGTGAGTTAGTTCATTTTTATAATTACCCGTAATCATCACTTTTCATGTAGACTTACTAATTTTTTTAACATATATATATATATATATATATATATATATATGTGATTGTGTTTTATATTCTTGTTGTTCAGCTTGAACCTGGTGTTCCGTTACCGTCTCCAAATCAACTGAAAGGAAAAATTTTGATCAAAAGCAAACGCTTAAATCCAGATGTTGAAAAGCAAGAATTGGAACAGTTTCTCAAGAAAGGTCAGCTTGAAGAAGATGTTGAAGAGTTTTCAGAAAATCCGGAAGTTGATGAAACGCCTGGAACTGATTCAACCAGTGATGGTAAATGTTACTATATGTGAATAGCTTTAAACAGATATGATTTTTTCATATATTAAATTTTAATTTTTTGTTTTTGAATGGATTTATTTCATTTTTGAAAAGCAATCTACGTTTGTTTGCAGTACTGAACGAAAATGAAGCACATCCAGAATTGAAAGGTACCGAATCAGTCACATTTCGCAGTAAGTTGCGTTCTTTGGCAGGTGCAAAAATAAAAGAAGTAAGCAGAGAACAATACAATTTATAATGCGCAATTTTTTTTTGGAAAATTTAAATTTTCATGCTCTTTAGATGACGTTGAGCAAAGAAGAAGAAGAGCGTCTGCTTGCCCAGTACCATTACATTTCAGCAACGACGAACATTCATCCGTTGCTCTCTAGCCTAGTCAACTATACGCAGCCGGTAAAATTTGCCGGATTCAATGTTGCTGAACGTAATTTATATTTCTTTTTCAACGTATCCTCTTAGTTCGGAATGTTTTCTTTATTGGCTAATGATAACTGATTGATCAAAATTTGAAGAAAAATACTTCAACTTTTTTTAGAAAATAACTGTCACTTTCACATGTCGTCGTTTTCAGAAAGCACTGGATTGGGCTATTTGAAGACAAGCGCCATTGAGCTAGTGAAGTAAATTTTTTTTTCTTTTTCAAAAATTCTTCTTCATTAGAATAATTAGTGTTAAACTTTAATAAATATTCTTTCAGTTACAACAAGCGACAGATCAGTCGTATATATCCTAAAGGTGGCCGCGTTGATTCTAGCAATTATTTGCCACAGATATTTTGGAACGCTGGCTGTCAAATGGTTTCACTTAATTTTCAAACTCCGGATCTGGCGATGCAATTGAATCAAGGAAAATTTGAATACAATGGAACTTGCGGGTATGTTGGGCATTGTGCGCAATTCAGTTTTATTGTTTTTCAAAAATTGTATTTGTTTGTTTCATTGGGTCAGATATTTGTTGAAGCCAGATTTTTTGCGTCGTGCAGATCGAATGTTCGATCCATTTTCTGAATCTCCTGTCGACGGTGTTGTAGCTGCCTATTGTTCTGTTCGGGTTTGTTTCCGTTTCATTGAAGATCAGTGATCAAGCATTGACGATTATGCATCGACTTCAGGTTATCTCAGGACAGTTTCTTTCTGAGAAGAAAATTGGCACTTACGTTGAAGTGGAAATGTATGGTCTTCCAACGGACACGATTCGCAAAGAATTTAAAACGAAAATGGTGCCTTCTAATGGTTTGAATCCTGTCTACAATGAGGAACCATTTGTTTTTCGTAAAGTGTGTTGCTTTTTTTTCTTCATAAGTTGATTTATATTTTCTGATGTGATTTCTGATGATTTTTTTATCATTAAATATTATTGGTTAATTTTTTTTTTTTTGGTTAATCAAAATCCATTTATTGCTACTGCATGATGATAGTTGTTTTCTGCTGATTGCAATACATGATCATCAGCATCAGTATGTGTGCATGCAATGTTGCAGATTGTGCTTCCTGAACTGGCCGTTCTCAGGTTCGCCGTTTACGATGAAAACAGTAAGCTACTTGGCCAGCGAATTTTGCCGCTCGATGGTTTACAACCAGGTATTGGTTGTATTTTATGCTTTCATTGTGAATGTGCATAAATCAGTCGTGTAAATTTTCTGCTCTTCTGTTTCAGGTTACAGGCATATTTCATTACGATCAGAAATTAATTTTCCACTAACTTTGCCAACTCTATTTTGCCATATTGTTTTGAAAACCTACATTCCGGAAGGTCTTGGAGGTAAAGGGGTTTTGTTGTGTTAAGAATTTGTTTCTTCAAATTTTATCATTTCAGAAGAGTATATTTTTTTGAATTTTTGTTTCTTTCTTTTATGTAGATATTGTCGAGGCTTTGTCTGATCCAAAGGGTTATTTGTCTATGATTGAGAAGCGTCAGCAGCAGATGGAGCACATGGGAATTCGACGAGAAGATATTGATGAAGTGCCATCGGATCGAAAGCCAATAGCTGTAAAGAATTCTGGAGGAGATTCAGTTGATTCGATTTCAGAAGTTAGGACTGCAACATGCCCTGCAACTCCCATCTCTTCTAGCTCTACTCAGACGAGCGGAAAAGCAATCAGAGGAACAGGTATCAGATTGTATTTTAATTTGATATTTTTCAGTGTTGCTTAACAGAAAACATACTGTGATACTGTGTGTCTTTGTGGAGTATAATCATTTTTAGTTGTTTTTTTTTCTTTTTCAAGAAATGGGACTGCTGCAATTAAAACTGGACGAACATGCTACATATGAAGAGTTGAAATTGGAAAAAGCATATGTGAAATTGACGAAAAAACATTTGAAAGAATATGAATATGTAAAACGCAGACATGCAAAAGAGAGGTTAGGAATGCAACGCCAGCAGACGTTGGCTTTTGAGAAAATTACCGCTAAAAAGCAGCCGTTAGCTTTTGTTCGAAATCAAAGCAAAAGTTTGCCTCAGAACAGAAGCGAACATCGGTCAGTTTACCAGTCGAAAAGTTTAGACGTGGCTGGACCGAATAATCGATTGCATGATGGAGTTGGTCCATCACGGATGATGCACATTCGACATACTATAGCCGAACAGACACGCGATTGGTCAGAACTGACCAAGCGGCAGTTGGAAGCTGAGCACAGAATGCGAAAAACTCAAATTGAAGAAGAATGGACCTTGTTAAAGAAGTTGCTTGTGCAAGTACATCAACAGCAAAGAACGGCCGCTAAGCAGCAATTAGAAGCGTAAATTGAATCTTTGTTTCTTTCTTCAAAATTTTGTATTACACTTTCTGCCATTTATTCGAACAATCAGTCAATTATTTATATTGTATATTATAATATTGTCCAGTGTAATGATGTTCTTATTATTGTTGTAGTGAATCCAAGCTGTTGAGACAGAAGCAGACGAAAAAGTCCATGGATGATTCCAAGGCAATTCAGCTTGGCAAAACAGTGAAAACTAAAGCTGAACGCGACCGTCGAGTTAAAGAAGTGCAAGAGAAGAATTGTAAAATTTTTTTAGAAGAACGCCGGCGTCTTGCAGTGAAACATCAACGACAAGAAGAGTTGCTTGCTAAATTTCAGGCTGAACAAATGGAACGATTGGACAAAGAAGCTAGACATGTAAGTAGTATCTGTGCTACGTACAATGTGCGCACACAACAAGCAATTCACTTTTTCTTCTTTCTCAAGTTCAATTATACTTTTATTTTTATCGAATATATATATATATATATATAATTTATATAACTTTTTCTAAATTAATAATTGGTGTATTGAACGATTCAATATGTATGATGTTCAACGTTCTTGTTGATTATTTCATTCAAACAACTGGTGAAAAAGATAGAACAAAAAGCTTTCTTAATGGGAGCAATTTTTCATTTCATGTTTTAGGCAAGCGATTTGGAAGATCAGATGTACATGGAAGCGTTGCTTGCCTCAAAGCCAGAGACATTGGTTTAAATGATGCTATCAACACTTCATTTTGCTAAACTAAAATTCTACAATTGGTTTTGGTACTTTTCTCTTTTTTTTTGATGATTTGTTTTGTTTGATTCTGCGGGACAGAATATAAACTTTAATTTTGGTTCCAGACTTGCCTATACCATTCTTGCGGGAGGTCAGGGCACGAACCTACTCCGTTTCTGTTGTTCACACCGTGCTCTTGTTTTACAAATTTTCTCGTCATAACAGTAATAAGCATTATTATTATTATTATTATTATTATTATTATTATTATTATTATTATCATCATCATCATCATCATCATCATTACTATTATTATTATTACTACTACTACTACCCCTACTATTACTATTGCTATTACTACTATTATTATTATTATTATTATAAATTTTATTTGAATTTTATCAAATGAATGCTATACTGTTGCGCTTCAATTATTTGTTGCCCAGTATATAAACTGATTAATTACGTATGAACGTTGAAGACTTTGTTGCTATTTTACTACAGAAAAAACTTCAGCTTACACTTCAACTTAATACTGGCACGTCGAAGTTCAGAATGAGAATTGCATATGAGGTATATATGTACTGTTTATTTATTTCTTCTTTTACAATTTTTGATTTTCTCAATGATTAGTTTATTTGTAAAAAAAATGATGAATTTGTTTAGTCTTAAGGTTAAAATCAGTTTCATTTTTTATTTGTATGAAGATATAATTATTGTATTAAGCATACGTGTTCATCAAAACCATTCACTGAAGAAGATGTTTGTTTGAATTCAGTTGTGTAGCATTTGAATAGAAGGCGTTATTCATTTTATTGAAGAAAACTGAATTGAAAATTGTAAAGAAGATAAGTACATTTATACATACATATGTGTTACACACACACACACACACACAAACATAAGCACAGAACTGTGCATACAAATAATTAGATGGTTGTTTTATTTGTGTTTAAACTGAACAAGGACACTTCTGTGATCTGATGGCCAATCGTTTAAGTAATGGTGTGGTTCAGGCGTTATGCTGTGTAAACCAACGTACGTTTTAGCAATAATTGGGTGAAGAGTGTTACTTTTATAAAGGATGAAATCAATTCTATCTTGTGGCTCTTTGATAGTATTACCCCAGCCGTCTTGTGACTTTTTGGCTGACGACCACGTGTTTCCTGGATTTTTTTTGGGATCCGGATAGATTACGCGGAAAGCATCGTGGAATCCAGCTTTGTGAAATAGTTGAGTCGTCGGCCAAGCGTACACCCAATCACAGTGCTTGTCTCGGGTTGAATCGATCCAGTCGAGATGTGAAGGGCAGTTGAAATCACCGGCTACAATCATTGTCACATTTTCACATTCACTCACTTGTTGTTGAAATTTATCTGAATTGATGATAAAATAAGCTTGCTGTGCCCGACCCAGACTGGCACGTCCTTGTCCATATTCTCCTGCATCCAACTGGCTTTTGTTGGTTACAAGCTTATTGCAAGCTGCGTACGGACCGTAGTCGTGCCAATCTAAATGAAGGTTCCAAAAATTTATTATGAACTGTTTGTTCAGTTTTTGAACTTTGATTCTCGCCCAAATGTGTCCAGTCTTTTCTGGCATGCCATCACCAATCCAATCTGAATAGGTCAAAAATTCGTGGCGTGTCAAGATGCCGACATCTGGATATGATGAATTTGCAGCTATAGCCGTCCAATCAGGACCTAAATGGCGAATCAGTGATTCAACAACTGAATTGCTCATAACTTCTTGTAGTGCTACGATATCAGGATTGGTGTACAGTATGTGTTTGGCAATTTTCATCAATCCATTTTCAACATTCATTCCACTGTTCCAAATATTAAAAGTGAGCACTGTTATATTTCCGTCCTCGGCAGTGTTGATTTTTGAGCATTTTAGCATTGCAGCCTCACCTGCGATAGACCCTCTGCTGGTTGCACATTTACACGGCAGCTGTTGAACAATCAGAATCGACAAGATCACAGTGCACAGGTTCTTCATTTTAATTTATTATCTGAAATATGATTTTGAAAATAATTTCACTGGTGAAAATTTATCATCTATGGACAATTTTAACAACGGCGACTTTTTTTTTCAATATCATTCATCAGCTGATTTAACAAAACTGTTGTATATTATCATTCTCTTCTCAAGTTGGCAGTTAGTTGTTAGTGAACGAACGTTGGGACTTATATACACACTGTGAATGAAAGAAATATCCAGAATAAAAAGACTAAAAATAATAATCGTGAAACGTTTTGAAACAAAAATTTAAAGTACGCATATTTGTAAGCATTTGAAGCAATCAGTTGCACATACCTTCAAGACAACAGTTTTTGTGTTGGTTTTAATGTCTGGATTGGAATAGAAATAAAAATCAGAACTTATGGCACTAGCCGTGCCAAAAAACCAAATGATCAAAGTGACTGAATGCACTCACTCTTTCAGAGATTTCCAGTATTAATTGAGTACGACTGCTTGGGCAGAGGTTATCTTTTGTTTTATTGGGTTGGGTCGCCAAGCAAAGCTGATCCCATTCAGTTCTGATATACCTACTAGAATGTATATTTGCAGAGCTGTGTAGAGAGAGAGTCGTTTATTTTCCTAGTTTATTTACTGTCCAAACAGAAAAGTAATTATCAGACAAACTTTTCTTTTCACTGCAGGCTAATTATCAAACGTGAACTAACGCGGTGATAAAGATAAACCTCCAAACAAATTTGGTTACTAAGAATTATGTATATATATATATATATATATATATATATATATATATATATGTATGTATGTATAAAATATTTATACGCATGTGTTTATTCGTGAAAACTGATCACAGATCACATGTACACCTGTAATATTTTTTATAAACTGTTCAAAGAACCAACTGACCAGAATGTTCACATTTAAAGAAAGTAATTTGCTTACCGCTGAACAAGACAGTGAAAGTGGCGGGCAGAAACGATTGAAATTTGTCTTCTGAGAGTGTTTGAAATGTTCAAGTTGGAGAAATGTAATGAAAGCTAGCAAAGTAAGTTACACATGATATCAATTACGGATGACAAAACGACGATGAAAATTTCCCAGCTGCTTTCATAAATTTTCGATTCAACATAATTCAACATAAACATAACGATAAAGAATTCAACATCAGCCAGTGTAATATATTATATTTCACTTAATGCCAAAATTATTTTGCAATTAATCACAGAGTTATGTGAAAAATTAACGTTCAGTAGTTTCAATTCATGCCAACATATAACTAGTAACAGATTACTGCCAAAGCGAATAAGAGACATCAGCATCCAGAATACACAAATCAGGGAAGTAAATAAAAAAAAAGAACAGAATGTTTCTAACGTGAAATGCATCAGTTGTTCAGCCATTGTTGCTTATGGACAATTTTCTTCCGTAAGCAAAACTGAACGCCACATAAAATAACTTAAAAATTAAACAGTATATTAACGTAACACGTTCTTCTAAAGCATATTCATATATAAAATTTTAAAAGTAATATATATCACTTCAAATGTGTTGAAATGTATTTTTGAATTAAAGCATAATACAATTCATTGTTTTCAATCCAGGTACTTCATTGCATTATATCCTACAATGCAGAATTTGCTAAAATATTGATCAATTATCATTTTGAATGGAAATTTTCATGTAAAATTGTCGAGAGGAGCTGAGAAAGAAACGTTGAGTTCTAGTAAAGTTATGCTAAGTTGAATAACGCTACTTGTAAAGTGCCCTGCTTGTCTAATATGCAAATTAATTTTTCCTGAAGCGCTTCTGCTATTAGCAACAACGTGCTTGTTTGCTTTACTAAAGTGACTGACCGTGGCAGCAGATAACGTTCTCTTGATTTATGGTTGCGTTAATTGATTTTTTGCGAAGCTAGTTTTAAATTACTAAAAAGTAGTTTATTTTTTACCTGTTTGCATCATTTTCTATTTAAAATTTCTGTACTGATTTTGAGCTTAAGTGAAAACAATTTGCTTATTATATTTGAAAATTTACTTTTACCTTATTATTTACAACTTTTAGTGTATGTCAAGGTGAAGAAGATGTGATTTATTGTTTTGCATTTTTACCCGTATGAAGAAGAATGAAGAAGACTCGGACAGCACAAAGCGGAACTGAATGACCAAAGGAAAGTGTGGGTCCTCATTCTGTAAGTCTGGGCAAAGGTAACTTCAAAATGATCCCTTGCTTTAATTAAGTTCAGTACACGCCTACAAGGTTGAGATTTGATTTAAAGCAGTGTTGGAGCTTTCACACGGCAAAATCTTTGTATGCAATTGTCTTCATTGATTAAAATATTTGAAGATTTTGGCTTGTTTTTATCTAACGCTTAGCTTAACTTTAAAAAGTGAATTTTTATATTGTTTTCAGAATAAATTTATGTTCCTTAATATTATATTTGATTTTATTTTCAAAATTTTCCATCCACTTTTTTGTTTGCTTATTTATTTTGACGTTAATTTGAAATCAAAGCTACTCATGATGCTTTGCAAAATGAATCCAAAAGCATAACAAATACGTAACAAATCGCATTATATCATACATACATGGAGAAGATATGAAAAATGAAAGGAACACCGCCAATACATCTGAGCATTGGTTGTCAACATTGGTGCGTGAACATTGGAATATATTTCATTTTCAATTATTTTGCTTTCATGAATTTTCTTTTGTTTAATATTAATATTAATATTCTTTCCTTTTCTATATCAGCAAGACGTTTTTCGCTTACCGCAATTATCAAGAACAGTAGTGTCTAATTTCAGCAACAATATCAATCTGTGAGTAGGCGTTCGACTTCTGGAAAAGAGAAAACCAAATCTAATTGCATTATCTCTTAACATTTTTAATTTATTTTGCTTTTCAACCATTTTATTTACCTGTGTGCAGTTGCCATCAACTGAGGCAACATTTCTGTTTATTATTTTTTCTGCCTATTAACTAATATTTATTTGCTTGATTGCTTCTGAATGAAATCACAATTTGTTTGATAAACTTTATTGCTTTTAATTGTAAAATGAGTAACCGATGATATGCAATTTTTCAATGGTATATTGGAGATTTTTATTAGTAAAGGATTAAAATGTGATATACTTCCATGAGCAACAAATCTGATGGTCAGAATGTGAAGTCTAAATTAAAATATTTTGATAAACTGAAAATTTGTGTTCTTGGCGGAATGTTGAAATCTGATGAAGATGGCTCATGGCAGTGATGTCACAGAATGTCTGTTGCCGGGGCATCGTGAAAGCATGGTGTCAGGATGAGGAGTCCTATGCAAATGCCATTTTTTGTTTTCAATTGGGGCGGAGGTTGCAACATTTTTGCACGATGTGCTCAGAGTATCTAGACGTAAGCTGTGTGCAGCAGGAGATTGTGGAAGGCGGTATGTTGGCGGGTGCCGAAGCTGTGTGATCTACAATAGGCAATTGAGATCTCGTTTTTATTCTGTGTATTTTGTCATTCGTGATGACTGTTAGATAAAAAATTCATTAATTTTTTCTAGTTTTTTCTTATTTATGAATTTCTGAAAAAATTTGAATGAGCAGTAAACAGATGTACTTTTCTGCCTATTCTGCTTAAACATAAATTGTCAAAAGAAATAAAATGATTAATTTTAATTTTTTTACATTTAAATTTATACAGAATGAAAAGGACTATTATTTGCATAAGTGCAGGTCATACGTAGATTTCTATTTAATAAAATTTTTATGCGAATAAGTCATTAGGAATAACTTGAAAAATGGAAACTGTAGGAAAAATCACATTTCAAGAACAACATGATTAGCTCGAAAATTACGATTTTCCAATTTCATTCAACAATCAAATATTTTGGCATGTAATTTTAGCGTACCATATTTTCAATATCGGCTAGTCTTTCAGAACATACTGATTAATTCATTGCGCAATATCTATTGCATCAGCTGACCTTTAGCGACAGAAATAACAACTGGAAGGACCCAATTTATTTTTTCTCAAATAGATCAATTCTTGATTTAAATGTTTTTCCTTTTCTTGTAAGTTATTCCTAATTCTAAAAATTAACTTTATAAATGCATTCAATTATTGCATATTCCGTGCTCAATTATAATTGCTATTCAGATGTAAAAATTCTATATCAAAAAAAGCGGCAATTCAACTTGCATAGAATTTACTAAGAAAATCAAAAAGACTTAATGAAAGATGCATTAAAGCCGTAATAAAAGAGCAAAGCAAAAAAACAATAGATCCAGCAACACGAAGATCGGTGAGTTTGAAATAAGCTTCATTAATGAATGATCTTAATCTAAAAGAAAGCAGCCAAACTGAAACTCTGCTAAAACTGAACCAGGATACTTGAATTTTAATAATGTGAACATTTTCGACATTTGAATGACGAATTCGATGACGTTGCGCAGTCTTATGCAATATTTCTTTTTTTTTGGGCAATCTGATTTTTCATCATTTTCGCCCCGTTGCAATTAATTTGATAAAAGTTGTTTCACCACCGCTTGAAATGCGCATATAATTTTGCAATTGTTAGATTTTAATAAATTTATTTCATTTAATCGATCAACAGAAACGAATCTCTAACACTACGGCTGTAAATATTCATTAATACCTGAGTGTCCTAACGTATGCCTTGGGTACCCATATCCCACGTAAAAATAATCATTTTATTGTATACCATGCTTTGCACGATCACAGACTGATTCTGTATTTATTATTCAATTAGCTCCAGAATCATGCTAAGAATGTTGCAGTTTGCTTTTGTTTTCGATTAGTTAGTTAGTTCACTGCAATGAAAAGATTGTTTCCAGATCAGGTTTGAATGCTATACTTTTGTCGTATAAATTAATTCCAAATGGTTAAAATAAAATAAGTAATTAATTTATGATAGTTCAATACGTTCGTGCGTGGTATTCATTCTAATCGTCAAAGATATTCTCACTCAGAAACTCAGCACATCCAAAGTCGTGCTTTTAGGAAAGAACAACGAAGTAACAAATTCTATATTCGAATGGGGAAACAATACTGCTTTAAAATTATGACAAAGATCAACAATTGTTGGAAATGACTAATTTACTGAGATATTCGACACAATTGCCAGTTATCAAAAGTGTCATTTATAGAAAGAAATAATGAAATATTGCACTAAAACTGCAATTCGATCTTTTCATTTTAATTTATTCTTATTTCTGTATCGTCTGTAATCAATGAAATTGCTTCAAAAAAATTTTTTTTAATTTTAAGATTGCTGTAGTACGAAAATGAAACTCAGATGCAAAAGTTATAAGAATCAGTAACGATTTGCTTGGGGATATTAGTGGAAATTTGCGTGTAAAAGTTGACGAAATCCGTGCTATCAAGTGTTCACAACTCATATCGCTCTCATTTATTCCTATCATAATTGTATCATGATTCAACGTTTACACCAATGACTTGACAAATATGCGTTTATGAAACGTGCAATAAGGTTCGTTTTAATTTTCTGATTTCTTCTGAAATATTTCAGTCGTTTTTGGTGAAAAATAGGATTTTCAAAAATTGAGAAATTTCATGGGCTACAAACTTTCCTGTTTCGACGTTTATGGTGAAACCTTATTTCTCAAATTTTTACTTGATTTTGCTGCGAATCGATAAACAGTGATAGATTTAAATGCTTTGTAAGTTTTCATCTAAAACTACGTCGTACGTGTTGAATAAACGGCATCTAAAGTTGTCATAATGCCGATCTTAATACAGAGGAATGCCGGCCATCTGAAATTCACCTAAAACGGAACTAGCTTGCTTGCAATGCAGCATGACGAACTTTAAGATAATTTTGGTAAAGTATTCGTTGAAATTGTGAACTCTGGTGCAATATTTCTTTGTTTTAGGCAACTCAATTTTCCACCATTTTTCGTCCATTTCGATGAACATGATGAAAGTCGTCATTCCACGGTTCAAGATGAGCATAAAACTTTTTACTTATTACTTTAGCTTTAATTTACTTCATTTAATTGATCGATAGAAACAATTCTCTAACACAACGACCGGTAACACTTATTAATACCTGAGAATCGCAACGTATGCCTTCGATACGTTCGACATTTCAAAAAAAGTATTTTCATTTAATTCTATGCTACTCATGATCTTTATCATATAATTTGCTTCTGAATGATGCCAAGAATGTGGATATTTGATTTTGTTTTCGATTATTTCACTGTAATGAAATTGCACTTCACAAATGAGCCAGAAATGTTCTACTTTGTGACAATAAACAATTCAAAATGGTTATAATAAAATAAAATTAACAAATTAAGACAAATTAATGTGCTCAGAATTTATTTTTATTAAATCTTTACAGATATAAACTCATAACCTAATCATAACGAAAGGCCCACTTCGACGGAAGTGCAATTTACTGATGAATTCTTTCTACATATTTGGAAACACTATTGAACCCCAATTACATTGCAAAATCATCACTTAACACAATAGATGATTTGATAAGAAATTTCACAGAAAATAAGCTAGTAAACCAGCAACTTATTGAAGGAAAAAATGCAATATCGTGTGAAAACTACAGCCAGTGTTTTCTTTTATAAACATTCTCATTTTGAAACCACAGTAATCAACTGAACAACCGGAATAAAAAATTTCAAATGTTAGTAGCTCTTCTACTACAAATGTAGCAGTAGAATTGGCAAACAATTTCTAGTACAGAAATGTAAATCAGGTACAAATGAAATTAGCGTAAGAAACCATAGCTTGGGAGCATTATGGAAAGCGTCCTGGTTAATGTCAAGAAAATACGGACATATGACCTATTACTTTTACATATATCCATTACGCACACCTTTTATTTCCTTCTCAGTATTTTTCACTACAATCGTAAGTAAATAAAATACAAAAAGCATAAATTGCCTTTAAACTTTTCATTGCACATGTTAATACAAAGCAAGCTTCCCAGTTTTTTCAAGATTTCTCGAGATATATTTAATTAGAAAAGGCGGGAATACTCTCATTGGTTTTGAAATTTTATTCCGAATCGATTAATATCCATTTTGTCCATTTTTGAAAAAATAACATTTTCTCGAAATTTTCGAAATTTTCTGAACTATAGACTTGCTTGTTTTGCCAAAAATGGCCAAAAAATTTTTTTTCAAAATTTGAACTTTTTTTGATTGATAT